>CAJQZJ010016246.1:1238664-1260024 GCA_907164525.1 Lophiomys imhausi | reverse complement strand
AGAGAGAGAGAGAGAGAGAGAGAGAGAGAGAGAGAGAGAGAGAGAGATCTACTGCCTGGGCAAGCCTGTCAACCCTCCGTTCAGGTTCTCCGGGAGGGCTCCGAAACTTTGGATTGCTGGAGGAAATGATAACAGAACAGCTGTAACTCTCTGAATGTTTGGACCTAGGGCAGCAGAGACATCTGACCATATTAGGACAATCTGAGGACAAGACTTCGACTTGATAGGCACAATAGGTCTACAAGGCCCTGTGTCCCTGAGAGTCAGGGAAAGGGTCCTCGGAACCTCACCACCTTAAGGGTTTCTGGCAGAGCCCCTGCTCCTGGTTGAACCATTTCCAGCTTTGCTGTTGCCTTGCCTGTGTTTACACATAGTGTCCTTTCTGCTCTGCTTTGTCCTCTTAAAGGGATATCACATTAGATCAAGTATCCAACCACCTCATCTAAACTCATTAAGTGTCTCAAAGAACCCACTTCCTCACAGTTACTTTGCAGGTACCAGGACATTTGTCAGGTTTTAGCCACTGTGACAAAATGCTGGGAAAAGTATGCTAATTTCTTTTCCCATTGTTCTGACCAAACACCTGGCAAGAGGTCATCTAAAGAAGGAAGGCTTTATTTTGACTAGTAGTTTAAGGGGGTCCAGACTGTCATGGTGAGGAAAGGATAACCATAGTGAGACAGGGACCCAGAGCACATTGTCTCCACAGTGAACGCCAGCATTCATCTGGCTTTCTCCTCCACCACCCACCCCCTTCATTCAGTTTGGATTCCCCACCCATGGGGTCCATCTGTAGGGATTTAGGACAGATCTTCCTCTCCAGTCAAATATCTCTGGAAATATCCTCACAACCACGCCCAGAGGTGTGCTTCCTGGGCGATTACCAACCCAGTTGTGTTGATGAATGAGTGCTGTCAATTAGAGTAGGAAAGGGTTGTTTTTTTTTTTTTTTGCTTGTTGATTTCAGACTGTGGTCAGCTGGCTGTGTCGCTCAGTGCCCATGGCGTGATAAAGAGTAAAGGTGCTGGTCTGGACATCCAGGAAGGAGTGCAGGGAAGGGGCTGGGAACAAGATGTGGCCCAGAAAGAGCCATTCTCTTTAACTAAGTATCACCACCTAAATGTCCATCAAATTATAAGCCCTTCAATGAAGTAATTCACACAGATCTAGTTGCTTTCTCAAAGCCCCACCTCTGTAGAGGATACATCAGAGGTGGAGCCTTCAACATGTGAGCTTGTGTGGACATTTCCGATCTAAACACGTGGAATAGGACTTTACCACACCCTTGTGAGGGATATCATTTGGTCCTCCCCAGTCTGTCTTCCACTTAAAGAAGATTGATATGGAGATCACAGGGAGGACCAGGTATGACCCCAAGACATGGGACTGCTAAGCAAAGCAACTCTAGCTTCTGGTTGGAAGCTGTATTTTCTAACTTCTATGAGAGGAAACATACTTGTTCATTATGAAACTTTAATGTCCAAAATAAGGTCAGGCTTTGGCCATTGTCATTGGTTTTTGTTTTTTAGATACGGCCTCATTTTAGTTTAGGCTAGACTCAAACTAATATCAATCCTCTTGCCTCAACTTCTGGAATTCTGGGATTACAGGTGTGGGTCACCTCCCTGGGTCTATGTTACTTTGTGTTCTAGCTCTCAACTCAGTCCGCCTCAGGACAATAATACACCTTCGAGAATATTTACCGGCTCAGTGGGTTGTGTGTGTCACAGATTTCCCAACCTGTCTCACATCTTTGGATGTTCATGGACCATCTCATACAACCCAGTATCTTAAACATGGCTGCGAGATATCCTGTACCAGTAAGGCTTTATGTGCATCTGTTACATTTTTTTCTTTAGTTTGATGCCAGCACTGACTTCAGATAGAAGAATCTAATTGCACAGTCAACTGAGTGCAGAAAAACCCTTTCTTGTATGATATGCTTTGATTCTTTTCAGTACTTATCTCTAAGCAGAGCCCCACACGTGTGCAAGGTGTAATTAGTGATTCTGACAATCTTCGCCTCCATCCTCCCTCAGCTGCGTGGAGGCAGAGGGCTCCTGTTCGCTTTTCATTTGTAGTGATTCGCTGTGTTCTCTAATTTATTTAAAATGTTTTTTCAATTTATTTTTATTTCATCTGTATGAGGGTTTTGCCTGCATATATGCATGTGTACCACATGTGTGTCTGATGCCCTTGGAGATCAGAGATGGCATCTGATCTCCTGGAGCTGGACTTATGGATGGTTGTGAGTCACCATGTTGGTGCTGGGTCCTCTGCAAGACCAGCAAGTATTCTTAATTGTGGAGCCCCTAGCACTTGGGAGGCAGAGGCAGGAAGATCTCTGTGAGTTCAAGACCAGCCTGATCTACAAAGTGAGTCTAAGACAGTCAGCACGGTTACACAGAGAAACCCTGTCTCGGGGGGAAAAAAAGGCATAGAGCCATTTCTTCCACTCCATCTAATTTAGTTTTTAACCAGAGCGTATGTAAAACCATGTATGCCAGGCTAGGCATGCAGCTTACCAGGAGAGCTTGGCTTGCTTAGGACACGGGGGCTCGGCCCCGGCTCTAGGATCAGAGACAACAAACCACTCATCTTCTTCAGTGCCATGCTGACTTTGCTTTTGGTGTCTTAAATTTTGATGAATAACAATTTAACCCAGGCAATGGAATTCATTTTTTGCAGCAAATAGAATGCTAGGAGTAATAATTTGGACTGATTTCCTGCTTAGATAAGGAAGTGGGTGTAAAAGCTTCTAACATGAAGAGTCCGAACAAAAGAGGTTAGTTTCTCTACCCCACTATTCTCTGACCAGAGGGCAAAGGAGAATCCCATTAGGAGGCTGGGGGTGTGGCTGCCATGTGATATCACAAGGTGGAGCCAACCCACCCACTTCTAACTGAGAGTAGATAGGCTCAGGGAACTTGGGGTTGGCCAGGTGTCTGCTCACCTTGGTGACACCCAGCAGTGCTGGAAATGAGTTGCACATGGGACAATGAACCCTTTACCCAAGCTCACTGCCAATCATATGTTGGCAGCTCTTTCCTTTGGATCAGAATAGCTTGGGGTGAGGAGTGGAGTGCTTCCCTGATTGGCTGAGTCCTCCCAGCTCACCCTTGTGGACAAATAGAATGTTCAAGAGAGAACATCCTGAAGCTGACTGGGACAGGCTGGAGGGCCTCTGAGTGGAAACAGACCTTGCTTTTCTTCTTAGTCACCTGTTCTTGTAATGGAAGAAAGAGACGCCTGATGTCAGAGGTGCTATTCTGTACCTTCTGCAAGGGTCACTTGTCTTGTTGCTGTGCCAAAATCAACTTATGAAAGGAAGGGTTTATTCTGGCTCAGTGCACTTTGAAGGTGTAGTCTATCATGGGAGAGGAGGCATGGTGTCTTGAGAGTGAGGCTCTGTAGTCAGGAAGCAGAACAGTAGGCTCAACTCCTTTTATTAAGTCCAGGACCCCAGGACCCTGGCCCAGGCACCAGGATTGTCCACATTTAGAGTGGTGCTTCTTGCCTCAGTGAACCCAGTCTAGAAATCCCTCACAGTCATGCCCAGAAGTTTGTCACTATGTCTTGTCAAATTGAAGATGTTAAGCATCACCATTCCTATCTGAACTGGTAGCTGAAGAACTTTCTTTCTGGGGAGCACCCAGGAGCTAGGATTGTGTCCAGTACACCAGCTACGTGCAGTTCTCTTGAGCTGGATCTACCCCAGGATTAGATAGATGATTTGTAAAGACCTCAAAAGGCAGTCTCTTAAAAAATGGGGTCTGTGCTGAAGATCGATGCTGTAATGTATGGAGAGAAAATGGCAACTGTCCAGGCAGCCACAGGTATGTCATTTCTTAGTTTGGGAAGCTGCAGGCCCTGTACTTCCTATAAAATCAGATATATTTATCCCTCTCAGGTCTCTGAGGTGGTTGAAGAACAGACAGCTAGAGTCTCATAATTAAATTTTGAGTTGTTTAGGAGTCAAGAGAGTGTTATAGATCTAAGAAGATACTTTTAAAATTTTGTTGCAAGTTAGTATGAATGTTGAGTCAGATATAGAACTTTAAGCTCATGGAGATGGTTAGATAGTAGAATGTTAAAGTCAGGTACCAAATACATATGGACTGGTCATTGGGAATGTACGTTAAGCCATATAACCCTCATAACTGTGGCCTAATTACCTCTGTTGTACTGTATTGTATTTATTATTATAAGAGAAAGAGCCATTTGTTGGACTGAAAGGAGAAACTGTAGGGGGAAATAAGATATACCTTAAACTTAAAAGAAAAAAAAAAAGGGAAGAGGATGGGGGGTTGAGGGTGGGAGGGTGGGACTGGAGGGGGAATAGGGAGGGGACTGCGATTGAGATGTAACTTGAAGAAATAAAAAATAAAGGAAAAAAAAAGAACATGTAGGACATTTTTTAATTATTTCTTTTGCTTCTTGCCAAGTGATAAGAGAATTTTCTCTTTAAACTCGAGCTGTTAACATGATGTTTCTCATGAAATTTTGAGGCTTCTAACACATTTCCTATTAGTAATTGGTCAATCTCTTTGTTACCTTGTGCCAATGGACCTGGTAAACCTGTATGAGATTAAATATGAGTAATATATAATGGGTTATTTCTGCTTCTGATGACCTGTTGCAATTGTATAAACAAAGAAGTTAATTCTGTGTTATCAGGAATAAATTCAGCAGTTTCTATATTTAAAAAAAAATGGGGTCTGTGAGCCTCAGAGTAGGATATCCAGCCAGTGAACCCATGCCAAGCCCCATATCTGAACCCTGAAGCTAAGACACTCCAGCAGTTTGCATTTTAACAGCCTTCTGCTAGTGGCTCTGATTCAGGATCTAGGCTGATCCAAAACCAGGTGTAGGTAAGCCTAAGGTAAGTACTGTCCTGTCAAATATCCATTTCTGTGCCTGGGGTTTGCTGACGTCCTTTCTCTTAGCATTACTTGGCATCTGTTCTCACTGGCACTGGTTTTGCCCCCAAGGAAACAGTATTCGCCTCCTGAGTGAAGATCATAGTTCCTCTGCTCGGCAATTAAACTATTAGTTACGACATCGAGGAGAGCTCATTTTGTATGGACACTATTTATTTATTATCAGTGGTATGTACTGAGATAACAAGTATATGACAGACAGCTCTGAAATGCTGCCTTGCTCTGCACTGAGAGTCCACAGCTGCGGGTTTAGTAATCAATCACCAGGGAAATGCTTATATTCCCAGAAGGAAACAGAAGAGTGCTTCGGTGTTCAGAACACGGATGGCTGTCCCCTGGGAGGCCGGAGCTCAGACCTATCAGGAGCCCTCAGAACCCATGCTTCGACAGCTCCCAGGGGTTTGTCCGTGCTGTGACCTCTGAGAGGCCTTGCCTTCTGTGTGACTGGAGATATTTATTAAATATGCCAAGTTTTGGGGCCTGGGGAAATGGCTCACTAGTAAGAGCACTGACTGCTCTTCCAGAGGACCTGGGTTTGATTCTCAGCACTCATATGGTGGCTTACAGCCATCTCTACTTCAGTTCCAGGGGACCCAGCACCCTCCCTGGCCTCCATGGGCACCAGGCATGCATGTTGTGCACAGACATATATGAAGACCAAACATATACATATAAAAAAACCCAAAAGGACACCAAATGTCTGGCTGGGCTGTGTGGCTTCACAGTAGAGGCTTACCTAGCGTGTGAGAGGCCCTGCTTCCATCTGAACCTGCAAAATACAAACAAACCAGAAAAATCTTATATTCCTTTACCTTTTTGTTAAAAAATTCTAAATTTAAATTTTATTTTATTTATATGAGTGTTTTCCCTGCATGTAGGCATATACGCCATGTATATGCCTGATACCTAGGGAGCCATGGCCAGGAGAGTGTATTGAATCCACTGGAACTATAGATACATATGGTTTTGAGCCACTGTATGGGTGGTGGGAACCGAACCCAGAACCTCTGCAAGAGCAGCCAGTGCTCTTTACCACCGAGCCATCGCTCTAGCCTCTTCTTAGCCTTTTACTACACTGAAAACCCTGCTGCTATTAAAAAAAAGTTCATTACTGCCCACAAGAATAACACTCATTGGGGTGCATGCCTGTGATCCCAGAATTTGGGAGATGGAGGCAGAGGGATTAAGAGTTCAAGGTCATCCTTATCAATGTGGCACCTTAGCCAATTTGGGCTACAGGAGACCCCAAGTCAACTAAAGCAAATAAGCAGAATCACACCAAGCTCTTGTTAATGGTTTGCTGTGTGCCTTGTAGCAGGCACTTTTGTAAGACAGAGGAGCCCTTCCTTCCCTTTCCAAGAAAGCAGGGCTCCTCACATACACCAGAAGGAGGGTCCAAGTTCTCTTAAATACAGAAGATACTTTCCCCGAATCTCTGTTAGATAAATAAAACCTGAAATTTAGGAACCATCAGAAAGATGTTTGTAAGTTGTAAGAGGGAGACAGTTCTGAGAGCAAAGATTCTCTTCAGAAGAGACATTCCCAACCAAGAAAGTCCCACAAGATCTGTGAACAGTCAGCCTATGTCAGGGTGAGGTCATTTTCCAGGGAAAAGGAAACAAGTTAATTCCTCCAATTTAACAAACTCATCAGAAATGGGATAGAGGTAGAGAGGACTGCCCTACCCTTGGAGGCCAGCTGGGCTAGCCTCAGACCCTAGTGTCCTCCTTTCCTTGAAGAAAAAGCCCGGAAGGCATATGTCTTCATAAGAGATGTGAGTGGACTCCCTGTTTCAGCTGAGAGGTCATCTAAGGAAGCCATTTACTGCTGGGAACTCTACTGGGATGCTTGTACTCTGTCTGTCCACAGAGCACATGCCTCTGTAGAATTCCCTGCGATGCAGAACTTGCCTGGCCCATTTACTGCATCATGAGTGACTTTCTCAGGCTTGCTCAATACTCCGATGTCTCTCTCTCTTTCTCTCTCTCTACCAAATGACATCGTCTGATTTATGGCATAACTTCTAAAATCCAAACAATATTTTCAGTACCTTGCTGGCCATTTAAAGCACGTAGTTCCTTGGTTGTCAGAACAGAATTCAGAGGGCTAGGGAGATGGCTCAGTGGGTAAAGTGTTTGCTTTGCGAGCTTGAGGACCTGAGTGTGGATCCCAGGCACCCACCTGGAAAGCCAGGCAAGGTGATATGTGTCTGTCTGTAAGCTCACTGCTGGAGAGTCAAAGTCGGGAGGATCCCTGGGGCTTGCTGGCCAGAGAACTCAGCTGAGTCCGCGAGTTTAATGAGAGACCCTGTCTCAACAAAATAATGTGGAGAGTGATTGAAAAATACACTTGAAGTTGACCTCTGGCTTCCACATGCATTTACATGTATAAACATGAACACACAAACTGCACATACACATCACGTGAAGGATAGAACCTTTTGGCTGCAAGAGTATGAGGCTGTCCACGGCTCCCTGAGCACTGTTCTGCCTCGGACAATCCTTTCAATTGCACATGGGTTTCCAAGTCAGTTTCAGGAACACATTGCCACAGGTATTTGTGGGGATGCCGACCCGCTCTGGTTCCCCAGTGGGGACCTTCATAGCTACTGTGAGAGTTGCCCAATGGGCCACAGCCCCCAGGGTGTCAGGAACAAAGTGTTACAGGAGGGCCTGCGATGGGTAGAAGCAAGCACTTCATGCACGCTTACGTCATTGCCTGCCTCTTTAGCACACCTGCGGCTGTTCGAGTAGAGAAACCACAGCACCGTGTGGGGTTGAACTGCAGGGCTGAGCAAGGTCAGCAAGGGTAAATGGCTCTTCTGTAGCTGAAAAGTTCTAGGCTATGCAACACGACATGATGGTAACTTAATAGTTGGAGCGAGGGTCCATACTGTAATCACCGAGGCAAACTCTAGCAAAAACAAAGGTAGCTGAGAATAGCTGTGGAGATTTTGTTTCACATGATGGGGGATTGAATGGTGGGGACGAGGCGTGCACCTCTGTGGCCGCCTTTAATGACACTGAGGTACACACTGAGCAGATAGCTTTAACCACATGAAAAATCTTACATTTTACCACAACACAAGAAAAACGTTATTGCTTTGTTTGTTTTCTTTTCAAGATGGTGTTTCTCAGTGTAATAGCCCTGGCTGTCTTGGACTTAGCTTTGTAGACCAGGCTAGACTCCAACTCGCAGAGATCTGCCTATCTCTGCCTCCCGAGTACTGGTATTAAAAGTGTGCGCCACCATGCCTGGCAGAGAAAAACTTCTTAAAAACTATGAAAAGATACAAAAATAATGGTTTTAATATAGCTTGTTACTGCTGAAACATACATCGAGATTTAATTGGCCTTATGAGACATTAAAAGGTGGAACCAGGTAGACCTCTTAGAGCTGATGGGGCCCTGACTGCGCTCTGGAATCCATTCACCTGGGTGAGTAGTGGGTTACCTCAGGGTAGACCTGCTATCAATGGCACAGGCCCTGGGGCTAGAGAGGGAGCTCGCTGCTTCTTGCCCAAAGGTGCTCTGCCAGCTTCTGGACTCCCCTGGCATGAAGGCTGTCATCAGATGGTCTCCCGACCTTGGCCCAGGCTCCTGACCCAAAACAAACCCCACTAACATATTACTTTCCCACCTTGTGGTACTGTGTTAGTGGTGATGGAAAATGGAGTAAGAAAACAACTCAAAGGCCAACTGGAAAACAGAAAGGCTAAATGCATGTGCTCCCAAAGATCAACCCCAGAGAAGGCAGGAAAGGGAGAAAAAACAGTAGCAACGAATGCCAGCAGCTGAGCCGCTGTTAGCTCCAACCAGTACACATCCCCAACTATAACGTTACTCAGATTGTAACCCGAGGATTGTACAGCGTGAAAACCCAGGCCCACTCTCCACAGGCACTCTGTGTAGACTTGCCCAGAAATCAGGAGGAAAGCCTTTTCCCTGCTGGGCTTAGCTGCCCTAACGTAGGTGCCAGAGTGGTGGGCATGGCAGGGAGTCTGGTCTGTGAGTCAGAACTCTTACTGGGCCACTCACGTGGGACCTAAATAAGCCATCAACTTCTTTAAACTTTAGTTTCTGCAAACATCAGGTGGAAGTTATGAAACACATATAAAACACCATCTACCCACTGTGTTTAAGAGTATCTCTAACTCTCAATTGGATCTTCCTTACTCTTTTTGGCTTTAGAAAATTTAAAGATTTTTGCATAAGCACTTGAGAAAAAGGAGACAAATTATTGCTGAATACAATATTGAAGAGCTGCCACCTAACTAAAATAATAAACTGAGAGTCTATGGAGAAAATGTAAGTGATGAAGCTAGAAATATTTGTATGTGTGTACATGTTTATATGGGTGTGCAGATGCAGGTGCGTGTGTGTGGGTGTGTGTGTGCTCATGTGTGGAGGCCAAAGCTGTTTTTTCCTCTATCATTAATCACCTTATTTCCTGAGACAGTTTCTCACTGAACCCGGAACTTGCTTATTTGGCTGAGCAGGCTGACTGACAAACTTCAGGAATGAGCCTCTTTCTGCCTCCCATATTGAGATTACTGAGGCGGGGCTGCATCTGGGTTTTGACGTGGGTGGTAAGGAATGTGGACTCAGGCCCCTGCCTGTATAGTAGGTGCTTTACCAACTGAGCCATCTCTCTGGCTCTGGAAGCACTTTTATACTTTTGAGTTTTAAGTAGGAAACACTGCGTCCTTGGCTTTGCATTTTACATTTGTAGTAGCTAGATTCCCTTGCACTTCCTTTCCTCCATCCTTTCTTCCATTGTCTCCTCAAAGTTGGACCCATATGGAGCAGATACAGGTCTAAAAGAATGCCAGCTCCCATATCATGGCATGGGATATCCTGTCCAGTGCTCTTATGCTCTGCTTAGTTTACAAGGCACAGCTGCCCTCGATCCCCAGGGGTCCCCGGCTTAGCAAGGTAGCCTTGAAGCCAATCAATAGGGATCGTGGAGACTGCTGTGCCTCCCCTCCGCTGAGCGTCCTCACAGTCCTGTCTGTCTGTTCTTGGAGAACAGGAAGCCGACTGACTCCTACAGTGCGACAGGAACACTGACCTACCTCACTCAGAAGCCCCATGGGAAGCTGCTTTTTGCTGCACCTGCAGGTTCACCCTCCATGTCTCCCTGTCTTGACGTGGTGACCCAAGGCCACTGTGTCAAGGACACTTGTTTGGTTGAGTTATTGGCGTGTGCTTCAGTGTCCCTTCTGAAATGGGAAAGGATATGACTGCCACCATTGTCCTTTGGTATGGCCCTGGAGCACAGCACCTGGGGACAGGTAGATGAAGCTTTAGTTTTGTGTCAGCAATCCTGTGGGCTGACCCTGGCCAGCTAAGACATGGTGGAAGATGGAAGGTTTCAAGCCAAAATGCCCCTGGCTGGTTTCAGGCCCTCTATTGGCTTTCATCCTCTGTATCTGACCCAACATCCTCATCAACCTCAAGGAAAACATAGTGCTGAGCTGAACATACCTCTGGCCTCCATCAGCTCTAAAGCTGAGAATGTTGATCTGTGGCCCAAGACAACTCTTCTTATAGTGTGGTCGAGAGGACTGGAAAAGATAGAGCAGCCTGTTTGCAAGAGAACGTCGTTGAGACCTAGGGAAGGGTTTTCCACCTCCACTGTTGTACGTTCTCCTGGCGTCTCCTGCCCTGTCATTGTTACTGCATTGTGTTACTGCTTTTTCTTGTTCTGCGACTATAAAGGTTGTGTCTTTTCTTCCATGATGGGACCTGTCAGTCAGGGTAATCTGAGCCCATGTTCCTGGCCCTGGTCACTCAGACTTCACTCAGAATTAACTCTTCCCTTATTTTCTTTAAGGCAGAGTTTCTTTTAAAATATTTATTTATTCATTTAATGTGTGTTCTGGCTAGCTTTGTGTCAGTTTGATACGAGCTTGAGTCATTTGAGAAGAGGAATCCTCAACTGAAAAAAAATGCTTCTATAAGATCAGCAAGTGGGCAAGGCAGTAGGGCATTTTCTTAGTGGTTGATGTGGGAGGGCTCAACTCACAGTGGGTGGTGCTGTCCCTGGGGTGGAGGTCTAGGGTGCTTTAAGAAGCAGGCTGAGCAAGCCACAGGGAGCAAACTAGTAATCAGCACTCTTCCATGACCTGTCAGCATCGGCTCCTGCCATTTCTGGTTTGAGTTCCTGCCCTGACCTCCCTGGATGATGGATATAAGCTGTAAGGCAAAATAAACCATTTCCTCCCCTAGTTACTTTTGGTCATGTTTTTTTTTTTTTCTTTTCTTTTCTTTTTTTTTTTTTAAATCCCAGCAATGGAATCCTAACTAAGACAATGTGCATGTATGTGTATGCTGGAGTGTATGTATATGCACCATATGTGCATACACTGTGTGTAGTCCCTTTGGAGGCAGAAGAGGGTGTTGGCTCCCCTGGAATTAGTTACAGATGGTTATGTCCCACATAATGTGGGTGCTGGGTTATCAGTGAGTGGCCATCCTCTGTGTTAAGGGGGACCCAAGACATAGGGAGTCAGCATGTGGAGACAGTTAGCAGAGACATTTTAGTCCTCTGGAAGAACATCTTGTTCTAGCCACTGAGCCACCTTCCCAGCATGCAAAGCCATTATTTTTTCACAGCAGTGCAAACATCCACTTACTTCTTTCTGTTTTCTGTTTCAAGACAAGGTGCCAAGTCAGCAAGTGGGATCTCTGTGAATCGGTAGTGCTTCCCACACTGAGCAACACTTGGGGCCTTGCTCCTGCAGACAGCTACCCTGCAGACATGGAATAGCCCTCTCCCTGGCCTAGCCATAGCAAGGCTTTAAAAAGACCCCCATCATCAAAGATACAGGCACCCTGCCCACTTGTTTTCACCTTCTCTTGTGAAAACATGAGCATAATTTTAATGAGAATTTCCTGCCCCAAGATGTGCTTTACACTGTCTCCTAGCCTCATCTCCTTCCTTGTCTTTCCTTTAAAAACTGTTCAGAGAGAGGGTTAAACATCCCTACCAGTGTTGGCCTGATGAATTAGGAAACTGATAAAGCCGTGAGTTCAGGGTTCAGGAGTCACACGCCATGCGTTCGTGTGGAATTGTATAAGCAATAAAGCCAGCAGGCTTGAGCCTGTCCTTCAAGCTGACTGTGCTCTCGCAAGTCTCCCGTCTAGCTGGAGGAGCGCAGCCCTGACCCTGTATCGCCGATTTTATGTGATGTAATAGACATGTGTGTGTGTGGTTTGACTTGCACTGCGTTCATGGGTATACATGTGGGTGGGAAGTCCCATATTTGAGAGTCAGAGGTAGACTTGGCTGTTGCCTCTCATCTGTCTGAAACAGGGTCTCAGTGTTTCTTTTCTTTTTTTTTTTTAATGCATTGTGGTATTTTCTTTCTTTTTTCAATTTTTTTAAGATTTATGTTTATTATTTTATGTGTACAAGTGTTTTGCCTTCATGTGTGTCTGTACCACACATGCTGCTGCTTGATAAAGTGCTAAGCCTCCGTGTGCGTTCTGGGAATTGAACGTGGTCCTTTGCAACAACAGCAATAAATGCTCTTAACCACTGAGCCAGCTTTCCAGCCCCCTTGGTGTTTTCTTAGTGCTGTGCATGCCAGGCTACCTGGCCTGTGAGTTTCCGAGACTCTCCTGTCTCTACCTCCTATCTCCCTGTAAGACCACTGAGATTATAGCTGATTATCTATAAATCCAGTTTTTAAGTGGATTCTGAGGATGCTCAGGACTTCATATTTGCACGCTAAGCCCTTTGCCCACTAAGCCACCTCCCCAGCCCTGTGTTGATTCATTTAAAGTTGTATTTCTAGAAATGAGGCTCCTGAGAATTGTGTTACTGTTCAAGGCTGATCTCAACTGGCCAACTGTCCCGTGCCCAGTGACGGCTGTCCCTCTAGTGACTTCTGTCTCTTTCCCTCTGTGACTGTGTTCTTTCTTCCTTCCCACTTCCCTCCTTCGCTGCTTCTGTCCCTCACTCTGGCTCACAAGCATTTACAGCCTAGCACCCCCTTCCCCACACTGGACTAAATCCTTTGAAAGCAGACACGATTAATTTTCGTTGCCAACTTGACTGGTTTTGGTACCACACAGGGAGTGTACCTGTGAGGCCGTTTCTAGAGAGGTGTCCCCGAAGACGTAGGTCTACCCTGGATGTGAGTGGCTCTCTCCCAGGGGCTTGAGTCCCAGATGGAATAAAAAGGGGATAGGGGAAAAGGAGCTGAGCACCAGCACTCGTCGATGCTTCCTGGTGCACTGTTCCTTCCTCGATGTGAAGGGCTGCAAGTCTCTGAACTCCAAGCCAATACAAACCCTTCCTCCCTTCAGGTGCCTTTTGTCAGGCATCTAGGCACAATCATAAGGAAGACAGCAGAATCAGCAGGTCAAATCTAGGGTAACCAATCTTTGGGATCCCTACGATAGTGAGGACTCCGACTTTGTCAGGGAAGAGTGGAGTGGCATGGCTCCGAGTCATGGACCATAAGAACAGGGTCAGTGCCCGCCACAGATCTCCAGGCCAGGCCCACAGCTATGTGATGTGTTCATGGACTCCTCACCAGCAGCCTTGTTGGTGGACACAGCTGTGATTTGGGATGGCGCCTGGTAGGCAGGGTCAGTGTGTGCACTCTGGAGTGACATTTCAAAGCACAGGGGCTGATGACTTTTCAATGACGCTGATGCTCTTCTTAACCTCGGTTGAGAAAAATAAAACCCTGATTTGCTTCTGAAACCTTTGACTATTGTAGGACATGTTGGTACAGAACCAGATTCTCTGGTCTAGGGTCTGCGAAACTTGATCTTTTCTGTCTGAGAGGGGAAGAAAGTGACTTTATCGGCCTCTACAGTCACTATGAGGCACTCCTTAGGGCTGAATAGATTAACTTGTTTTAAGAAATCATCAGCCTGCCGGGCGGTGGTGGCGCACGCCTTTAATCCCAGCTCTTGGGAGGCAGAGGCAGGCGGATCTTTGCGAGTTCGAGGCCAACCTGGTCTACAAAGCGAGTCCAGGACAGCCAGAGCTGTTAAACAGAGAAACCCTGTCTCGAAAAACCAAAAAAAAAAAAAAAAAAAAAAAAGAAATCATCAGCCAGGGCCAAGCCTGTCATTCTAATACTCAGATTGTTAAGGCAGGAGGATCAGAAATTGAAGGCAAACCTCAGCTATGTAACCCAGTTTGAGACCAACATGAGCTACATGAGACCCTGTCCCAAAAACATGCTAACAACAAAAAGGAAAAATTACCAAGGGTTGGGATGTTTTAAACAAATGTATCTATTTCGTAGTTATTTGTATGTGTATGTGCCTGAATGAGTTTATATGCACCACATGTATGCAAGGAGTCCATGGAGACCAGGAGAGGGGGTCAGATGCCATGGAACTGGAATTACAGGCAGTTATAAGTCACCTGACGTAGTCCTGGGAACCAAATGCTGGTGCTATGGAAGAACTGCAAGCGCTCTTCGCTGCTGAGCCGGCTCTCCAGCCCCTAGATTAGTGAAGGCATTGCTTTTGAGACAGTCTCACTGTGAAGCCCTGGCTAACCTGGATCTACTCTGTAGACCAGGCTGGCCTTGAACTCACAGAGATCTACCTGCCTCTGTCTTCCCAGTGCTGGGATTAAGAGTATGTGCCACCACATCCTGCTGGCATTTAGATTTTATAAAGTAAATCAAGGAGACCCCCTTTTACTATGTATTACTGACTGGGTGCCTGTTATGCAAATGATCCAGTGCCCTCCAGTTTCCAACTCCACTCCTTGCTCAGTTTCTTAAGCTGTCAATGGGAATTCCTGTAATGAATGCAGGGCTGGAGCCTTCTGTCTGGTTTCTTTCCTTCTCCACTTCCTCTGCTCATTCCCAGGAAGCCAGGCATTTCCTAGAAAGGCCCTTCACCCCACACAGCCAAGCCAGGTCCTCTTGGTACCTGTGCCCTCTCTCAGTTCCCTGGGTCTCTAGAGAATATGACATCCCTACAGAAAGGCTTAAGGGCATGGAAGGGAATTATATCCTATTTACAAAGAAAAACTGAAGGGAGAATGGGCAAGATGCAGTGGCCCCTGTCTCCCCTAGTCACTGTCCCCTGTAAGGATGGAGGCCACTTTCTACCCTCACTCTGAGATGTTGAGTTTCCAGGTCCTCAGCCTCACCACTCCAGAAAGCATCTGAGCTCATATCTGAATGATGCTCACAGAAAGGCCTCCCTCCCACCTGACTCCTGGGGAAGAACCTCCTTCCCTATGTCAGCTTCTTGGGAAAGGACTGCTCTGCCCAGAGCCACAACCCAGGAGCCTCAGCTTCAGTTTTCCAGGTCCAATTGAGATCAGGGGGTTTTAAGTGAAAATGTCCAGAAAAATATAATTTAAGGTTTTAGTTTATGAGTGGCAAGATAAAGATCTCTCTCCTGCCCAGAGTGTGAATCATCCTTTATCCAACACAGCTAGGCTGCCAAACTGCTCATCATCCTTTCTATCACCAGGTCAATGGCATGGTCAGTGCCATTGCTTTTTACATCAGGTAAAGATGGCTGGCCACTCAGAGAAGATGTAAGAGAAACTGGGAGAAAAGGTGGGGCCCGTGACCTGTTGAAAAGAGCCAGCCTACACCCAGACTCTCTGTGGACCTGTGTTTGTAAGGCTACACCTCAAAGTGCTGGGCTTGCGCTCCACCTCCTGTAGGGGTGGGCGGCACTGACTGGGAATCTTGTGGGAAGAGTAGTCTCTTTTCTTGTTTATTTATTTGGTCACTTTTTGTTTGCTTGATTTGGGGGGTTTGTTAAAGATGAATTTGGAGCCAGGTCCTTCCTGGCCACACCCTGTCACAGACTCTGTCTGCCTGCTGTGTGGCCTGCACTTGAGACACTGTCTTCTACATACTTCCCTTAACTTCTGTTCCTGTGTTTTGGAAATATTGTTTGATTTCTGGTACTGGCTCCTTTTTATTTGTGTGTGTGTGTGTGTGTGTGTGTGTGTGTGTGTGTGTGTGTTTTGTATGTAGGGCAAAGGACAATATCCAACGTACTTCCACCTTTATTCCTGAAACATCAGATTTCTCTTTCTTTCTTTCTTTCTTTCTTTGAGACAGAGTCTCTCACTGGTCTTTGTCTTTTATTCATTATTAGTGTATCTGTATCCGTGAATGTGTGCATGAATGCTGTGTGGCTGGGTGTGTGAATGCCTGCCACATTGTGCATATAAAGGTCAGAGGACAATTTCTGGGATTTGCCTCTCTCCTTCCATTATGGATTCTTGAGAACAAACTCGGGGGTCGGTCCTAGGAATGGTTGAGGGGTCACAGGGCTGTGTGATATACCCCCATCCCCTGAGCTCTATTGCAGTAAGCAAATCTCAAGAAATCAGTTGGCTGGCAAACACCCAGTTACCCAGAGAACAGTGTCTTGCACCAGGCAGAGGTCCCATGAGAAAAGAAACATCCAGGAAGGGACACTGCTGCCCCTCATCGGGACATCCTCAAGACTGAAAGCAATCAGCTACTTTTAATATAAGGGAATGTGTGTCTGAAATGCCTTTTCACACTAGAACCAAGGGGGTGAAAGACAAGGCAAGCCATGGACAGAGGGCACCGGGGGCTTTGCTGGCCACTCACTCTCCATCCCACACTTACAGACAAGGGAAGTCTACCCAGGAAGATCATGAATGTGGAGGTGTTTATGTCTTCTATTTCCTTGATTTTAGGGGAAGAGGTAACTTGGCACAAAGGCCAGCATGATGTTTATCTTAAAATCCTTCTAGCTGGTGACCTGTCAGCTATTGGTTACCAATGCTGACCATCCACTGAGAGACCTAAAAATCCACACAGCTCTTCCTCCTACAGTAGGAGGTAACGAGCAGCCTGTGATTTTATTTTTGTTTGGAGTTTCCTTTTTGAGATTGGGTCTCACTGTGTACCCTGGGCTATCCTGTTCTGGAATTCGTTATGTGGCCCAGGATGACCTCAAACTGGAGATCACCCCACTGCAGCCTCTAAAATACTGGGGTTACAGGTATGTTCCTCTGCCTCTGGCTCATGTCATTCACGACTTCAGACATAATGATGCTCTCATATCAACAGGAGCATTTTTGACATTTTACATAAAGTTGTTGATTGTTGGTTCCAGCGACAGCTCCAGCTGATGCTAAAGGATCCTTCTCTTTACAGAAGGAGGCAAGGCAGGCTGGAGACCAGAGTCACAGGCTACCCAGGCAGGGAGAATAGGGTCGGGGGAGGAACTCAGAGTGGCCCATGGGCCTGGACAAGAACAGAGGGTATCCCCAGAGCTGCTACCCACACCACACAACACCGCATAGGCTTAATTACATAATCACTCACTGGCCACACCCCACACCCCTTCAATCTCAGCCATCAGCACCTTTCTACCAAGAAGAACTGGGTCCCAGGAATGTGTCCATTGCCTCCTGCCAAGGGCTGGAGCCCAGCTTGATTTTCTTGACATTGTGACATGGGACAGGCAGGCAGCACAGCCCCTCTTATGGTTTCTGTTCTAAGGAAGATGGTTAAGTTCCCGGGGGTACTGAGCGCTGGTGACCTAGAAGGTCTTGAACATCCATGGATCCCAAGGTGTTACCATGACCCAGTTTCCTAGCCCACGGCTGCTGGTGCCTTTTTAAAAATAATGTTAAAAAAAAAAACAGCAACCATGAAGCTATTAGGTGCATTCTAAATGTCTGCTAAGGTGGCCTTTAAATCTGAAGTGGTTTAAAGAGAAATGAAGGGAATGTCAAATTTTTGAAAAAGGCAAACTGCTCCAGGTATGAATTTTGTACATTTTTAATTTTTAAAAAGGGATATTTTCAAAAGAAAATATAAACAGAAATTTAAAAGAAAATGGAGCATAATAAAAATGTTTCTCGATTATATGTGTCGGATACATGAGAATTTTAAAGGAAGAAGCAGAAAAGGAAAATGATAGCTGCTTCAGAACAGACTAACTACTTAGAAAAAAAAGACTTTAAAAACAATTCAAGGGGTTGGGGACATGGCACAGTCAGCAAAGTGCCTGTCTAACAAGCATGAGGACCTGAGTCTGGGTGTCCCTTACTCACATAAAAGCTGGACACAGTTGTACACATCTGAAACCCCAGAGCTGGCGAGACAGAGACAGATGATCCCTAGAGCTGGCTGGCGAAGTGGTGAGCTTCGGGCTCAGTGGGAGACCCTGAAGGTACCTTGGGGAGCAATGACACAAGACACCCAGCGTCACCCCCCACTCTGTCCACACTCATGCACTCACTGCACATCAAAATGTGAAAAGATCATAATACATTGAGTGTGAGGGGTTTACAGTTATCATCCTAGTCCTTAGGGGACAGAACCCGATGATCAAAAGTTCAAGGGAAATCCTCAACGATGAAATGAGTTTGAGACCAGTCTGGACTACAAGAGACCCTCTTTTGAAAACAAAACCATAATAAGCTGGGTGTGGTAATGCATGTCCATAATCCCAAGCAATTGGGAGTTAGACAGGAGGATGCCATGAGTTCAAGGTCAGTCAGGCCTCCAGAGTGAGACTGTTTCAAACAGAATGCATAAAGTCACTAGCCAGTTCTCTGTGTGTGGGATCGTCACTGCTTAAGTGACTGTTGTTTACACAAGCTGTGTTTTGCTGCTGACTCATGACTCTCAGCCTCCAACTGGCGACGATTTGCAATTAGTAGAGGCCTCAGTCTGGGGAAGCCCACGCTGTGTGTGTGGACGTGATTACAAACAGGAATGGGCCAAGGCCCTCTGATGCCAGAAGGGACAGTTGCTCATTCTGGTTCCAGCGATAGAGCCTGTAGAAACAAGGGCCCAGGAAAGACTCCTGAATGTCACAATCAAGCTCCCCTTAGGCTGGGCCACAAGCAAAGATGATCTCATTGTGTCTTGGGCTGAGGTGGAAGACACAAATAGCAAGGACTTCTCTCTCCAGATATGCTCTTGGGGATTTAGGGAGTAGACAGGGCTCAGCTGACCCTCATGCGGAGCAGGACAAGTCATGTTGTTCAGTGAAGCTAAGCCCCAGTGGCTGTTCATGCTGGGTGCTAGTCTTCCCGGGATGTTATGGACTATGCTCAATGCAGAGTTGTCTACATGAGCCACACTGGGTCTCCATACAGCTCCATCATTGCTCTGCTGACTGGAGGGGGAGAGCAGATTGGGTGCTAACTCTATGGGAGGCCCAACTGTCCTTATGAGCCAGGGAAGGGTCTCAGTGGCCAACTTGGGGTTTCACTCTGTGCATAGACCTTCCTGTTGCTGCCAGTCATGTAGTCAGTATTTCGTACACTGCTAGGACAAGATCAGGAGGATGCAAGGCTCAGAAAATTGCTACAAGCTCTCTCAAGGCCATAGCTGGCTACATATCCTAAGCACAAAGTTCGAGCAGGCTGGATGGTTGGGAGGGTGCTGGGGTCCTGAAGAAGGGCAGGGACATGTGTCACTATGTAATTCTACTTACCCACATGTGTGAGCTATACTTCCTTTAGAACAGAGATGCTTCCCTGGGTCCCGGGAGGGTTTGTGAGAGACCACCATAAGGAGCGGTGAGCCTGCCTCTTAATCTAGAGATGACAGCCCAGCCAACTCAACCCATGTCAAGGGTGCCAGAGGAGGTCGCAAGTCATTTTGCCTTGGCCTGGTCCTGGTTGATGGTGCATTAGAAAGATCAATGGCATGGGGACAGATGCCACTGTGTCACAGAGGAAGGCAGTACAATTCTTATGAGAGCTAGGTCCTTGTATATCCCCGTGTAAAACCTCCTGGTGGCCTCATGACTCCTCGGACAGCAGGGGATGTTTTATTTCCATGTCCTCCTTTGTCCCCAGAGCAGAATTGGTACTGAGTGAGCAAAGGAAAACCCAGTGGTGACTTGAACAATTGGACTGTGGGATATCTTCTTTATCGGACTCCAGTAGCCCCATCAAGTACTAGATACAAACTATGTTTATGACTATCTGTGTGCATACTTGCTAATGTAAATACATATAAAGAATGGTTAAGTGGAAAATATATGTAAATTTAGGCTGCAGTTCTTGGTCATAAATGAAAACCACAGAACCAACCAAGTGTGCTTACATTCCCAGCATTCTGGAGATAGAGGCAGGAGGACCAGGAGTTCAAAGCTAGCCTCAAGTTATCTAGTGAGTTAAAGGCCAGCCTAGGCTACATGTAACCCTGTCTCAAAAAACTAAAATCCAAGCCAAAGTAATACTTATAAAAATAGATAAAGAGCTGGGCATGGTGTCCCACGCCTTTAATCCCAGCACTCAGGAGACAGAGGCAGATGAATCTATGTTAGTTCAAGGCCAGCCTGGTCTACAAATTGAGTCCAGGACAGCCAGGGCTCTGTTACACAGAGAAACCCTGTTTCAGAAAAACAAACAAACAAATCTATAAATAAAGCCATAGTTCAATTCCTCATGATGCTATGATATTAGTTTATAATCAGAAAACATGGATCTGGTGTAAACTGAAGTTGAAATGGTTACATTAGTGAGAAGGACATTTTCTAGCTCCAGCTATTCAAATTTTACCCTGAGCTGGTTCTACAGCCAGGTGCAGCCAGTCTAACCTGTACTTGTGATTAGAAGTGACCCAGGAGACACACTTACATTCCCTGCCTCCAAAGAGCCTACTAGTCCCAGCACAGGATTAGGGTAGAGGCTGCTGCAGAAGCCAGGCTGTTCCCAACTCCCGTCACTGCTCCCGGGAAGGCTGGGGGCAGTTCTAAGACACTGCCAGGTGGGGCATAGAACTTTATGGATGGAACTAGAGCTGGAAATGCATCTGTGAGTGGTGGGTGGAGGCACAGGCTAGAGGGTAGGATGGGGAGTGGCCCAGATGACACATGATGACCAAGGCTTCTGGAAGAGCCCCCAAGGGTCACGGAAGACTGACTCTGGTCGCTGGCAGCTTAGATGCGGCCAGCCCTTCTGGGCCGTGTTTAGTTGAGTCCATTGGAGCTAGATGACCGTGGCTCACCACCCTCCTGTGAGTGACGAGAAGCACCCCGCATGGCCCAGCTGCTTCTCCATTGGGCCTCCCTGTTTGCTGTCTTAGGCAAGCCTCACCCCAGCCTTATGACCAGACTATTTTATGGTTTGGCCTCTTGGCAGAAGCTCCTGGATAGATTTCCATCTCCAAATGCTGAACTTTGCCTTGAAGTCGGTGGAATCTGACTCCAAGAGCCCTTTCACTGGGCTCAGAGGGTGTCTGTCTGTGTTACCACTTTCCTTCGAATGGCCACTCACACTTCCCTCAATACCCCAGAGACCCTTGCCCCTTGTCCAGGTGTGAACCCCGTATCTCAAGCCTTTGCCTCTACTGCTTGTTGCTGAGGACAGGCTCTCTGTCTCAGGGAAACACTGCTAGCATTGGATGCTTCGGATTGTGTTTGGTTAGTCCCAGGGCCTGAAGTGCTTTCTTTTTTTTTTTTTT
>CAJQZJ010016246.1:1225966-1238564 GCA_907164525.1 Lophiomys imhausi | reverse complement strand
TCCAAAAAAAAAAAAAAAAAAAAAAAAAAACGGTTCTTTTTCTTTTTTTTTTTATTGGTTTTTCGAGACAGGGTTTCTCTGAATATCTCTGGCTGTCCTGGACTCGCTTTGTAGACTAGGCTGGCCTCGAACTCACAAAGATCCGCCTGCCTCTGCCTCCCAAGTGCTGGGATTAAAGGCGTGCGCCACCACTGCCCAGCTGGTTCTTTTTCTTATAACTATAAATACAATACAAAACAACAGAAATAAATAGGCCACAATTATAAGAGTAAGGACATTTCTTTGACCTTTTCAGGCTTCTTAGATGGCTTGCAACCATCACGTGCTTACGGTTTTTCTGGACACTTGGGCGCGTGGGGGCGTGGGTGGAGTCCTGTGATACAGCTTCATCCTTTCTGTGGAGGCTACTGGAGCCACAGGCTGACCACAGCAGTGTGGGTGTTCCCTTCCAACATGTACAGTTTTGGTCTTGAGGCAGTTGGGAATCTGTCTGTCATTTATACCAACACTGAGCAATTAATCTTCCAACAGTCCCAGGCCTCAGCATTTCTGTGTTTTCTATTCTGATTTGTTTATGTCTAACAATGGGAAAGGAAACATCCAAAAATGTACAGGGCCATCGGCGTGTGACTCAGGACAATTGAAACAACAGATAAAAGTGAAGTCACAACAGATGTGGTCAGAGGCCAGAATGGCCTCGGGCCACGGCACAGTTCTAGGTGTAATGCAGGGGCTCGAATCCAGGTCTGTTGAACATTAGGCAAACATCTAACTCTGAGCAACAGTCCAGCCCATGGAGAAAACACATGTTTGTGTTGGCAAAAGCCTTTGAGATCCCTCCATGTCCCTCCCATTGTCAGATGCCTGGTGATAGTTGCGGTGGGTTTACTTTCTGTCCAGATCTTACAGTGATGATCTCGGCTGCATTCAGGCTTCATGGGAATGAACAGCTCGTCCATTCAATCAGCTAGCAAGTTAAACAGCCTACCGACAGCTGGGGTAGTGAACTGGGAGGCAGAAATTTCAGTCTCTGTACTCAGCCCAGAGTGACTCACCCTCCTCTGTCATGAGGCAAGGAGGCAGGATAAGCTTGGCTTTTGAGGTCCTTGGCCTCCCAGCCTTTGCTACTGGGGCTCTTTGTCTCAATCCTCATTCTGCTGGGTTTGCACCATGTAGAGCCTGTGCCTAAACTCAGGCTTTGGAAACAAATACCTAAGAGCATGGGCTCAAATAACAGAAATTACCCTCCTATGATTATAGAGGCTTCATGTCCAAAGCAAGAGTTCCTGGCAGCACGGACAGCCCTGGTGAGGGCTTCCTTTCTGGTTTGTAGATGGCCCCTTCCTCTGTCCCACATGGTAGAGAGGAAGGGTGTCTCTCTCTCATCAGGGTACTAAGTGCAACTTGAGGGCCCCACTCCAGGACTGGTTTGGCCCTAATTACCTCCAGAGGCCTCACCTCCTAATTCCAGCATCCTGGGGTTTCAGCATGGATAATTGGCAGCTGCCACAAGCATTCCACCCATGATATCCAGTGGGAAGGACGGTAACTGTGTGATATGTGTGAATTGATGTGCCACGTGTGACCTCTGGGCACTTGGAATATATCCAGTCTGTGCTTCAGTCTGCTGTGGGGTATAAAGTATACACCACATTCTGTGCACTATCCAATAAGTAACAGGAAAACTTTAAATTATCTGCTGAGATAATATTTGGGATATCCTGGGTCAAATAAAGCACAGCATTAAGACTAAGTTTGCCTGGCATGGTGGCCTACACCTTTAATCCCAGCACTTGGGAAGCAGCGACAGGAGGATCTCTGTGAGTTCAAGGCTAGCCTGGTCTATAAAGCAAGTTCCAGGACTTCCAGTATTGTTACAAGGAGAACCATTTCTCAAAAAAAAAAAAAAAAAAGACTAACTTCATTTATTTCTTTTGAATTTTTAAAGTGTGTTTCTGAGACATTCTTACTAACACACATGTTAATGTATCTGAGTTTTATTGCACATGTTTTTAGTATACAACATAATTAAAATTACATGATGTGTTGAAACACATGTATGATGAAGTAATTATTATAGTTAGAAAAATAACATACTGTAATCCCTGAGTATGTGCACCTGTGTATATGTGTGCATGTATGTTCCCTAAGTCATACTCTCTGAGCACATTTCTGCTATGTAATATGATACATCCATGTAACACATAGCAACAGAATGGTTGACAGAGAGCGGCACACATGATGGTTGTCCATAAGATATCAGCATCTTACAGGCCCGTGTCTCCTAATGGCACTGGACCTGTCTGAGCTTGTATAAGCAATTCAGAGTGAAGGTTTGGAACAAGATGACCATGAGCACAGCAGGCAGCTGAGATGTTCAGATGTTTAAGTCAAGGAATTCAGGGATCCCCGTGCCAGCTGTGGCCCCCAAGAAGTTTCTGGCTCCCCCAGCAGTCTGTATGACACAGCTGGATCTGTGCCACGGGTGCTTTTCTTCCGTGCTCATCGTCCTGTTCCACTTCTGACTCCGGCTCTCTAGCCAAAAATAGCTGAGGTTTGCAGCCACAGAAAGAGGTGGATCTGGGCTGATGGGTGGTACCACTGTGGCCTGGAACATCCCGCCTCCTGGCGTGGGGCCAGCTAGAGACACCAGGCAAAGAGCTCAGCCAGTGGGCCATCATCAGCCATGTCTGGAATTTTCAGATTTGCCCAATGGCAGCCTAGGAGTAGCAGGTACACCCAGAGCTCTTTCTCTCACAGAGCCAACAGGGATACTCCTGTCTGCGTCCCTCAGATAGCTGTTTTGATGCTGGCAATATTTGGGGGAACTGGTGTCCCCTGAATGTAAGTGTGTTTACTGTGTGTTGTCTTGTTCTCTTTGCTCAGCAGGTGGCATTTTTGTTCAGCAATTGGACTGTTAGTTGCCTCTGTTAATGGATCATGACATATTAATCATGCAAATTAGGATGTTATTAATGAAGAAAAAATTAATTCTGACCCTGCGGCAGGCTTCACTGTTACAGCTCTGTTATGCCCTTTCGTCTCAAATGCCATCAGCAGATTCTTCCAGCCACTGCAAATTGGCACAGTGACATACAGGGAAAAGGGAATTACTGTGACACCACAGCGATTTGCCTCTTCAGGGTCAGTGTCGCAAATGCAAGTACACACGTTTACCTGAGAGCTTGTGTTTTCAGGCAGTATTTCGAAACCTGACCTCCTTCCCAGCATATAAACAGTAAGCAGCCTTTGGGAGCCAGCTCTGTCCTTCCATGTCCTCTAGGAAAGCCCACAGAAGAGAGTATCAGCTCCTGTCCCCAACACAGACCCAGTGTGGCAGTGTGACTTTGATGACTTGAGTCCCAGCTCCGATGGTGGCATGTGAGCCCCTCTTCTGGTCTCCTCACCCTTGTCTTTATCTTAGATACCCACCCCTTAGTTAAACATGGCCCTATGGCCACTTTTCCTCCCTGCCCTCTGGCTGACCCGGATTCCTCCCAGCACCCCATACTGCTCAGAGATCTGCTTTCAGTCCCATGAGCCAAGTTCAGAAACAGGATGTTTTTGTGAACTTGGATGTGCCTCCCAAGTGCAAAGTGGCAACGCCCCTTGGAAAGACTGTACCATTCTGGAAAGCTGGCTGAGTCACCCCATCTACTGTCACAAGACCTCGCTGAACCAAGAGAAGTGGGAGCTGGACTCTCTTAGCCCTGATGGCTTAAGGCCAGGGCCATGTGCGGGTAAGGGAATCTGGAGGGTGTCTGACCACTGAGAGATCTATTGGGACAAAGATCTATTCCCTATTCTCTGAGCTAGCTCCTGGGACAGCAGCTAACTCCTGCACCACTCAGAGGCCAGAGTAGGAAAGAATGAGCCTGGATGACATCTCAAGTTTGTTCT
Organism: Lophiomys imhausi; assembly: GCA_907164525.1. Classification (NCBI taxonomy): domain Eukaryota; kingdom Metazoa; phylum Chordata; class Mammalia; order Rodentia; family Muridae; genus Lophiomys; species Lophiomys imhausi. Next base: position 1,234,664 of record CAJQZJ010016246.1, on the reverse strand, counting down.
GTTTGTTTTGCTGTATCTCCCTTCCTGGAGACCCTGCCTGTTTTGCTGATGATTCCCAAGACTTCCATTGCTGCCCTTGCTTCCCTAAGATGCCTGGGGTCCAGCCCACGACCTCCCTCTGTGGAAACCCTTGAAAATCTTCCTTTCCTATAAATGTCCCTGACCTGTGTTCCCACCAGCTTCCCCTTCCACACCTCCTCTGGTGTTACCTGCTTAGCAGTAGGTGTGGGGAGAGAGAGAATCAGGCGTGACTGACCTGAACTAGCCTGCAAAAATGATCATGGGTGCGGGGGGGGCAGCATCAGCACCATAAATAATGTCTGAGCTGCGGCTGTGAGGGGGATAGACCCAGTTTCAAAGGCCCATTGAGGTCCGTTAGGTCTCTCTAGCTACAGTGACTGCTGATGTGCCTTGGCATGCCGATGGCATTTCTTCATCTTTAAAAAAAATGTTTTACCTTTCCCTTGTACATCCTTGATGTCTTGTTTCAAGGACAGGAGTCATGGGATGAGGGCCACGTCTTCTTCCTGGGTGGCCTCCCTGGTGCTTCTTAAGTCTGGAACAGCATGTCTCTTACCAAGACCACCTTCCAAGGCACTGAAGGTTAAGACTGTGGCATGTGAGCTTTAGAGGTTCATCCCCTAACAGGAGCAAAGGCCATAGATGGAACTGAACCCAGTGCTGGGACCCTCGGTACTCTGATAGTGGCTGCTGTCCCTGCCCATGGAAGGCACTGTCAGTGTAAGGTGAATCTGGAGTTCTGCTTGGGAAAGCTCTTCTCGGGTCTCTGGGGACTCTGGTGCCCTGGCATCCTCTCTATACTTATGGTGAATTAAGAGGAGGGGTGGTCCTTCCAGACTTCTCTTACAGGAGAGCTTGAGGGACCAGGAGGCCCTGAGAAAACCATTGAGTCATTACACAAGTTGAAGTGATCCTATCCAACAGCTTTACCTATGCAACACCAGGGACAGCATCCCATCAGTGAGAACTTGTCCCAGTGTCCTTAAAATAAACCCATCTCAAGGCATCCTTGGAACTGGAAAACCTACTGAGAGATATACAATTCCAGGGAAGGTAGGTACACAGACAGCTGTCTTTAAGGTAAGCAGGGGACAGGAACCAAATCTTGGGCTGGCCAGGTCTCCTACCCACCCCAGCCTCCAGAAAAGGCAGACTAAGCAGAGGGCTGGATTGTCCCCCTGAAGAAGAGGGTGTTCTGTGCTGATCATGGCAGTACATGCCTTTAATCCCAGCACTCAGGAGGCAGAGACAGGTGGATCTCTGTGAGTTCAAGGCCAGCCTGGTCTACAAAGCAAGTCCAGGACAGGCAGGGCTACACAGAGAAAGCCTTTCTCAAAAAATGAAAAACCAGAGGAGACAGAGAGAGACTGAGAGAGAGAGAGAGAGAGAGAGAGACTGACTCTACAGACCCCATAAGGAAACTCTTAGACCAGATAAACACTTTCACCAGAGTGACAGAATACAGAATTAACATACAAAAATCAGTAACCTTCCTATATGCTGACAACAAACATGCTGTACAAAAGAACTCAGGTAAACAATTCTATCACAGTAGCCTCAGGAAAAGTACACCTTGGAGGGTAGAAAGATGGCTCAGCTGCTGAAGTCTAGTCTCACAACATATATATATATATAAAATACTTTAGAATAACTTAACAAAGATGTGGAAGATCACAATGAAATTTCTGAAATACTGAGGAAATTGAAGAAGACACTATAAAATGGAAACATCTTCCATGCTTATAAATTACAAGGGTCAATATTGTGAAAATGACTACCATGACAAAAGAAATCGATGGCTACAACATAATCTCAATCAAAAGCCTAGTGGCATTCTTCACAGGAAGAGAAACAATGATCTTAAAATACATATGGAAGCATGGAAGACCTCAGCCAAAGCCTCCCTGAGCAAAAAGAACAGTTTTGGAGGTATCACCATTCCTGTTTTTAAGTAATACTAAGAGCTGAGTAATAAACACATGGTCCTGATGAGTGATCTATTATGTATTCTAAATGCTAACTAATCTGCTCCCAGAGGCCTGCTTGCTGTGTCAGGCCATAAATACACCAAGTGAAGCTGTGTTATCTTGCTTGTTAACCATTGTCTCTGATTGGTTGAATAAATACTGAGGCCTGTGATTGGGCAAAGAGAGAGGTAGGCAGGGCTAAGGTGCTTGGGCTTTTGGACAGAGGTAGACAGAGGGGAAGAAACCAGGGAGAGGGAGGAGGAATACATGGTGGAGTAGATGGAAGAAGATCATTCCATGAGGCCTGGAACATCAGCATAGCGTGGAGAGTAACATCCCAAGGGAATGTATGTATACATTGGGGTTTTATTTGGGGACTAGAGTAAGCTAGTTTAGATGGGCCAAGATTGCTCAATCCAGGCTAAGGCTTGTTAAAATCCATCCAGTATCTGTGTTATTATTTATAATGGTGGGTTAAGGATTAACACCACTAACCAATAAACTATAATATAAATACTGGTCATAATTTAATTATTTATTTCTATATGGTACTGGTAGAGAACAGACACATGGGTCAATAAAATAGAGAAAGGACCCTGATATGGGTCACATGACTACAGCCCTATAATTTTGGCAAAAATGAAATGACATTCATTACAAAAAAGACAACCTCTTCAACAAATGGTCTGAAAAACTTGGATATCCACATATAGGAGAAGGAAACTAGATCATTATCTCTTACCCTGCACAAAAATCAACCTCATGTGGATCAAAGACCTCAACAGAAGACCTGAAACTGTGAGGGGACAAATTAGGGACTGCACATCAAGAGATAGGTATAGCTGGGCGGTGGTGGCGCACGCCTTTAATCCCAGCACTTGGGAGGCAGAGGCAGTCGGATCTTTGCGAGTTCGAGGCCAGCCTGGTCTACAAAGTGAGTCCAGGACAGCCAGGGCTGTTACACAGAGAAACCCTGTCTCGAAAAACAAAAAAAAAAAAAAAAAAAAAAAGAGATAGGTATAGACAGGACTTCTTTTTTTCTTTCCAGCATTTATTTATTTCTTCAAGTTACATCTCAATCACAGCCCCCTCCCTCCTCCCTCCCTTCCCAAGTCCCATTCTCCTACCCTCTTCCCTCTCTACTTCCTATTCTTGCTTTTTAAAAAAAATTTAAGGTTAGACAGGACTTTTGACTAGGACTTCACACTCAGGAAATAGCCAACAACCAACAAACTGGAATTTATGAAACCAGAATGCTTAACAGCAAGCTGTCAGCAAGTGATGAGCTAGCTTGAAGAGAAAATCCTTGGGAGCCATACCTCCAATTAGTGTCTAGAATATTCAAACAACTTCAGAAACTAAGCCTCAACAAAACCACCTGTGTAGGTTTGAATGAAAATGGCGCCCATAGGCTCATAGGGAGTAGCACTGTTGGGAGGTGTGGCCTTATTGGAGGAAGTGTGTCATTGGGTAGGTTTTGAGGTTTCAGAAGCTCAGGTCAGGCCCAGTGTCCCTTTCTCTTCCTGCTGTCTGCTGATCCATATGTAGAACTTTCAGTTACCTGTCCAGTACCATGTCTACCTACACACCCACCATGCTTCCCACCATGACAATAATGGACTAAACCTCTGAACTGTAAGCCAGTCACAATTAAATGCTTTCCTTTATAAGAGTTGCTGTGGCTATGGCTTCTCTTCACAGCAGTAGAAACCCTAACTAGGACACAAGCCAATCAAAAAAAGTGGTTTACAAACTAAACGGAGTTCTCAAAATAAGAAATAAAAGCTACTAGTAATACTCTTCTTCTTCTTCTTCTTCTTCTTCTTCTTCTTCTTCTTCTTCTTCTTCCTCCTCCTCCTCCTCCTCCTCCTCCTCCTCCTCCTCCTCCTCCTCTTCCTCTTCCCTTTCTTTTATTTTTTAGTTGTGAACCTAGCCTTTAATGGCTGAGTCAACTCTCCAGCCCTAGTAAACACTTTTATTAAAGTGTTCAACATCATTAGCCATCAGGGAAATTTGAATTAAAGCTACAGTGAGATTGCATCTTACCCCAGTCAGCATGACCATCAAGAAACCAAATGGGAAGAGGGAACCCTTATTCACTGTTCCTGGGGCCATATCTTGAAGTTGGTTCTTGCCAGCACCATGAGCACTTGGAAAGTCCTGAGGAACAACCCCACTGGATGGTTTCAGAGGATGTTTGGTGTGTCCTGTGTGCAGGGGCATTAGGAGAATGGCAGAGGAACAGTTTGAACAGAAGGGAGATATCCCAATCCTCAGGAAGTGATAGGGCAGGACACTAAGGCAGATCTAGCTACCTGGCTGGCTCCCTGAGCAGATGGCCTATGGCCTGCAAGGCACTGAAGACTCAGATGTCTAGGATTTCTTAATTAGCCTTCCACAGAACCTACTGCTACTGCCACAAGGAGGAACTCACCATGTCACCCCAAAAAAATTCACATCCTAAACCTCTCCTTTAAGGGAATATGAGGAAGTAGGGCCTTTGCAAGGTGATTGGGGCCTGAGGTGGGAGTCCCCAGAAGGGGGTTGGTGTCCTTGTAAAGGAGACTTCACTGCATCCCCTTCCACCATCTGAGGACAATATGAACCCACAAAGAGATGTGCCTCAGAGCCTAACAATGCTGGCCTCTTGACTTCAGATGTCCAACTTCAGGGACTTTGGGAAATGATGTGCTCTTTGAGCCACCCATCCACTGTGCCTCATGATCACAACCTGGGTGGACTTAGAGGACCTCCCATAGAGGATCTGGTGGGGGTGTCCTACAGATGGGAAGCAGTGGCTGCAGGGCATATAGCAGTAACTCGGCTGGGGTCTCATACTCAGCTACTCAGGGAAACACTTGACAAGTGCCTTGAGCCTCCCATTTTGCTTACCTTGACATTCAAACCAACCAAACAAACTGGCCATCTCAGCTTTTGGAGCTCATGGTTAATCTTGATCGTCAGCTTGACAGAACTGGAATCACCATAGAGCCAGGCATGATTGCTCATGCCTTTAATAATAGAACTGGGGAGACAGACGTAGGAAGATCTCTGCGAGTGCAAGGCTGGCCTGGTCTATACAACAAATTCCATGGCAGTCAAGGCTATATAAGCCTATATAAGCCCCCGTGTGGTGGTCTAAATAGGAATGGCCTCTATAGACTCATGTGTTTGAATGCTTGGCCCATGGGAAGTGGCACTATTGGGAGACGTGGATTTGTTGCAGTAGGTGTGGCCTTGTTGGAGGAAGTGTGTCACTGTGGGTGTGCTTTGAGGTCTCCTATGCCCAAGCTCTACCCAGTGTGGATGACAGTCTCCTTCTGCAGCCTGCAGATTAGGATCTGCTCCAACACCATGTCTGCCTGCATGCCACCATGCTTCCCTCCATGATGATAAAGGGCCAAACCTCTGAACTTGTAAGCCAGCCACAATTAAATGTTTTCTTTGTAATAGTTGCATCGGTCATGGTGTCTCTTCACAGCAATGGAAAACTTAAGATACCCTGTCTCAAAAAACAAAGAACAAAAACAAACAAACCAAAAAGAATCACATGGAAACATTCTCTGGGTGTATCTGTGAGGGAGTTTCTAGACTATGTTAGCTGAGATGGGACATCCATCCTGACTGCAGCAGCACCACCCTTTGCAATAGAGTCTTGACTGACTAAAAAAGAGACAGCAAGCTGAACACCTGCATTCATCTCTCAGTTTCCTGACTACAGCTCTATTGCCTTCCGCTCCTGCTGCCATGCCTTCCCACCACAGTGGGCGGTGTCCTCAAACTGTAAGCCAAAATAAAGCCTTCCTCCCTTAGGTTGCTTTTGTCAGGTGTTTTGTCAGTGCTGAGAACAATAGCTAGTATAGAGACAAGTCCTCCCATGCTGACCCTTGACCTGTTGTGACACCCACTCTTATCTCATGTCCCTCTTCTGCTCCTACTCACACTCCTTGACACAAAGTATCCAGGTCCAATGTAGCAACATCCTAAACCCCTCCCACCAAGATGATCGGCCAGGCTTTGCCTGCCTGCTTGGTCAATACTGTCTAGAACCTACCTTTCCCATTTTCACTTTTCTGTCACCTAGATGCCATCTCCCAAGAACCCCCCTCCCATTCTACATTGTCCTGCCATGTTTCTAATCAACTGACAATTGTCCCATGTTATTTAACTTCCAGCCCAATTTCATAATGCTGTGCTTTCTCTGTGAGAGCCAGGACTTTGCCCAAGTTCATCCAGATGTGTGCCTGGGACAGAGGTGGCATATTAAACCCCTGCAGAAAATAGGGCAGGGCTGTGTCCTGCTGCTGTGACCAGCCCCTGCTACCTGTCACTTGCAGAAGAGAAAGAACAGGGGCAGGATTGAGTCTTTAAAATGTACTTTATTCAGAGAACAGCAATATGAGAAGATAATAGTTTAGCATCCTAAAGTTATGTCTTCTCAAAAAAAAAAAATCAGTTGATGGGCTGGAGCTTAGATGGGCTAGATGGCTCAGGGGTTAAAAGCATTCTCTGGTTGCTTTTTTGGGACCAGAGTTTGGATCCCAGTACCCACATGGTAGCTCACAACTGTCTGTAACTCTGGTTTCAGGAACTCTGATGGCCTCTTATGGCTTACTTAGGAACTGCAGTCACATGCACAGCTCTTTGCCCTACATACACGTTATTAAATATGTTTTTAAAATTCAGTTGAAAAACACAGCAATTTTTTATATTTCTTTTATTTTTAGCTGTGAGTATGTATATCTGCATGTATGTGTGGGTACCCATAGAAGCCAAAAGAGGACATTAGACCCCCAGAGCTGGAGTTTTAGGTGGTTGTGAGAAGCCTGACAAGAGCCAACTTCAGGTCCTCTGCAGGTGCAGTATGCACTCTTAACCCCTGAGCACATGCTTCCTACAGAGTCTCTCCAGCCCCACGCAGATGCCATTTTATTTAGCAAAACAAATACCAAGAAGAGAGATTGGAGTGGACTGCCCCAAGATGGTAGGGAGTGGGTAGTTCTGTGTTGTGGATTTTAGAGACATTAATACATATACTTATGAGGTAGGTAGTATGTATATTCATAGGGCAAGATGACCCTTTTTGAAGCACCAGATCTCCTTGGTAGGGTATCTCTTCCCATAATTCTTTAGAAGAGCCCACTAAGGGGAAGGGAGGCGTCGAGGCCAGGTCTTCCATAGTGAATGCACAGGGGATGTCCTGGTGCCTGAGTCCCTGATTTTTTAGAGGCAACCTATCTGCAGCTTCAAGGATGCCTAACCACACAGGGGCATCAGGGAGACACAGCCTGGGAGGGGCAATGAGGGTTTCCTTCATGCTAACGTTATGGACACCGGGAGTCAGGAGCTCTGCTGCTTATTCCTGGCATACACTAAGTGCTCATTAAATGCTTCTTACATACAAGAATGAGCCTACTTTTTCCTCTTCTCACTGAATGCATTCTAAACAGCACTGGCTCCCTCAGGCCCTCAGGTTAGCCTTTCTGCACCACCTTGGCTTTAGGAATTAATGTGTTTTCTTAAAGCTCATTACCAAGATTGGCTTTTAAGTTTAAAGGGCCTTTAGATCCCTGAAGCCTCATAAACGTCTTTTAAGTCACATGAAAAAGATCCAAACTTCTGAAGGAACAGGGTGGAGCCACAGGCGGTGCAAGACTCAGGACTAGTCCAGAGATGGGGAGGGAGTGCTGAGACAGAGCTTAGGCTCAGGCTCCGGTCCAGACAAACGGAAGGTCTTCCATCAGGGTCTGGGTGGACAAGGAGCAAATGCAGAGAGGGAAAGCTTGTTCTGAAATTTTATTTCAGTTGTGGTTAAAGGCGAGTAACATGAAATGATCCATCTTACCAATTTCAGGCATGTTGCTAAGCACCCCAGATTGTTACAGAGCAGACCAAGAACATCTTCATCTGGAAACTGAACTTTGTGCCCCTTCAACACTAACCCCTTGGTGTCTCTCTCTCTCTCTCTCTCTCTCTCTCTCTCTCTCTCTCTCTCTCTGCCCCTCTTGGCAACTTATGTTTTGCTCTGAATTTGGACAGAGTATCACCCACTTACCTTCAGAGGATGAGCTCTGAGAACCCCCAGTACTGTTTAAGATCTGGAGTACCACCAGACCTTGAGTATATATGTTTCTTCCTGTACATGCAAACCTAGGAAAAAGCTACCCTTTTTACCTGTAGGGGCTTCTCTGGCATACCTGAGTGGCCAAAATCCCAGCTCCTGCACTTTTGGGAGACCTGGTAACAGTCAGCTTCTGTGTTAATAGAGAGAGGATAGTGTATACCCTCTGATACACTGGGGGCTAGAGTGCTGGCCATTAGATTCTATTCAAGGAAGAGCAAGAAAAGCCTGTTCCCTTTTGGTATGCTTCCTGAACACACATGGGCTGATCCTGTTTCATGACATGTCCTGAACATGGATGTAGCCCCAATTTCCTGCCTGAGAAGCTGAGATATAGAATCTTTGTTCTAGATAGCCAATGGAGAACAGACTTTTTAAATCCTTTTTTTTTCCTTACTGAGGAGGGCAGGAAGTCTGAATATTAGAGGCTGTTGGCTGTGCTTGTGAGAGAGAATAGAGGACCTGAATGATATGAGATGCTGTAAATATACTGCTGCTTCAGAGTGTGCATATGCAGTTGTGTGTTCATGAGTGTGTGCATTCCTGTGTGTGCATTTCTGTGTGTGCAGTCCTGTGTGTGCAGTCCTGT
>CAJQZJ010016246.1:1201344-1225956 GCA_907164525.1 Lophiomys imhausi | reverse complement strand
GTGCATTCCTGTGTGTGCAGTCCTGTGTGTGCAGTCCTGTGTGTGCAGTCCTGGGGTGTGACCATGTATTTGCCAGTGTCTATTTCCATGTGTGTGTGTATTTGGAGGTTAGAGGTCTTTGTTAAGTGTCTTCCTCATTCATTCACCTTCTTGCTTTTTCTTTTCTTTTTTTTTTTTTTTTTGGTTTTTCGAGACAGGGTTTCTCTGTATAACAGCTCTGGCTGGCCTGGACTCTCTTTGTAGACCAGGCTGGCCTCGAACTCACAGAGATCCACCTGCTTCTGCCTCCCAAGTGCTGGGATTAAAGGCCTGCACCACCAACGCCCGGCCATTCACCTTATTTCTTACAAGTTCTTCCACTGAATGTAGAGCTTGCCAGTTTATCTAGGCTAGCATATCAGCAAGCCCCACCCCCACTGTATCCTCCTATCTCTGGCTCTCCAGTACTAGGGCTACAAGTGTGTACCACCACATCCAGCTATTTTGCTTGGGTTCTAGGAAGAATCAAACACAGGTCCTCATGCTTGAGCATCAAGCATGTTATTGACTGAGCCTTTTTACAGCCCCTCAAATTGTTTTTGGAAGAAGATGGGGCAACAATAAAAAGGAGAGTTATGAAACTTTGACTCTGAAGAGAATTAGGGTGTTGGAGCCAACTCATGCACTTGAAAATGACCCAAGGCACAGGAAAGAAGGTTGAGCCCACTCTGCAGTCTGAATTGTAGAACACAGGTACTCTACACATTCCTGGGATGCTTTAGGACTGGTGGTGTGAGTCAAGGTCACAGTGGATCGCGAAGCAGTGAGTGACATCCCTCCCTTGATCCTCTGAAGAATGCCACCTGTGTGTGACTTGCTAGGCAGGACTCATCTTTAACAACAGTTTTGGTTTCTAGAGTGTTCTGCCCTAGCTTGATAGTAGTTTCCAACAACCCACGTTAGAAAAAAATGTGATTTCCAGGCTGTATCTCAGAAATGGAAGCCTAAGTGTTAACCTAGGTAAGGTGGTACACACCTAGAAGCCTAGCTCTCGGGAGGCTGAGGCAGGAGGATCATGAATTTCAGGCCAGCCTGGACTGCACAGTGAGATCTTGTCTCAAAAAATCCAAACCAGCCAAATCAGAGAATAAACCTTGGGACAAAGGGGTTGGAATGTCACCATGGAAACAGTCTCACCACATGCCTATATGGTGGCAGGTCTATCATGTTACAGGACAAGGTGAGTGAACAATGAGCTTGAGTCCTGTTTAGCTGCCTTAGCCCTCTAGCTTCAAGATTCAGCTTTTAGCCTGGTTCGTTGCTATCCAGAGCTCTCCAGTGGAGAAATATGTCCACTCTATGCCATGCCATGGGGACACTGTAAAATCAAATGGAGAGCAGCCATGGAAGCATCTGGCAAGTGGGAAAGCTGTCACTGTGGTCCCCACGCTAGAGAAATCGAGGCAGCTGAATATGAGGGTAATGCCAGTTGTGCCCCATAGACACACCAATCAGGAAACAACACCATTCCTTGTAAATAAAACATGTACATCTGCTGAAATTTTAAAATAAAGGCTGTTGAGTGACAGCTTATTTGCTGTCTTCTGAGTGTGCACGAGTGGAACCATTTTTCTGACTAAGCACATGCTTTTTCTGTGAGAGAGAAGGTGGGTCCCTTCGAGAAGACAGACTGTGCTTCTGAACCAAGCTAATGATGGGCCAAGAGGTCACAGAGGTTCAGGGACACCAATCTGCCAGGCTCCAGCCTTGTCTAGCCTCTCTATAAGTGGAGCATGCCCTCTAATTAGGCACAGTGTGACACCACCCAGACTCTGTGGTGACACACAATTGTATGTCCAGAGGCCCCAGCAGGGATGTCTTATAAACTCAGTTCTAGTTCAGCAAGCCATGAACCTGCTCTGCCTGTTTGCCAAGCCTGGTCCCCGCAGTAGCCAGGGTTCTCCTATTCATAGAAAATTGGTACATCTCTGGGACAGCTTCTGAGGTGAGTCTTCCTGGTAAAAAGCTGGAGGTCCCTTTTTTTTTTAATGAGATTTCCAGGAGGCGCTGGCAACGCCAGGAGGAAATACTTCAGGCTGGAGGCAGCAAAGTCCTCATGGCTGGAGCATCGGAGGGAGCCTTCGTCCCACACCTGGATCTGTTTTCCCCTGGGTAACTCGGTTCTTATGCTGTCCACTTGCAGAACTGACACACCTGGATCTGTTTTCCCCTGGGTAACTCGGTTCTTATGCTGTCCACTTGCAGAACTGACACACCTGGATCTGTTTTCCCCTGGGTAACTCAGTTCTTATGCTGTCCACTTGCAGAACCGATACAATGGAGGCATGATCGTCTCAAGTGGCCTCCGCCACTTTCAACCAGAGACGGTCTACCAAGGAAGGGTCTATGATGACACATGTGTCACTTCCTTTTGAACCCATTTGTACCTGTCAGAGCTGAAAGTGTCCCCAGTCATAGGCTTGCCATGGCCCATGGAAGCCAGGATTAGAGGTTCAGGGTCATTCTCAGCTACATGGAGGCCCTGAGCTGCATGACATTATGACATTATGCCTCAAAACAACAAAAAAGCAAATACCCACATGAGATTCTGACCTACTCCCAAAGGGTGGTACCTCACATATTTTTGAAGCTTAGATTCAGGCTAATGAGTGATGACCAGGTTGAAGAACTATGGTGTTAGCAAACCCACAGTGTTTGTTGTAATAACATGTGGTGGTTGTCATAGGGGTGGGATGGAACTGACTGTTCTTCAGTTATTAAGGGATATCCTCTGTGTTATCGGGCTTCTCTAGGGGGACAAAGCAAATAGAGTCTATACAGTGATGTAGCAAAAGGAGGTTCACGGGAGGGCCTGGGTATCCAAGAACTGAAGTCCAAGTGGCTGTTCAAGGCAAGAAGCTGGACTGGTGGAGGTTGTGCTCAGTGGCAGAGACTGTAGGAGCACACACAGAAGAAAAGCCAGGTCTTGGAGGCCGAGGAAGGGGCCCACAACCTCAGCAGTTCCAATTCTGCCTGGAAAGTCCAGAAGCTTCCAGTGGTCACTGGTGTTGCAAGGACAAAGAAACTGGAGTTGGATGACTGGTGGCAGTAGACACAGTCCCTCCAAAAGAAGGGTTTTTGAGTGTGCACACTGCCTTCTTTCAGCTTCTTTGCACCAGCTACCACCTTGTTGGATGCTGCTGCCCACAGCCCGGGAAACTCTTCCCATAGTCACTGCCTCACATGTCAGCCCTCTGTGGAAACATCACCCCAGCTGCACAGAAATGCAATCGCTTATCCAGCCCTGGACATCTGCAACATCAGTCAAGATGCCAACCAAGAACAGTCACTACATCCCCTCCTGTACAACTTCCCTTGCAAAATAAACATTTCCTTAGGCCAAGTAACAGATGAATAGATGGTGACAATGGGTCACATATACAGAGTAAAGCATTATTTAGCTATAAAGAAAAATGAAATTCACAGGAAAATGAGTGGACTTAGAAAGTAGAATACTTGGTGGGTTGACTCAAACTCGGAAAGAAAAAACAAACCATGTCTTCTCTTATATGTGTATCTTAGCCTATAATGTATACTTATAAGCAGGTGTATGGAAGTACAGTATATAATTTAGAAATGAGATTAACAGAAATACCAGGTAAATAGGGAGGATAGAGTGTACATGAGTCACCAAATTGGATGGAAAGCCAATTTCTAGTTTCAATTCTGTAATATTTTTCTTTTTTCATAGTTAATAATTGAACTAAACTTTGTAGATATTAAGGTAGCAAGACCCATAATAAAAATCAATGACATAATTAAGAGAGGGTGTATAACCCCAAGTGAAGCTCCATAATTTCAAGATGGCCAATCTGACTGTACAGAAGTTCACTGAGATGCAGAGTTTGAGCTGGGCAGGAACTTGAGTGTCATCCTTAAACAAGCTGTGTGATGCATTTGCTTGTGAGTTAATTAGAGTAAAATGATTTTTTTGTTTGTTTTTCGAGACAGGGTTTCTCTGTGTAATAGTCCTCTCACTTTGTAGACCAGGCTGGCCTCGAACTCACAGAGATCCGCTTGCCTCTGCCTCCCGCCGAGTGCTGGGATTAAAGGAGTGCACCACCATGCCCGGATGAGCAAAACAATTTTAAAAGAGAAAATCTTTGAAAGCAGGTGTTAATTTCCTTAGGCAGAGGTAATATGCTCACATATAGCCTTAGGTCTAGCACAATGTGGGCAGCCAATTCGTGTACATCAGATATTGTAATGTTCCATTTCAATCATAAAAGGAAACCGAAAACAAAGCAAAGAATGCCAGCACACTTGTTTCCTGGTGGCAGGGACCCTGGTTGGCAGTTTCAGGTTCTCTGGCCGCTTATGCAAAGCATTTAAAAGTAGCTCACACAGAGAAAAGAAGTGAGGTAACTGCCCCTAACCTTACTCAAAGACTCTGGGCCGCTGGCAGGTCAATTGTGGAGATAAGCTATGCTGAGTGGTCAGTCTCAGATGAGCTGTCTATCATCTGTATCAACCCCCACCCCCACCCAAGGCTCAGAGAACATTGTGGAAGCGAGAGGCCGAGGACAGGGGTGGGGGTGGGGGGGGAGGGCTGGGAAATGCTGCCTTCAGGGCATGACATGGCCATTGCACTCACGGACCCTCAGAAGCTGTGTTTACCTGCATGGGCACACATACAATCTCAAGCCAGTCCGATTCCAGCCAGGAGGGCAGAGAGTGCTACATTTAGCCTAAAATGGGCAAGGAGAGATTTCCATCTGGAAGGGAGCCTCCCCTTCTGCTGTTTAGCTTGTCAAATGAGAAAAGATGTCTTAAATCTACATGGCTGGTGCCCTGTTTTGAGCTGCTTCTTCTTCCTCTTCTTCCTCCCCCCCCCCCCCCCCCCATCCCGAGACAAGGTCTTTCTGTGTACTCCTAGCTGTCCTGGAACTCCCTCTGTAGACCAGGCTGGCCTCAAACTCACAGAGATCCACTTGCTCCTCAAGAACAGCCAGTGCTCTTAACCACTGAGCCATCTCTCCAGCCCCTGTGTGTCCCCCCCTTTTTTTTTTTAACTGGACACTTTGCCAGTTTTGGTGAGCAGTTGCCTTTAGGGGAAGGGAGGCTTGCTTTTCTGTGGTCTGGCATGGAGAACAACAGACAAGATGGAGTTACTTAGGATTCTAAGCAGCTTCTGGAGTCATGTCTGCCTTTTCCTACCTGCCACTCCCACCTGACCTAGTGCTGGCTGCCCCTCCTTGACCACCTCAGCGCTTGCCTCATTCACAAAGAGATCTCTAATCCTCAGACTCTGTCCCTTGTTTCCTAATGTCCACCCAACCCCTCCCATACCCCTTGTTCTCCCACAGAGCAGGATCAATGGGAATCAAGTTTATTTGGTTTCTTTTCTGGCTTACAAATGTTAATGGTTCTTGGGTTTCAGAGATTTGAAAGAAGGAAGGAGGGGAAGAACTTTTGTTCCTTCTGCTTAATGCTTTCCCACTAAAACAACAATGGAGAGTGAGAGATAGATATTACACACTACAGGTGTGAGATTTTCAAAACTAAAAACAGAAGTAATATAACCATCTCAAAACAACAAACAAAAAAGAGCTAATGAGATGGCTTAGCAGGTGGTGGTGCTCGCTACTAAGCCTGACAACCTGGCTTTTAATTCCCATATGCTGAAAGGAGAGAACACACACAAATAAATTTTTAAAAATACTAAAGTGAGCATGGGTGGTCCATGCCTAGAATTCCAGCCCTCAGGAGGGACAAAAGTTCAAGGTCATCCTTGACTCTATAGTGAGTTCAAGGCCAATCTGGGATACTCATAAAACCCTGTCTCAATCAATCAAAGTTGAAGCCATAACCAAACAGGGTGGGGCTTTGGGCCGGCTAGGGCCTTTGGTTTATGGCTACAAAGCAGAGGGCACCTTTCACAGATTAAGACAAGAGAAAAAGGTTCTGGGTGAGATGTGGATGAGTTTATTTTTCCAGGATCTTGTCATTCACATGCACAGAAGGGGAAAGGTGACCTTGAAGGTGGCAAGAGAGCTGTCCCCTCCTGGTGCTCTGTAGACACTGCTCTGCCCCACTCTGAGCACCGCTGCAGGGTCCTCCCAGCACTGTCCTGTGGTATTCATTCCTGGCACACTGCACTCAGTCTTGGCTCATCCCTGGAAGCCCTCTCAGGGTGGTTGAGAAACATCCAAGGCTGAGGCTGGGCTCTGATCCCATGCTTAATTGCCTTTGCTAATCATACTGAGATCAAGAGGATAAAAATAGCCTCCAGGGTCGGGGTGAGCAGACCCCTGGATGCAGGCAGTGAGTATGCGGTTCTAATAGGCTCCTTGATGCCACCTGAAATCATTGCTCTAATTAAAAAACTGATGGTTGCAGCCAAGCTGCGGACACCTCCACACCTCTGCAAGTCCAAGGAGGTGGAGGTGGAAGGCCCTTCCTGAGAGAGTTCGTGCCTCCTCACGTGCCTGCCCCGCAGGAGGAAAATCTCCTTCCCTCTTCTCTAGGTTCCTCATCCTCTCCCTGCCCCCCTCCCTACTCTTTCCCTCTTTGGCTTTCTGTCCCCTCCCACACTGAGTTTCTGATTGACAAGTCCCTGTCATTGGCCTTTTCATTTGTGTTTGCTGGTCCTTTATCCTCATTTTGAGGCATAGTCCCATAACTAATACATATTCCTAAGCCCTTCTTCCATAGTCCATAGTGCTTTTTTTTTTTCAGACAGGGTTTGTTTAGCTTAAGATGACCTTGAAATCCTGATCCTTCTGCCTTCACCTCCCAAATGTTGAGGTCATGTGCAACCACACTTACTTTGTCGTTGTTGACTCCCTATTTTCAGTGCTCACTTTCCAAATAGGTTGTGTGTTAGGTTTGAAGTTGTGGCTCTAGTCCCACCATCTCCCCCATCAGAAGGTGATATGCCATCTGACAGGTTCTTTCCCCAGGAACCCTGTGATCCAGGGAAGCAAGCGATTGGCATGAGCCTCCTAAGCTATAAGGTCCCACTTGTCCCTACTAAGATATCTTCTTTGTCTCTGACATCTAGCCAGTCCCCAAATCCTGAAATTCAGAGGTTGTCCTCCAACTCGGCCTTCCCAGCTCATCGGACCACATCCAATATGGCACCTGCCCCGAGGCCCTTCGTTGATGCCAGCTGATGGCTGCAAGGGCAGGTGCTTGCAGTACCTTGGGCCTCCCTTCTTATCCCACAATGGTCTTGAAAAACTCTAGCCCATCCATTCACAGCCTTGCCCAGAGCCATGGCTCCAGAAGGCACTCAGAAGCCTTGCTGCCCTTCCTGTGAGTGTTCAAGAATGAAGTGCCCACCATGCCTAGCACTGTCTCTATGGGAGCAGGGGTGTGTGAGGAAAGACAGTCAAACCCACTCTGAGGAAGCTTGGAGACATTGGATGCACACCTGCCAGATGTGGAACATGTGGCACACTGCAGGACGCACTGCCGCTGGTCAGTTCTTACGTCTGGATTACTTAAGAATAAGTGCTTGCGGGCTGGAGAGATGGCTCAGTGGTTAAGAGCACTGACTGCTCTTCCAGAGGTCATGAGTTCAATTCCCAGCAACCACATGGTAGCTCACAACCATTCATAATGAAATCTGGTGCCCTCTTCTGGCCTGCAGATGTACCTGCAGACAGAACACTGTATACATAATAAATCCATCTTTAAAAAAAAAAAGCAATAGCCTATAAAAAAAAAAAAAAGAATAAGTGCTTGCAGCTTCCAAAGTGCTACCATTCTAGAGGTGTTTATTTTGGTGTTTTGGACATATTTCACCAAAATGCTCTTTTAAAAACCTTTAGTTTTTCTGGGCGTGGTGGCGCACGCCTATAAACCCAGCACTTAGGAGGCAGAGGCAGGCGGATCTCTGTGAGTTCAAGCCCAGCCTGGTCTACAAAGTGAGTCCAGGACAGCCAGGGATACACTGAGAAACTCTGTTTCAAAAAAAAAAATCCATTTAGTTTTAATGGCTGAATTTAACAGACACAGACTAAACTCCTGCTCTGTGAAGGGTCTGCAGTTAGTCCAAGGAAGCCCAGCTGAGATGATGACTAGCTCCAGCAGATGACAAGCCAACTGGCAAGTTGTCAGTCTTTGCCACAGTATATTGGCTTGAGAACTGACTGTTTTGTGAACAACCTGAGTGGGCCTCACCAAAACAAAACCACAACCCAACATCACTAAAACAAAACAAACACAAAGGATTTTGTCCACAGACCTCTCTCACAGCCATAACCTACACACAAGGCAGCCCGAGCCACATCTTGCTCACAACTACTGAGTCCTCTGCAGCACACTATGGGCAGCAATTCTGAAGCTGTAGTCTCACGGAGAAGACACAAAGGTTTCTGGGAGTGTGGCTGTCCTCTTAGCATGTCTTTGTCACCAGAGTGTAACACAATTCACTCACATAGGATGTTGGGCTGCTTCTTTCGTCATCCCTGGGTCCTTGGGAAGCCCTCCTGCTTGCTTGTTCAGGTGTGCCCTGAGCTTGTAGGTAGGCAATGTGTACACAGAGCATTCTTAAAGGGAGATGGGCAGCTTGGGGTGAGCCATGCAGAGAACCGAGTAACAAGACTAGACATATTGGGGTTTCAGAGCACTGGAGGATGAGAAGCCCTTGGATGCCGTGGCCGGGCTGCAGAGTGATAAGGCAATAGATTCGTGTCTTTCTGCTTGGGGCCAGGGCTAGGGCCAGGACTCAGTGACCCAGGGAATCTATTCTGGTCGAAAGAGAAGACACGAAAGGCCCGGGGCAGCTTTGGTTGGGATGTGCCCAGCTTCTAATCATCTGGCAGTGGCACAGGTAACAAGATCACGGTCACACTGGCTCCACATGGACCTTTTTATTTTTATTTTCTTGAAACAAGGGCTCACTATGTAACCATGACTGGCCTAGAACTCACAGAGTTTCACCTACCTCTGTCTCCTTAGTACTGAGGCTAAAGGCTTATGCCACCATATCAACCCCACTTTTGATCTTAAAAGCAAATTATTTTTCTTACTATGTCTGGGTGTTTTGTTTGCTTGTGTATCTGTTCCTACAGAGACCAGAAGAGGCCATCAGATCCCATGAAACTGGAGTTACAGACATTTGTAAGCTGCCATGTGGGTGCTGGGAGTTGAACTCAGGGTCATCTGGAAGAGCAGTCGGTGCTCTCAGCCTCAGAGCCATCCCCTTCCCTACTGGCCATTTAAGGCACATTCTAGGATCTGCTAGATCTAGACAGGAAACCCTACTGCCAGCAAAAGCTGGGGGGCAGGCACTGTAGTGTGCAACTTTAATCCCAGCACTCGAGAAGCAGAGGCAGGTAGATCTCTGTGAGTTCAAGGCCAGCCTGGTGTACATAGTGTGTTGTGTGTTCTAGGATAGCCAGAGCTACATAATAGAAAGATACTGTCTTAAAAAAAAAAAAAAAAACCAAACCAAACCAAACCAAATAACAACAACAAAAAAGAACTAGTCTGGCAATCTCATAGGCAGGCATAACACCCATACGGTGTGATTATCCTTAAGTCACCTGAGCAAGTCCTACTTCTCTCCTCCTAAAATGACTCTCTTTCTTAATAGTAGAAGTTACTGGCACCTTACATGCTACCTCCAAACCTTCAGGTCTCCTTTGGAGTGGGAGGCAGCAAAGGCTTGCTCACTCAAGTGATTGACCTGCTGTGAAGGACATAAGCTCCTGGGAGTGAGAAGATGTGGACAGACAGACAGACACGGGGCTGGGACATGCAGAATCTCCTGGATATGGTGTAGGACAGCCTCAGCTGTGAGCTTGGTGAAGTGACAGCATGCATCACGTGACCTCTGACACCAAAGCCAGCCTTTCCTTGGAGGCTCAGCTTGGCTGTGTTGGGCCTCTGTGAGGCTGTGAAGGAGCTGGTGGGACCCAGAGTTAAGAGGCAGCAGCCATTTCCTACGTGTCACTGAGAGGATGGCATGTGTGGAGGGTAGCAGGGCAGTCAGAACACAGTGTTTTTAGGCTTCTTCCCCAAGCTCGGGCACATCTGCTTTCACATCTCAACATACGGTGCTTTGCACCTGGCCCCTTGGACACACCTGCTGTGATTGTAGGGCCCTACCTGCTCATAGAGAGTCTGTGTAGTCTGAATGTGTCCTGGACAATGCCGCCCATTCTTTCACAATACCGGAGCTGGAAGGACAGATAAGACCTTAGCTGGGCAACACAAGGAAGGCAGCTGAGGCGGTCTGCATGTCAACAGGCAAACTTTTGCTTGCTATAAAAGTGGGGAGGATGTAGGGAGCAATGAAGAAGGAAGTAAAATCACCATTTGGAGATAGCTAGCAAACAAACTGGTGTGTTCCTCCTACTCCTATTCTTCACGTGTTAGGAAACTGGGTTCCACAGCTGCATTGGTCCAGTTTGCTTTGCAAACCTGTATTGCAAGCATTGCTCAATGACTTTTCTGTGGCTGCATTATTTTTCAGCACACATCAGGTATGTTAGTGTTTATTTAACCTTTTGCTGTGGGATCCACTATCTTCACTCTTTTCATAACTCAGTGTGAGACCTTAGCTGGGTAGGCTCACAGCCTGGGGTGGGTGGCATTTTGTGTTCAGATGCTACATGGCAAATGCTTTGGGATGTTCTTACATTCCTGTTGGTGGGGGAGGGAGAGATGCCACTTCATTAATGCTTAGTGTCCTGAAGAACAACCTCAAATGGAATAACTAGAAAAGAATGGGACTGGTCAAAATTGTGAAAATTAAAGACCATTTGATTACCTTAGTAATATAAAACTATTGATGGAGAGTTGCTGGTTGGCTGACTGATTGAAGTGGTGTGCTAGAACACGCCTGAGATCCTAGGACTTGGGCAGCTGAGGCAGTGCCAGCCTGACTATATAGCAAGCCCCAGGCCGTGGTTGCACTATGCCTCAGTTTACTCACCTGTAAAATGAGAATATGAACATTGCTTCCCACTAATAACTGTAATGGGTGCTGGCAGAAAACCAGGAAAAACTTGATTATTAACCCAATCTGAATGTTGCAAGGTGCAGGTGAGTGTTGGACCATCATATGTGATAAACAATAATCACACAGTAATAAACACACCAACTCTCATGAGTACAATGCCTGGGCCCACAGGCTGGTCCTGGGTCCCTCAGACTATCCATCTTGGAGAGGACGCAGGTGTTTATGAATTGTCTTTGTGTGATCTCATTCTTTCCATGTGACCTTTGCCCATGGTGTTTTCCAGGAGCTGAGGACAGGGTCAACCCTACATTGAATGAGGGAGGAGAGAAGATACGAAACTAAACATGAAGACAGTGTGAAGCAAGCCCAGGTCCACTAGACACCACATGAGTGTGTCTTCCCTGGGCTACAGCCTCCTGTGTAAGCCTTAACTCTCCTAAGGACTTTTCCACAGGGCCCACCCTCACACATCTAGCTACATGTTCACTGAAAAGCATCCTACAAAGAAACAGTAAAGCCCCAGGATGGAATGCACTATTATTTAAAAACAGATACTTTGCTGTAGTAATTAAGGCACAATGAGGTCATTGGGGTGAGCCCTAATGCAGTCTGAACGTTGTCGTTGTCTTTGTAAGACGAAGGTCAGGTGGACCAAGACACCAAGGCGAGAAGTGGGCAAATCCTCATCAAACCAGCAGGCCCTCCAGGAGCACACGCTTGCAGTCCCCAATCAACAGCTGTGGGTGGACTTGGCCTCTGACTTAAAGTTCCACTGACTCTGCGCTGCTGGGCAGACCTCGTTGGTCATCAGGGCAGACCCGGCAGTCTCACACTCCACAGTACTCGGGGGACGTGGTAGCACATGTCCATGATGACTCTGGTTTGGAGGGAACTACATAAGTTTCCTGCTCTCCATATTTGAGAGCTTGGCATAGCCCTGTCCCTGTTCAGCCTATGGGCACATGAGCCTTCACAGCTCTTGACACACAGAAGGAGAGGTGAGGAAGAGGAAGTGAGCAAGAAATGGGGAAGGGTTAGCCCAGAGGGCTCTCCAGAAATAGATGGGACGCCTGCCCCTATGGGGCAAGACAGCATGCTAATACCTTGTGGCCCCAGAAGACCCTAACTCTATTTGGAGAATTGCCAGGGAGCCTTTGTGATCACCACAGCATGGACGCCTAGGAGTTTCCAGTGCCCTCAAATTCCTGCTAGACACGTCCAGGACTGTTTAGGGCTGCTGTAGGTGGGGGTTAGGTAACAGGGACAAACCAAGTGACAACGGTGACACTAGACCACAGTTCCCAGAAGGACCCATCAGAGGGCTCTGCCTTGGCTGGGTAGAACATAGTGATATGGAGAGCTGGAGTGTTACAGGTCAAAGGCTAAAATGATCTTGTGCTATCTTTAGTCCCATGAAAAGACAGACATACACTTTCAATCTCTGAGTGTCGCCCAATACCTCATGACTTCCATAAAACCCTTGGAATGTGTGTTTAAGCCTGACATGCCTACCGACACAATGACTAAGAATGCAGCAAAGACAAGTTATGAATCCTGGGACTCCCCTCCTCACCTTCCCTGTGACCCTGACTGTGTATTGTACAAACATGTTGATTCATGGTGTTCTTTTTTTGTGACCATGCAAGGTCAGGACACCTTCATTATGGTGAGGCATGTCATGCAGGAAATTTAATCCAAGTTCCTGGGCCATAGCCATTTGTGTTTGGCAAAGAGTGAAGTATTTCCTTATTTTCTCAAAGCAGAGTTGATATTTTTGTGTTAACAACATGGCATTTGGAAACTCCATGTCTCAGTTTCTTCTGCTGCCGTACATCTCCCTGGACAAAGCACACAGCATTATCAGGATAGAGGGTGAGGACGCTGAGCTAGCTCACTGGTCTCTCTGCCTGGGTCCCTCCTTGTCTGTGATGTCAGCATTCCTGCCTCCTCTGGGACCTAATGACTGTTGTCCTGATGCATATGCAGTTGTTCAAGCCCTGGGAAAATGTTCACCCCCCCCACTCAACCACATGTAGAGCTGAGGCTCAGGCTGTGAACCAGAAAAAAAGAATGGGAAACCCCAGAAAGAGACCTGAATGAGTAAGCAGGGCAGTCATCCTGATGGGACAAGTGGCTGGCTTCAGAGGACACCTGTGAGGAAGCTCACTGGCCTGTGACAGAAGATCCCAACAGTAAGCTGGGCCCTCCCACATGGTCTAGGCAAATCATGTTTGCTTTAGTACTTTGGGGTATAATTGTCCTCCAGGTACCCTTTAGGTAGCTCATGGTTTTTGTTTGTTTTTATTTTAAATCATTCATTTTTATTTTATGTGCATTGGTATTTTTGACTCCATGTACTTCTGTGTGGGGGTATCAGATCTTGGAGTTACAGACAGGTGTGTGCTGCTATGTGGGTGCTGGGAATTGAACTCAGGTTCTCTAGAACAGCAGTCAGTGCTCTTAATCACTGACCCTTCTCTCCAGCCCCTGGGTTTATTCCAGCAGTTCTGCAGTAGAAACTGGAGTTCACTGAATTCGTCATGTGGGTGTTGATGATGCTGCAACTGAATTGTGTGGAGAGCCGAAGTGTTGCAGGTCCAGAGCCAAATTATCCTGGACACTTTACCTTCTTAATAGCTGTTCTAGTTTGGTTTGTGTTGCTGTAATAAAGCACTGACAAAACTAGTTTGGTGAACAATGGGTTTGTGTGGCTTACACGCGCCAATCACATTCCATCATAGAGGGAAGTCAGGGCAGGAACTCGAGCCAGAAACAGAGTTAGGAACCATGGAGGAGTGCTGCTTACAGGCTTGCTCTCCATGGCTTGCTCAGCTTGCTTTTTATAAACTTAGGACCACCTGCCTAAGGGTGACACCTCTCAGCAGTAAGCTGGGCCCTCCCACATCAATCATCAGTCAAGATCGTGCCCCTAGATTGCCTACAGGGCAATGTGATGGAAGCAGTTCAGTTGAGGTTCCCTCTCAGCATGTGTCAAGTTGACAACAAAGATTAGACCCACTCCAGTGTCTGACCTAGCATCCTTGTGCCTATCAAGAAAAACCTTTAGACTTTATTAAGGTTAGAGATCACTCCCTAGCTTCCACCAACCTAACCACTCAGAATGCCACTGGATAGTGTTCTTTCCAGTTCACCAGACCCCCCAAAAAACCACCCAGGAGCCAACTGCGATGGAAGCACATGCGGGTTGTTTATTCAAGCTCAAGCAGGGGCCTACAACTTTCACTGATACAGCGGTTAGAGTTGGAGCCCTGAACTCAGAAAACGCAGGGTTTTTATAGGGCCTTGAACAAAGGAAGGGGTTTCCAGCCTAAGATTGGATGACATTTGGACAGACAAACCTGTCTACCCCTAATTGGCTCGTTGTTAATGCCAGACCACTATTGGTCAGCTTGACCAGTCTTTTAGACTTTTCGGGTGCTTTCTCAGAGTTAGCTGTCCGGTTATGACTAGGAAACTCCCCTAGATATTTTGTTGTTTTTCCTGAAACTAGAGGTCAAATCTGAGTCAAACCTAATACAAAATGGAATCTTTTTTTCCAAAATGGAGTCAGTCAGGTTGTTCCACCATAGTGCCTATAGCCTATAGCACAGATTTCCCTGTATAACTAGCCTGGCTACCTCATGTCCCTACCAGCACATTTAGTAAACTCATTGGTTTATAACTGTCTTCTTCTCTGTGACTGTAAATTCATGGCTCCCACAGTGGATAGATCATTTAGAGTAAACCATATTCATGTTCCCAAGCTCTTGTAGTTTGAATGAGAAATATCCCCCATTGGCGAATGCATTTGAATACTTGGCCCCCAACTGGTAGTGCTGTTTGGGAGGATCACTGTAGGGGTTAGATAAATTAGATTTAGAAAATATATAGGAGTTTCTGATACTGTCTCTTAATTCAGGGCATGCAGAGCATTATCAGCATGAAGTCAGGAAAAACAGGAAAGACTTAATAGACTGAAATACAAGGTTGAAGTCAGGAAAAACAGGAAAGACTCAATAAACTTGAAGAAACAAAGTATCTGGCCTGACATTGTTTTCAGCTGCTAAGTGGGCGGAGCCCAAATTAAGCTGAAACAGAGTTCCTCCTATTTAATGACAGTGCATGGAGCCCAGAAGGAGAAGAGGCCCCTGATGCTAGAGAGCTCCAAGAGTCCTGCTGAGAAAAGGGCTGGCCATCATCTGATGGCCAGCTTTCCCTGAAGCAGAAAGAAGCTGATGAGCAAAGAAAGCCTGAGCAAGACACCAAAAGGCCAAGGACTAAACCCTGTGGCTCAGTTTTTGCCTAGAGGGGTTTGATCTGTCTGAACAGTGGCCTAAAGGAAATTGTGCCTGGCTTTAAGGACTGAGACAGAGCAGCTGAGTTCCTGATTCAAAAGAAGTAAGTTGGCCTGCAGACGGCTGGGGTCTCCCACAGAGAAGAAAGCATGAAGCCTTATTTAAGGTGAGACTGCAATAACCAACTTACCCTGACGAACCTGCATCTGAGAGATCCAGAAAAAGGACTGCTAAGTGCGTTAAAGAATCTACAACAAAGACTGTGTTCCTGACGACTGAGGACCTGCCCCAGAGACTGTATCATTCTAAAAGGTTAGAAAAATAATCATCAATAGGTTTAGTGGATATGTTAAAGGGGTTGTAGGAATTTATAAGATTAATAGTTAAGAAATTGTTGGTGTTTGTTATAAGTGAATTTAGTAATAAATAAACAAGTGTTAAATAATAATTTAAAAGTTCGGTTACAGATCACGGAACCGTTAGTTGGTGGAACCTCACTGGGGGAAGCAGGTCAATTGAGGAATTGGTCACTAGAGGCCATCCTTGGGACTTTTCTAACCTGACCCCCGTTCTGGTCTGCTCTCTGCTTCCTGACTGTGGATGCAGTGTGACCAGCTGCCTCACACTCCTGCTAGCGAGTCTTCCTGCCATGACGGACTGTATCCCTTCTAACTGTGAGCCAAAATAAACTCTTCTTTCCTTAAGTCACTACTTGTCAGGCATTTGATAAAATCAATGAGAAATAATGTGCCCCAACCAGGACCATGCTCACTAGTGTGAGATCAACCCCATGCTCTCTTTGGAGCAAGATCTGGGGTGACAGCAGCGACTTCAGAGGAAACTGAATTTGTTAAGTCCTAGCACACCACTGAGAGGTGGATTGAGTGCTCCGGAGGACACTCTGGGGCTCCTGGGTAGATATACCTTTTACTCTCAGGGTACTTTTTAATCTTCTTGCTGCTGTATAACCTTTCATGGGGGCATCGGAGTGTTGGTTTCACTTCTTGGTTCCCCCTTGTCTGGAAGTATGTGATGTGTGTGTGGGTTTTTCCACATGCCTGTATCCCATCACCAAGGGATGAAGTCACAAGTAGTTGTCTTATTTCTGTTATACCATACCTGAATTTCTTACTGGTTTATTTGTTTCCAATTTGACATTTGAATATAGTACCTGGGGGCCAATATATAACCCAATACCTGGCATCTGTATCAGTGGCTCCATAGTTACCTCCAAACAAGCAGGAGTAAAAGGTACTGGTTGTTATTACTTTCTTTTCATTGCTTTTGCCCTTGACAGTCTGGGGATGTGGAAGGTAAGGGCAGACAGGGTAGCCTCCCTGCTCCCTGCCTTCACTCAGGCATCTATACTTTTTTTCCCCACGGGCCCTCTTTTGTTTGTGCTGATGAAATTTGAGACCTTATCATACAGTTGAGAGGGTCAATATGTGCTGCCATATATGAGGAGGAGGCAGAAGGAAGGAATGATGACAGACCAGACATCCAGGGCATGGCTGGCCTCCCCAGCTTCTTTGCCTCAGAGTCTGCGACCTTAAACTCCAGGCCCAGACTTCTAGAAACACCATCAACCGCAGCTCATGCCCAGCTGTAGCCCCAAGCCCTGAGGCTTGTCTTTCTCGATCTGATGGTTTTGCTGGAAACCAAGGGAGCTAATGGAGCCTTGTATAGACCCTGAAAGTGCCCATGCCCAGTGAGCAAGAGCCCAGGAGAAGAGGGAGAGAGCTCTGTGTTGGAAGATTGTTCTGGACAAAGGAGGAGCTGTGGGCTGGGGAAGGTCCCTGCTGGATCTGAGAGAGAGAGAGAGATCCAGGCCACTGTACTCCTTATATCACTAGAAGGAAGCCCTGGCCCCAAAGGTAGCCACTGGCATAGAAGCAGCCAGATGATCTCCTTCCTTACTTGTCAGATGTTTAAGGAATATGCATCCTGAGCACCAAGCCCAGTTCAGCAGGTGAATGGTACTTGCTGGAAGGCTAGATGGGGCTGTGGACTATAGAGGTCATAGACAGTTCCCAAGATACACTTCTGAGAATTGCTTCCATCTCTGGTTTATCTTTTCTCATCTTGCTTGTATTTGGAGCTAAAACATAAAATATGTGGTTTGCAACTCCCTCCACTTTTTATTTACTTTGTCTTTTTTGAGACAGGGTCCTGCCCGGTAGCCCAGGCTGGCCCTAGGAGAATGTGGTTCCCATGGCATTTGCTAATGACACAAGGTGGAGTTAGCTAATGACAGACTCTGGACAGAGGGACAGGGACAACAAGTGCACTGGAGAAGCCATCACCTCAGCCTAGATGAGTCCCTCACACTGTGCCTGTGTCTGCTGCCCCCATTGTAATTTCTGGCTACCTTCAAGCACAGCTGATATCAGTCCCTTCCAATCTTGGGGGATAACTCTATTTTGTATAGCCCAATTATTTACCATTTGCTTAACAAATGATGAATGCATTCCATAAGAGATAATGGACTCCTTAAATTGCTTTAAATACAATATGTCCATTGGACACCATGTTAACTCCTGATTGAGTTGATCGTTGTCACCATGCCTAAATTGAAACATAACTGGAAAAGCTGATGGTGACTGTATAGTACCACGCAGCTCCTCTGAGAGCGCAGTTGGTTCCACATTAACACTATTACCTAACTGGTCTTCTACTGGTGCATGCAGTGGCTGTGGAGACTTAGCTAGGAAAGAACGTGGCATTTTTCCCAGTTCCAGTCACTTGCCCTGGCAGATTTTTCTAAGCTCCTCAATACTTTCTAATAGTGTAGCAAGCTTCTTTCTTATGATAAACCAATAAAAGAAAAAAGTATACAGCATAAAATATCTGGTCTGATTGAAAAACAGGATAGAACTTAGCAGCAAACATTGCCATTTTGTTAACAACCGGTGTCATAGTTTCAAAATCTTCAGTTTCCTCTATAGGTTTGAAAACCAAATTACCCATAATGCCTTACTGACATTGCACACCACCTGAAACTGCAATTTAATTATCAATTGTATTTATTAATAAGTGTAAACTATAAGATTAGGCTGGCAGAGCAGCTAGCAGGTTGGTGGGAGGCTGGCAGGCCTGACCCACCTTAACTGGTGGCCTGTCCATCTGGCAGTCTGGCAGCAAAGCTGGCAGGATCACTGCTGGATACTTATTAATAACTATAAACTATTATATTAGATCAGCAGAATTGCTGGTGGCCTGGAGGAACAGTTGCTGGGGTTAGGCAGGAGGCTGATGGGCCTGGATTGCTTTGACTGGTGGACTATAGGCCAGCTGCTGTAGTCCTTTCCCCAATAATTAAGTACACCAAGACCTTTTAATGTTTCAACATTTAGCCCTTAGCTGGGTAGACTTTCAACTAGCTAATCTAAATTAACCCAGATCACTTAATCCCAAACAGCCATGTGATCTGTTGTTACCTTTCAGAGCTCTCAAACATGTCTGTCTGCTTCTGTGTCTCCTAGTAGAAAGAGAGAGTCCTCTGTGTAAAACACAGGGTTCCTGTTTCCATCTCAGGAAATCCCGCCTTCCTATACTCTTTCTGCCCAGCTAATTGGCCAACAGCAACTTCTATTAACCAATCAAGAGAATGCCTCAGAAAGGGTGATAACCAGATGTCAGCATTGAAATCAGCCCTTTAGAACCAAAGTATTAGACCCTCCCCTAACAGAGTTCTTTTATAATATAGGATTGTCTTAGCTATCCTAGGTTTTTTTTTTTTTGTTGTTTTATTGTTTTTTTGTTTTTCGAGACAGGGTTTCTCTGTGTAGCCCTGGCTGTCCTGGACTCAATTTGTAGACCAGGCTGGCCTCGAACTCGCAAAGATCCGCCTGCCTCTGCCTCCCAAGTGCTGGGATTAAAGGCGTGCACCACCACTGCCCGGCTTATCCTAGGTTTTTTGTTTTTCCATATGAAGTTGTATATTTCTTTCAAGGTCTGTAAAGAATTGTATTGAAATTTTGATAGAGGATGAGTTGCTTTTGGTAAAATGGCCATTTTTACTATGTTAACCCTACAGATCTATAAGCATGGAAAATCATTCTGTCATGTGATATCTTCTTTACCACTGAACTTAACAGAAGAGAAAGTGGGAAATAGCCTTGAACACAGTGGCACAGGAGATAACTTCCTTAATAGAACACTGACAGCACAGACATTAAGAACAAAAATCAATAAATGAGACCTCATGAAACTGAAAAGTTTCTGTAAGGCAAAGGACAACATCTGTAGGAACAAAATGGCAGCTTATAGAATGGGAAATGATTTTCATCAACTCCACATCCAACACAGGGCTAATATCCAAAATATATGAAGAACTCAAGAAGCTAGTGTGGTGAGAGTTTTTGTTTCTTAAAAAAAAAAAAAGTTCATAGCAGCCTTATTTGTAATAGCTAAAAACTGGAAACAACCCAGATGTCTCTAAACCGAGGAATGAGTAAAAAAAACTATGGTACATCTACACAATGGAATACTACTCAGCCATCAGAAACAACGAAATCATGCAATTTGCAGCCAAATGGATGGAGCTAGAGAAGCTCATCCTGAGTGAGCTAACCCAGACTCAGAAGGATGCACATGGCATCTATTCACTTATAATCGGATTTAGCCATATAGTACAGCATAACTATGTTACAGCCAGTACACCAAAGGGAACATGAACATAGACTTTGTTTCCTGTCCATGAGACACTTTGCCCTAGTGGTGCTGCCTTGTAGGCCCCCAGTGTATGAGGAGGCTCTTGGCCTCATATGACTGCTGAACTGGGGCAGGGGACTATTATGTAGGGACACCCCACTCCAGAGGAGTGGGATGGAAGGGATGGGGGGTAGAGAGTGGGAGGGCAGGACTGGGAGGGGTGGAAAGAGGACACTGTGATGGAGATATAACCTGAAGTAATACATAAATATTTAAAAAAAGATTTTCAAAACAACAGTTATGTTATGCAAATATATTTTTTGTTTTAATCCCAGGTGTGGGATATGGGGCAGTGTCAGTTTGTCCACAGCTCTTAAGTATCGTTGTTTTGCGCTCTAGCAGGGGCACGGCTTAGTCAACTGCAGATAGTTTAATTCTGAGGACTCTGGAGAGGGTATAGATGCCAGATCCCAGAGGGGGATTGAGGATGGAGGATGGAGCTTGGAGAAATGGAGGAAGAATGGAGCACTCTGAAGAAGGAAACAGCTGCTTCTCTCCCTGTTGCTGGCCCATCCTGCTGCTGTGTTTGCTGTTGCTGGTGGGTGGAACAGCTGGATATCCTGATGACTGAGATTGGTATTGCCACAAAGAACCCAAGAACCCTAATCAGCAAGAAGTAGCTCAAAGGGACCTTCTAACCTTCTTTCTCTTCCAACTAGTATTGGGGGGTTGGAAGGAATAAGGGTTGGGAGGAAGGTAGAGAGGTTTAAAAACATACAATAAAATAGTTAAAAACATATACGCAAATAAACTAGACATAAACAAGCTAAATAATCCAACTAAAATGTGGTACAGATCTAAAAGGAGAATTTCCGACAGAGGAATCTCAGATGGCTGAGAAACATTCAAATGTTCAACATCCTTAGCCATCACGGAAATTCAAATCAAAACCACTTGGAAAAAAAGTTCATAGCAGCCTTATTTGTAATAGCTAAAAACTGGAAACAGTTTTTGATAGAGAATGAGTTGCTTTTGGTAAAATGACCATTTTTACTATGTTAACCCTACAGATCTATAAGCATGGAAGATCATTCTGTCATGTGATATCTTCTTTACTACTGATTCCTTCTTGCACATGTCAGAATAACTAAGCTCAGTAGGACAAGTGGCAGCCCATGGTGGTAAGGATTTGGAGGGAAAAGAAGCATTCCTTCACTGCTCGTGAGAGGGCAAATTGTACAGCCATGAAAACCAACATGGGCATTCCTCAGAATGTTGAGAATCAATCTCAACTTCAAGACCTAGGTATATCATTCTTGGGCATATACCTTAAGGACATTCCATGCTACCACCAGAACATTTGCTCAACTATGTTCATAGAAGCTTTATTCATAATAACTAGAAACTGAAAACAACCTTGATGTCCCTGAACCAGAAATTGTTGTAAATTTACAAAACTGTGTATTACTCAGCTGCTAAAAATAATTACATCATGAAATTTATCAGCCAAATGGATGGAACTAGAAAAAAATTATACTGAGTGAGGTAACCCAGACCCAGAAAGACAAGCATGGTACACATTCACTTATAATTGGACATTAGCTGTTAAGTAAATGATAATCACACTATAACCCACAGAGCGAGAGATGCTGAGTAGCAAGGAGGTCTCAAGTGGGGATGCATAGATCTCCCAGGAAAGGGTATATAGAGTAAATTTGGAGGATGGACTTGGGGCATGCAGGGGTGAGAACAGGAGGCATAGGTAGGGGATTGGAGGGAGAGAATGCTGGGAGAAACAACTGAAATTGGGGGACATTCTGGGAGCAATGTAGAAATCTAGCACAGTAGAAACTCTCTGGAGTCTATGACAATCAACCTTATGACTTTTTTTTTTTTCAGTAATGGGGGATGCAGCCAGAACCAGCCATCTTCTATAATCAGGGAAGGCTCCCAGCAGTGGGACTGGGACATAAACCCAGATACAAAATCTTTAATTTTGGTGCATAGCCTGTGGGAGTGACCAGTCAATGACTTGTCCAACTGTGGCCCACACATAACTCTGCTTGGATGGCCAGGAACCAGAGGCTGGACAGCTCGGAGACCCAGGACAGAGCCATGCATGACTGGAGATAAAGTCAATGAAGTGACCTAATCATAGATCGGTGCCTAGCCTAGTTGTCATCAGAGAGGCCTCATCCAGCAACTGATGGGACCAGATGCAGAGATCCACAGCACACTAGGCAGAGCCAGGGGAACTGTGCAGGAAAGGGGGAGGAAAGAGCCTAGGAACTAGAGGGGTCAAGGACACCACGAAAGTAGGGTTCACAGAAGCAGGGCTCATAGGAGTTCACAGAGATGGAAAGGAAAATCATGGACTCTGTATGGGTCTGAGCTAGGTCCTCTGTATATACGTTATGGTTGTGTAGCTTGGTGTTCTTGTGGATCTCCTAACAGTGGGACTGAGGGTTATTCTGACTCTTGCCTGCACTTGGGACCTTTTTCCCCTATGGAGTTGTCTTGTCCAGCCTTGATATGAGGGTTTGTGCCCAGTCTTACTGTAATTTGTTATGCCTTGTTCAGTTGATATCCCTGGGAGACCTGTTGTTTGTATTTTGTTTTGTTTCTTTTTGTTTTGTTTTGTTTTTTTTTTTTGAGACAGGGTTTCTCTGTGTAACAGCTCTGGCTGTCCTGGACTCACTTTGTACACCAGGCTGGCCTTGAACTCACAGAGATCCGCCTCCGGAGTGCTGGGATTAAAGGTGTGGGCCACCATGCCCAGTGCTTTTTGTTTTTGTTTTTAAAGAGAATTGGAAGAGGAATGGATCTGGGGGAGAGAGGATGGAGGTGCTGGGAGGAGTGAGAGGAGGGAGGAAATTGCAGTCAGTATGTAATATATGAAGACAGAATAAAATAGAAAGAACAAGAGAAAGAGAAAGAAAGGAGGGAAGGTAGGAAGGAAGGACAAAGAATGACAGGAAGAAAAAAAGAAAATACCACTGTTATGCACAAGGCACAGGACCTGTGTGATTCTGCTATTTAGAAAGTTCCCAAGGCATACCAAATCTATATTGATTACATTTGTAAATAAGACTGCTGTTTGTCAGGAAAGCTGGGACTCTCTTAGAGTAAGAAATTAACTCCCGGGAAAAGTTAAGTGTCTGTTTATTTTTCTGCTTCTTTTTCTTTTTTGCCAATGTCTGATTTTTTTTTCATTATTTTATATGGTGGTTAAACTTGATTCCCAATTTGACACAACCTAGAATAACTGGGAAAAGGTCTGAGTGACATATTATCTAGTGCCCACTTGGCCTGTGGAGTACTGCCAGATCTGTTCATTGCCATTCCATAGGCAGTATAAAAACAGTTTACAAGAGAACAGCAGCTAAGTGTAAGCAGACAAGAAAAGAAAAGATTCGCGTGCTTATTTCTCTCTATTTTTTTTTTTTTTTGGTTTTTCGAGACAGGGTTTCTCTGTGTAAAGCCCTGGCTGTCCTGGACTCCCTTTGTAGACCAGGCTGGCCTCGAACTCACAGTGATCCGCCTGCCTCTGCCTCTCAAGTGCTGGGATTAAAGGCATGCGCCACCACACCCAGCTATTTCTCTATTCTTGACATGTCTTCACCAATTGATTGAGAACTGGTATTGTGTGCTAAATACCTCCCTTTTCTGCTCAACTGATCTTTGCCAAGTTCTTTTGTCACAACAGCAGGTATAAAACTCAAGCAAAACAACAGTTTTGTATTGTATTTATAGTTATAAGAAAAAGAACCATTTTTTGGACTGAAAGGGAGAGCTGTTGGGGGGAAAAAAGAAATACCTTAAACTAAAAAAAAAAAAAAGAAGGGAAGGGGATGGGGGGGTTGAGGGGGAGGAGGGTGGAAGGGTGGGACTGGAGGGGGGAGTAGGGAGGGGATTGTGATTGAGATGTAACTTCAAGAAATAAAAAATACATTATTAAAAAAAAAAACTCAAGCAAGATCAGCAGCGAGTGTGAGGTCCTTGCTTTGATCAGCCTAACCATACATGGGAAGCAAGGTGGAGGTATTGGGACTCTGGGCTGGGAAAGTCATTGAGTGCATGGACAAAGCTTAATAGTCCATTTTAGTGGACATTTGGAAGAGGAGATATTGCAGACTATGAAGGCCCATTTCATGAGGTTTCAGAGAGGAACAAAAACTTTACAAGTAACTAGGCTATAGACCAGCCACATGATAATCTGATGATATGGCAAGAATCTGTATCTGCTGTTCAGGATCCAGCTAAAAAAATCAGCTGTTGATTGGTTACATTCAGTACCACTAAGATGAAACCTTCTGCAAATCATTTGAGATAATAGAAAAGCAGTTCCTTAGGAACAGCACACCAAAGATGATGCAATTGTGGTCCAAAGCTACATCTCACTTTAGAGAAGATCTGGATCATGTAAATCAGTCAATACATACACACAAATGTATTGTGTGTATTATTGATTGACGTACAAACAAAGAAAAAAGTAAAACCATGTAGGAGAGTTGAAAGTCTAACGTGAGGGACTGTGGTGGCTTGAGTGAGAAATGTCCTCCATAAGCTCATGTGTTTGACACACATGAGAGAGGAAATATGTCACTGGAAGTGGGCCTTAAAGATAGAAAGCCATATCCCATTTCTCGGTTCTCTCCCTCTGTCTTCTCTCTTCTCTCTTCTCTCTTCTCTCTTCTCTCTTCTCTCTTC
>CAJQZJ010016246.1:1179619-1201334 GCA_907164525.1 Lophiomys imhausi | reverse complement strand
TCTCTTCTCTCTTCTCTCTTCTCTCTTCTCTCTTCTCTCTTCTCTCTCTCTCTCTCTCTCTCTCTCTCTCTCTCCCCCACTTCCTGTATGTGAATGAAAATGTGACCAGACAGCATCTTGGCTCTTGTCACCATGCCTAACCCTGACTGCTATTACACATTCACGTCTATGATGGACTCCAACTTGCTAGAACCATAAGCCAAAATAAACCTCTTCTTCTTTCAGTTTCATTTGGTTATAGTGTTTAATCACAGCAACAGAAAAGTAACCAATACAGAGAGTGGCTTCTTATAGCCAACCACCTAAGTCACAGCTACAAGCAGTGGTACATATTCCACAATGCTGCTGTGACTTGGGCATGAAATCTAGATGGCGTCGTGATAACAGCAAGTACTGCCATGTTTTCCAAGCCAAAAGTCAGAGCCTGTGACTAAACTACAAAATATTTAAATATGGGCAGGTCATAGGCACTGTGGCACCCAAACAACAGTGCACACCCTGAGCAGCCATCGTTGCTG
Organism: Lophiomys imhausi; assembly: GCA_907164525.1. NCBI lineage: Eukaryota > Metazoa > Chordata > Mammalia > Rodentia > Muridae > Lophiomys > Lophiomys imhausi. The sequence goes on along the minus strand of CAJQZJ010016246.1, from coordinate 1,200,816 downwards.
ATCTCCAGCAGCTTTGTTGGTCTCTGTGGAGTCCAGTCACAGGGTGCAGTTCATCCAGACTAGAACATGTCTTCATACACTTTTAAAGCCAGAGATATGATGCAGCCCCACCTCAGGTATGTCACATGAAGAAGAAAAAGAAGCTGAGAAATGCAACTAGAAAGGATTAAATAAAGACTATACTTTCAGGGATCATTTCTATAGTTTGTTACTAGAGAGGATTAAATAGCACTGGCCAGATATAGACACATCTGTGTTCTCTGGTTGGACTAGTTATCTCAGAAGAGGGAACCACAACTGATAAAATACCTCCATAAGATCAACCTGTAGGCAAGCCTGTGTGGCATTTTCTTAGTTATTGATGTGGGAGAGTCCAGCCCATTGTGGGTGGAGCCACCCTTGGGCATGTAGTCCTGGGTGTTATAGGAAAGAGAGCTAAGCAAGACATGGGGAGGAGGCCAATAACAGTGTACTTCCTTGGCTTCTGCTTTGGTTCCTGATCCACCTTTCTACCTTTAGTTTCTGCCTTGGTTTCTCTCAGTGCACTGTGACCTGAGATATAGGTCAAACGACCCCTTTCTTCCTCAAGTTGATTTTGGTCACAGTGCTTTATCACAGCAACAGAAACCTTATGTAAGCCATAAATTGTACCAGAAGTGGGGTATCAATGTGACACACCTGACCATGTGTTTGGGGGAGAATTGTGGTAGCATTTAAACTCTGGGCTAGAAAAGTTGTTGAGTACTCAGGGCTCAATGGGCTGTTCCTTGGGAGCTTGGAACTGTGCAGAAATGGGTGCGTGGAGTGTGAAGTTTCAGAGGAAGCAAAGACTCTAACAGAGTATTGGACACGATGTGAGCCTGAGTTTGAATCCTAGCTCTACTCATTCAGCGCAAGGCAAAGCACAGCTCTCCTGGGCATCTCTACAGACAGTCATAAAGCATTTGGGAAGAGGAATAACAGTTCCTAGAGATGCATCGGGAGAGCTGGGCATGATGAGGACCTGGTGTTTAGTGGGTGTCTAATTAGGTGCACACAGTAAGAAAAAGTCCCAGAGATGCATGGCAGAATGACTATGCAGCAGGTGTGAATCTAATTAATCCTATTCAATTTTATACTTGAAATGTTTACAGCTGTATGTCTTATAAAGCACTACTTTAGTGAAATATTTGTTAAATAAACATATCAAGTTAAAGTTATTTTACTCAGATCAGTCCTATCTCATGAGATAATGTGGCACAATCAATGCCACAGAGGCCAATAGGGCAATGAAAGTTAGGTCTTTGGGGCTGGAGAGGCTGCGCCACAGTAAAGGGCAATTGCTGCTATTGCAGAGAACCTTCCTTGATTAACAGGACTCACATTGCATGGTTTACAACCTCCTGTTAGGGCTGGAGAAACAGCTCAGTGGCTGCTCTTCCAAAAGACCTGGGTTCAAATCCCAGCAGGCAAGGCAAGTTAAGTTAGACTAGGCAAGGCAAGAGTAATTAGGCAAGTTAAGTTAGGAAAGGTAAGGCAAGTTAGGCAAGGCAAGGCAAGTTAAGTTAGACAAGGCAAGTCAGGTAAGGCAAGGCAGGACAAAGGAAGGTAAGGTAAGGCAAATTAGGCAAGGCAAGTTAGGGAAGGGTGTGGTGTCAACTTGACACAATTTTTCTTTTTTTTTTTGAGACAGGATTTCTCTGTGTATCCTTGGCTGTCCTGGACACAAATTTTCTAAGAAAAGAAAAGAAGGTATGGTCCACTTTCCTGTCTGGCTTCGAGGACTCTGTGCTTAGGGCATCAAGAAAACCTTGCAGTCACAAGCTATATGGGTGGGAAATGGGAGATTTGGCAGTCCTCTGAGAAGGCCCTGGGGTGTTGGGGAGCCAGAACCTCACTGAGAGAAGTGGAAGATGCTAGTTGGCTGTGGTTAGAGTGGGGCAAGCCTCCCTCTCTTTGTAGAGAACAATGCACTTCTTGGGTTTTACAGTGGACTACGATGAGTTTTGTTGGTGTAGGATGCAGCCAGGCAGGTGAGGCACGGGGACACTCTACCTGTCTGCTCTCCCTGTGAGTGGCAGGGTGAGTGTGTGTAGACCAGGTCTGGAGAGCCTGATATTCAAGGTGGCCCATACATAGGAATCCCAGGGCTCTGGGAAGTGGTGATGTCAGGTGGATGTGCCAATCAGGCAAAGCACAGCAACTGTACCGCTCTGAGCCCAGTGCTCAGCCAGTTGAGGTACCTGCCACACCCCTACACCATCCTGCCTCCACACCATCTTCACCCTGACTCTGGGAAACTACATGTAGCTAGGGTCCAGGGCCACAAGGGGTGAGGGTGGCTGGCAGCTGTGTCAGGAGAGGTGTGTACACAGCTAGCACCTGGCCCAGGGCACATGGCTCTCAACCTGCTTCTCTCATACAAATCTGCCAAGTTACATCTGGTGCCCAGTCTTGAGTCAACCTTTTGAAGCTAAAAGGACCACATAGGAGCAGGAGGTTGTCAACAGCAGGAGCTCATGACTCTGAGCTGGGAGAAGGAACATAGAGACCCACCATCATCCAAAGGCACAGCTTCTGCAGGTCCTACATCCTGAGGGAGGCAGAGCCTGGGAGAGTCAGCTTTCTAGTAGGGCCGCACCTCCCTCCCTTCATTCCTCTCAGTTTCTCTCCCTCATCCCTCACTGAATCCCTGTTGAGATCACCATCACCTCCTGGGTTGCTGGCCCGCCACCTGGGAGCCCCTTGGATCAACATCATTGTCTCTCTTTGCTTCCCCTCACCGTGTCTCCCACTTGCTGTCATCCTCCTGTGGGCTCTTAGCCTGCCTGAGCCCTACGCTCTGTGCTCTGTGCTATGCGGGCAATGGCTGAGGGCCACTGTGAAGAGGATTGGGGCACCAGGTGTGTCATTTATATGTGTACACACACGTGAGTTAGTGTGTATATATACATGCATGAACACATGTGAGCATTATGCAAGTGTGTGTGTGCGCCAAGGTGTTCGTGTATGCACACACAAGTGTGAGTATGCATGAGTGTGTGCTGACCGTTGCACCCATTCAGGGAATGGGACTCATGCTCATCGTTCTCTTCAGAGTCAGGGAGGTGCCATAGTCCAACTTCTTCAAAGCAAGATCTGTGGTGGGCCTGGCAGTTTGTGGCTGTGGAATGTGAGGTACGGCCCAGTACCTTAGAGCTCCGCAGGAAGCAGGGCTGACGGGTTATGGAGAGGCAATTTATACACATTTGTGCACACACTCACGCATACTCACACTTGTGTGTGCACACACGAACACCTTGGCACACACACTTGCATAATGCTCACGTGTGTGCATGCATGTATACACACACTAACTCACACGTGTGTACACATACAGATGACACACTAACTTCCATGTGTATACACCTTGGTCTCATGGTCGCTGGGTGGTCCTGAAGATTCTATCACCTGTCAGTAACATTCACTGGCTCCTAGTTGCAAGTAAGAACCATAGAGTGTGTGTGGGTGCTGCCCAAGTTTACAAATGGCAGACGTTGGTGAGACAACTTTCTAGTTGTGTGGACTACATGACACTCAAACTGATTCTATCCAGCTGCACACACACACACACACACACACACACACACACACACACACAATTTTATGATGCAGACACACTCTGAGGAATGTGTCTTTAGGTGACCATCCTAAAGTACACTTACACAAGGCTAGGTGGAACAGGACAGTCTCTCCACACTGTCTCAGTGCATGCTGGAGTACCGTAAACATGAGATGTGTCGGATTGCTCTGGTGACCATGTGCGCTGTTTTATTATATATATTACATACATATATTTTATTTTATATAGTTTTTTATTATAAGGAGAAGGAGAACCCTGTACAATAACAGTGAATAGCGTCATCAGTAAAGATAGCAGTCCCGTGGTCACCGTGAGCACAGTGCACTGCGCTGTGTGTGGACTGGACCCCATGAGTAGCTGCCCAGAAGGACGCATCCCACAGCATCCCAGACGCACAGGGCCAAAGAGGACGGGCAGCCCTGCAGATCCTTGATGGTCCGTGGCCTGCTGCTTCTCATGGATCTCATTCTCAGACTATGTTGTTAACAGTAGGCAGGGAGAAAAGCCATTCATCGGAGCACAGTTAGAAGTAAACACACGTGAGAGGTAAGGTAAATATTGACAGAACCTAAACACCAAGTCAACGTTTACTTGGCGGGACAACGGAGTGCGTGCACTTCCACACATATCCAGACTTTCAGTGTCCCCATGGAGGCAATGACCTCGAAGTAGGCATCCAGATGGAGGGCTGGCAAGGAGTCACCCAGAGAGGCTGTGCGGGTCCAGGCCAGCTACATCAGACTGGCCCATGAGCCTGTCCGTAGGGGGTTATTTTGGTCACCTTAACTTAAATAGGCAGGGCCTAGCCTGGAGTGAGCAGCGCCGCTCCCTGGGAGTGGATGCTGGGCTGTGGTGGAAAGGAGGAAGCCTTAGCTGAGGCAGCTGTGTGCGTCTGTCTGTCTGTTCCCTCCCCTGCCGACTGCTGCTGTGACTGGCTGCCTCAAGTCCCTGGTGCCTTGACTTTTCCACCTGGTCGACCATAACCTGGAAATGCGAGCGCTGAGCGAGCCCATTCTCCCTGGTTTCTTTTGATCAGGATATTTTATCACAGCGACAGAAACGAGCCCTCCCCCCACCTCACCTCAGTCCCACAGGGCAGAGCGGGTGGACAGACGCGGCTTCATTTCCTTGCCTCGGGGCCTCGCCTCGGTGGATCAGGTCAGGCGCCTTAGGCGAACTTGGCAGTTCACGGTGGCACTTCCAGAAGCCAGTGTGCGACTGAAGTGCTCTGGGACTGCACAAAGTAGCCCAAAAGGAGATGAACACTGGGCTCTTGTGACGGTTGTCTCGGGGTCCTATTTGCTTTTCCGTGAAAAAAAAAAAAAAATGCATTTTATTTTGTGTTGGTTTGAACACTTGGTGCCCAGTTGGTGGCGCTGTTTGGGGATGTTTAGACAAGGTGTGGCCTTGTCGGCGGAAGTACGTCACTGGGGGCGGGCTTTGAGGTGATATAGCTCATTCTCTCTGCACTTGAAGGTCTAAAGTCTTAGCTTGCTGCCATGCTTCCCTGGCTGGGTGTACTCTTACCCCTTTGGAACTGTAAGCAAAAGTAACCACTTTCTTCCACAAGTTGCTTTTGGTCAGGGTTTATCATAGCAATAGGAAAGCGACTAATACAACCTCCGGTGTTGTTCCAACAGTGCCCACTGCTGGTTCCAGCTGAGAATGATGAACCCCACCTCATGTTGCCTATATCCATGACAGAACCACCTCCCCACAAGAGTTCTGGGGACCAGTAGATGAGGGAAGTCACTAACTGGATTGTGGAGCACAGAACACCCTAAGCTGCTGAGAACCACTATATGGCCTGAGTTCCAATCTTCTTATCCATGATAGTGTCTGTCTGCGAAGAACTCCACCTCCTTACTGAGGTAAGTGAGAGGAGGCCTTCACAGCCATGGCTCCAACTTGTCATACTCAGGAGGGTCCAATCAATGGCTGATTGATTGAGATGGGGTTTCTCTATGCTGGGCTCAAATGAGCTTCCTGCCTCAGCTGCCCAAGTCATGACTATAGCTGGGCAGCTGGGTGCCCAGTTCCTACGCACTATTTTTTGTTGTTGGTAGAGATTTTGAGACAGAATCTTGATTTGTAGCCCAGGATGGTCTTGAACTCACTGTGTAGTCCAGGCTGGCTTGGAACTTTCAATCTGTCTGCCTCAGCAGCAGCGTTCCCTCTCCCCTCAGCTAGCTGAGGGTACAGGTAGGTACAGGTATGAGGTACAGGCTTATGCCTGCTGGGGGTGTGGCCCTTTCTTTCAGGTATAACATGATGACTCTTGGAGTAGAGCTAACCTGGCTTCAGTAGACACCATGGCAGATAAATGAGCAGACCAATACAGCCATAATAAGGTCTGCAGGGTGGGTAGTTAACACTCCATAGTAGAAGGGGAGGTGGTTGCTGGATCCTCACCCGGGCACTTTGGTGATGCAACTGTTTGGGGAGCCCCCACACTGTAACACCTCACCTGTGCTCCTGCAGGTGAGGGCAGTGAGCTCATTGCTCCAGCAAGTTACCTTGGGGTGGACTCCTTTAAGGTACCAGAGGGAGTCTTGTCTGGGGTGTACAGATGGTTGTTTGGATCTCCCCAAGAAATGTAATGGAACCGTGTCCCTGCCTCAGCTACCATGCTGGTTTCAATGCTGCTGTATTGGCCCCTCCCAAGTTCCTAAGAGTAAAGGACACTGCATCTGTTCAGAAGGTGACAGTGGGCTCTGTGGTCAGCTGTGGGCCACCAGACAGATCAATGGCTAAGACCACTTCCTGATCTTCCAGAAGTCCCCCTCCCTGGGAGAGAACAATGGGGGAGGGGCACACACTTGGCTTCTCCCACTTCCACCTCATAACTGAGTTCACTTCCACGTTGTCAGGTTTTTTTCTTTTTTATCTCACCATTATTAGTCTGTCTCATGCAATTTTCAAAGCTTTTTTGAAACTTCAAATTAATTATTGTAGTTATTAGTAAATATAAACTGTAAGATTAGGCTGGTGGAGTAGCCAGCAGCTTGGCAGAGGAGCGGGTGGCCTGGCCTGCGTGTCTTAACTGGTTGCCTAACTTATCCTGGAGAAAAAACCCCGGGACCAAGGGTGGCCTACACTACCTGTAACCTAAACTATGTTAATTAATATAAGTTGTTATATTAGGCTGGTATAAATACCAGCAGCTTGGCGGGAGCTTCGCCTGGGCTTGAGGGCAGTCCCGGAGTCTGGAAGTCCAACGGCCTGGGACTGCTTGGACTGAGGGCCTATAAGCCACCACAGTATTTTCCCCAATAATTAAATACACCAATACCTTTTAATGTTTTAACACTTAGCCCTTAGCTGGGCAGACTCTCAATTAGCTATTCTAAGTTAACCCGGATCACCTAACCCCAAACTGCCATGTGCTTGATTACCTTCCAGCTTTCTCAAGACGTCTGTTTCCTTCTGTGTCCCAGCGGAAAGAGAGGGCTTCTCTGTGTGTGCTCAGGTTTCCTGTCTAATCTTGGGAAGTCCCACCTTCCTATACTCTTTCTGCCCAGCTAATTGGTTATAAGCAACTTTTATTAACCAATCAAGAGAATGCCTCAGAATGGGTGGTAACCACAGCTCAGCATTGAATTCAACCTATCAGAAGCAATGGTATTAGACATTCCCTCAACACTTTTTTGTGGACATGTATCATTAAAGCATCTGTTTTCATTTCCTTCTCTGGAACAATTCTTATATTAAAGGTGTTGACACAAAGCACAGCCCTTACTTGCTTGTTCTGGAGCAAAATATAAATGACCACGACCCCTGGAACACAGCTTACCCCAAATACCATGTTCCAGTAGAAGACTTACAGTTACAGAACAAAGAAAGTCATAACCGAGCACTTTCCCAATATATCAGATAGGTGGATTACAGAAAAGCAGGGAGAGATCCTGTATAGACCTTGGACTTACAGTTACAGAACAAAGAAAGTCATAACCGAGCACTTTGCCAATATATCAGATAGGTGGATTACAGAAAAGCAGGGAGAGATCCTGTATAGACCTTGGACAATGTTGGGTGGCAAGTGTAGCCTTTTGGTTGTGGAAGCCAGTGGCTTGTTACTTTCCAAAAGGTTTCACCTGATAGTCACAAGGATTTTAGGTCAGACACAACCTGCTGATAGCATGCTGAGGGGACATCCTGGACCCTTCTGACAACAGCATCCAGTTCTCTGAGGAGACAAGGAACAGCATGGCAGGGCACTGCCCCAGTGGCACTGAGGGAAGGATGAAGGAGGTGAGTAAAGTGAGCTGTTGGGGTGGAGTATGTGTACCACATGTGTGCAGACCCCCCACAGAGACCACATGTAGCCATTGCATCCCCTGGAGCTTGAGTTGCAGGAGGTTTTGAGTAACAGGACCTGGATTCAGTCCTCTGGAAGATCAGGAAATGCTTTTAGCCACTGATCTGTGTGAGACTTATTTACTAGGCAGTGAAATAGATGAGCAACTATGGAATGCCATCACCAGCGAGTCTGCAGGTCACGGACAAATCCACAGAGCTCCTTGTGGAAATGAACAAGCCTCCTGGAAACACTGCCTTCCCCTGGCTCTGTTCTGCTGAGGACACCTGCAAGTTGGCACGTCAGGACCAGATTCAAGTCAGCTGAAGGCCCTCCATGGGAAATAAAGCAAGCTGGATGCACTAGGATGTCACACTCCCTACATGATGGGATGGATAAGTGATTGCTCTTTTTGTATTAATCTTTCAAAGATCTGCGTAAACCAGATATGGTGGCACACGCCTTTAATCCCAGCACTCAGGAGGCAGAGGCAGGTGGATCACTGTGAGTTCAAGGCCAGTCTGGTCTACAAAGTGAGTCCAGGACAGCCAGAGCTACACAGAGAAACTTTGTCTCGGAAAAAAAGAAAAATTCAAAAACTTCTGCGTGTACTACATTTAGAACACAGCACAAAGGCCGGGCGTGGTGGCGCACGCCTTTAATTCCAGTACTTGGGAGGCAGAGGCAGTTGGATCTCTGTGAGTTCGAGGCCAGCCTGGTCTACAAAGCAAGTCCAGGACAGCCAGGGCTGTTACACAGAGAAACCCTGTCTCAAAAAATCAAAAAAAAAAAAAAAAAGGCACAATTTATAGTTGGAATGTGTCACAATTAGGGCCCAACACTCACAACCATGACAGTGACTGGCAGCCCTACCAGAACAATAGCAGTAGATAAAGGAAAAGTAATTTACACTTTTGTCCATTTAAATTCACCAAACTTAAAATTTCACTCCCTAACCTGCTTCAGTAGACCAGCCTTGCACAGAGAACCTGTGGCTCTGCCAGGTGCTGGTGCCACCTAGTGACCATTCCTGATAGTGTAAGGTCTTGTCCAGGTCTGGGTTACCTTCTCAGAACATCCCTTGAAGTAGGAGGGAAGGGGACTGAGAGAAAGGGCAATGAGAGGTCAGTTGTATTCAGTGTCCATTTATCGCCCCCCCTGCAGGTGATGTTAGCTAGGGATCTCCCGTTCTGAACCACTAGCTCAGAATAATAACTTTGCTCTGAGGAACTCCTGGAAGGCTGTCTTCTCCATCAATTACAAGATGGCAGCTCATCAGCTCAGCTGCTATTTTGTCTCGATGGCATAACCAACAAGACACTCACCTTCCATAGCTGAAGTTCCAGATCAAGGTGTGGGCAAAACTGGCTCTTCCTGAAGGTCACTGCTCCATAAAGAGTTGGGGATACCTCTTTATATTGCAAGACTGCAGTCTTGTGGAATGACGGTTCCAACCTCATGTACACATGCACATGAGAGACTGACTCTTGAGGCCACCGAGGCCTAGGATTGGGAGAATCTGCAGTTGGCAGGAGGGACCTGCTTGCTGGTTGGTGAGACAGACCATCACTGCTGTGTAACACTTTTCAGGGGGTTGGGGAATGCTCAGGATTGTGATGTTTTTGAGATGGCTTTCAGAGACAGTAGGGCATCTTGTGACTGAGAAGGCTGAGGTCTGGGAATGACCACAGGAGGTCAAGGGCACCTTGCTAGCTGTGACCCAGCAGACACAGAGTCTAGTTAGTACTGGGGGTGGGGGACAGGTCAGATGAGAGGTTCAGAGACCCAGCTCTTGCATCGAGACTCTTGGCCTGGGGATGGCTTGTCATACTGGGGCTTATGGCCTGGCCTGGGGCACTCTATTGAGCCTGTGATCTTTATATGAATTCTGTATATAAAAGAAAAAAACTGGAAAATTGTCAAAGGCAGAAGTAAATTGAGCTGTGCATTGATTTTCCTTAAGTACATTTTTAAATTGAAAATATATTTTTTCTTACATTATATTCTGACTCTGGTGTCCCCTCCCCCAAGTCCTCCCAGATCCTCTCTGACTCTCCCAAATCCACACCCCTTCTCTCTCTCTTTAAAATACAAATAGGCACCAAAAATATAATATAAAATAAGATTAAATAAAAGCAAACAAACACAAATAGGATGAATTGAACAAATTACCAGTAAAAAAAAAAAAGAGGCAAAGAAAAAGTACCAGAAACACATATAGACACAGAGATACATGACACTGGCACACACAGAAGTCCCATAAAAACACAACACCAGAAACCATTTTATATATATATATTATACACACACACTAAGGAGAGAGAGAATAATGTTCAGACAAATAATTATGAGACAAGGAGATGGGCTACAGAGGCTCATCTGCTAAAGACTAGACTCACAACCAAAACTATAAGAGACAGCCTCCTAAGTTTCCATTGAATATATTGCTTTGTTTAGTGTTTGTTTGTTTACTTGTTTGTTTGTTGTATTGACTCTCTACTTCTAGGCGTGGGACCTGGCCTTAAGAGTGGTTTGTAAGTCAGCCATGGTGGCACATGAGAGGCAGGCTTGAACTCTGTGAGTTCAAGGCCAGCCTGGTCTACAGAGTGAGTCCAGGATAGCCAGGGCTACACAGAGAAACCCTGTCTCGAAAAATAAACAAACAAAAAAAAAAAAAGAAAGAAAGAGAAAAGAAAAAGAAAAAAAAAGAGTGGTTTGTATACCCAGTGAGAGTCTGTTGGAGAAAACTAATTTTTCCTATGTGAGTGATTATTAATTGGAGAGAGTTTCTGGGTTATGGATGGGGGCTTGTGTTCACTTCCCCTCTCAATGCTGGGACCCCATGTGGCTTAGACCCATGCAGGCTTAAGCGGTGCATACTGCTACAGTCTCTTGTGGGTTCATATGTGCATCAGTCCCGCTGTATTTGCAAAGCCTTGTTTCTTTGCAGTCCTCTATCCACACTGACTCTTAAAATCATCTTATCTCCTCTTTTCCAGGATTCTGTTAATTCTGATGGCAGGGATTTGACCCAGACATCGCATTTAGGACAGAGCATCCCAAGGCCTCTCACTCTGCACTTAGGTCTGTCATGGGTCTCTGTATTTATTCCCATCTACTGCAGAAGGAAGCTTCTCTGATGATCTATGACTGTTGTTAGGTGTGATGTTATTGCTATGTATGTTCCTTTATCAGAACAGCAGTATTTGAATTTTCCCCAGGTCCCTGGCCTATCTAGTCTCAGGTTCTTGGCCAACTGAGCAGTGTTGGGTATGGGTTCTATATCATGGCCTGGGCCTTACATCCAATCAGATCTTGGTTGGTTACTCCCATGATCTTTGTGCCACTATTGCACCAGTGTGTCTTGCAGGCAGATCACAACTGTAGATTAAAGGGTTTGTAGCTAATTTTGTGTTTACCTTTCTCCTCTCATTTGGTGGCACATTTACACAATGGTGTATGTATTCAGCTGTTAAAAAATGAAATAATAAAATTAAGGTAAATGGATGGAACTAGAAAAAAAATCATCCTGAGTGAGGTAACCCAGACCCAGAAAGACAAATATATTATGCGTACATGTATATGTAGATATTAACTTGTGGGTCTCCCTTCTCCTCGTGACTGTTGACCACAAGTCCACATGGTTCAGGGGAGCAGAAGATGGGGTGCAGGGTTCAGATGGGATGGATTAACACACTCTGGGACCAGTTTCAGCAAGGCAGTTCAATTTTATTGGGGTGAACAAAGGTTGTACATAACTTTGGGGAGTGGGTGAGGGTTTTTCAGGATGAATGTACATTATTGGCTGGAGCTTAATGTACTGGAGATGCCTCATTTGCATAGAGAGGCATTCCAGGAATCCCAGGTGCTCACTGGAAAGAGAAAGGAAATTAAACCTATAACTTCCTATGTGACATTCCTCGGGTAGAGAGTGTGGGGGTTGGGTTCCCCAGACCAGGCAGACAGGAGGGAGCCCCACCAGGAAAGGGAGTCCACATTTAGCACTGAGCTCAAGACTTTCTTGACATGGCAGACTACAACCTAAATAGTGCATGGGGGGGGGTCCAACATTAACTGTAAAGTCAATGATAATTAAGCTACAATAGAACCACAGAAGTTAGGTATAGAGTAAGGGACTAAGGGGTACAGATAGATTTGTTAGGAAAAGGGAATAGAATGGATAGTTATGGATGGATGAGGAGAGGGCTGGAACAGGAGGATCTAATGGGGATGGTGATGGGAGAAAGGGATGAGGGAAGGTATACAGGGAGAGAGAGTTAAAATTAAGGGCCATTTGAAGTATGGAAATATAAAAATACTTCCTTAAAGTATGTACATATGAAGGTGATCTAAATGAAATTGCCAAATGATGACAGAGATGGAGTCCCAACTGCCCATCACTTATTACCAAATGAAGCTTCCACCACTGGGATGGGTTACAGCTAATTGAGTGGTTGCCCAAAGAGGTCTCATGGCAATCCCCAAACAACACAGGCTGTTGCCAAGACTGTAGGCTGCTCTCCACAAGCTGACAGTGAGGCCCCATTGCTGAAGACAACACCTACACAACTCATTGAACATGAAGAAGTTGACTTGGTACCTACATAGAGCCTTCACCCCTATGTTCTAGGGTCTTGGTATAGGAAGGTGCTGTGCACACTACCAAAGGAGAAACATAAACACCAAGCCATCCTCAAACCCTTTGACCAGAAGCAATGTGTTCTGCCTGAAAGATATGCTAGGGCAATGGTGGGAGTAACCAACCAATACCTTATTTGACTTAAGGCTCACTGCATGACATGGAACCCATACCTGATGTTGCTTGGGTGACTAGATAGCCCAGGAACCTAGGGTAAAACCAAATACTACTGTTCTAAAAAAACAAAAGACAAAAAAGTAGTAATGACATGCTAATGATATTCTGCTATACTCATAGATCAGTGCCTTGCTCAGCCATTGTTAGAGAAGCTTCCTCCTGCAACACATGGGAACAAATAGAGAGACCTACAGACAGACATTATACAGAGTGAGAGACCTTGGGACACTCAGTCCTAAACCAAATGTCTCCATCAAATCTCTCCCCTCACAGATCAGGGAACCCTGCAGAAGAGGAGTTGGAAAGTGTTTAAGAGCCAGAGGGAACGGAGGACACCAGGAGAACAAGGCCCTCTAAATCAGCATGATCAAAACTCCTATGAACTCACAGAGCCTGAAGCAGCATGCGTAGGGCCTACACAGGTCTGGGCCAGATCCTCAGTGTACATATTCTAGCTTCCAGTTTGTTGTTCTTATGGGATTCCTGAGTGTGTGAACAAGTGGGTCTCTGATTCTTGTACTTTCTCTTGGATTCTTTTCTTCCTGTTTGTTTGTTGTTTGTCGTGTTCAACTTAGATGAATTAGTTTTTGTTTTATCTTATTATATTTTATTTTGTTACATTTTATTGTCTCTTAGAAAGCTGTTTGTTTTCTAATGAGAAACAGAAAGAGAGTGGATCCATATGGGAGGGGAAGTAGGGAAGAACTGAGAGGAGTAGAGAGAGGGGAAAATAATCAGGATATAGTATGTGAGGAAAAAAATCCATTTTCAATAAAAGGAGAAAAAAGAAGCTTCTACTATATTGGATTTCCATTCAACCCCTCAAATGGCTTTTAGTTTTAACTGTCCCTCCCTTTATTTATCTCTTTCTTACCTTCTTCCTTCCCCCTCCCCATTTTGATCCCCTTGTTCTACTCTCCTCCATGTATCCATAACTATTCTATTTTCCCTTCTTAGGACGATCCATCCCTCTCCCCGAATCCCTTACTCTATACCTAACCTCTGTGGTTATACAGATTGTAGCCTGCTTATTGAAGACTTAACAGCTAACATCCACATATAAGCAAACCTATACCATATTTGTCTTTTGGAGTCTGGGCTACTTCACTCAGGATTATTTTTTTCTAATTCCATCCATTTACCGGCAAATTCCTTGGTTTTGTTTTTTTTAATAGATGAGTAATGTTCTGTTGTGTAAATGTGTATCACACTTTCTTTATCCATTCTTGCATTGGCAGACATCTAGGCTGTTTCCAATTTTGCCTATTATGAAGAGAGCACCAATTAACATGGTTGAGTGAGTGTCTTTGTATTAGGATGTAGAGTCCTTTGGGTATATGCCCACATGTAGCATAGCTTGGTCTTGGGGTAGATCTATTTCCTGTTTCCTGAGGAATCACCACATTGGTTTCCATAGTGACTGTACAAGTTTGCACTCCCACCAACAATAGATGAGTGTTCCCCTCACTCCACATCCTCACCAGCATGAATCATTTGTTTTATTGATCTTGGCCATTCTGACTAGTTTAAGATGAAATCTCAAAGTAATTTTGATTTTCATTTCCCTGATGAATAAGGATATTGGACATTTTTAAAATGGCTTCTCAGACATTTGAGTTTTATCTTTTGATAAAATAGAATTCTCTAGTTAGGTCTTGTTAGGGTTACTATTACTTTGATAAAACAGTATGACCAAAAAGCAAGTTGGGGAGGAAAAGAGTTTATTCAACTTACACTTCCACAAAGCTGTTCATCATTGAAGGAAGTCAGGACAAGAACTTACACAGGGCAGGAACCTGGAGGCAGAAGCTGATGCAGAGGCCATGGAGGGGTGCTGCTTACTGGCTTGCTCCCTATGGTTGCTCAGCCTGCTTTCTTTCTTTTTTTTTTTTTAAATACTTTATTTTTTTTTTCTTCAAGTTGCATCTCAGTCACAAACCCCTCCCTATTCCCCCTTCCTATCCCACCCTTCCACCCTCTTCCCCCCAGAAGTTTCCCCTTTCAGTCCAACAGATGGTTCCTTCTCTCTTTTTTTTTTTTTTTTGGTTTTTTTGAGACAGGGTTTCTCTGTGTAGCCCTGGCTGTCCTGGGCTCACTTTGTAGACCAGGCTGGCCTCGAACTCACAAAGATCCACCTGCCTCTGCCTCTCAAGGGCTGGGATTAAAGGTGTGCGCCACCACCGCCCGGCTGGTTCCTTCTCTTATAACAGTAAGTATTATACAAAACAACAGATATAAATATGCCACATTTATGAGAGTTAAATGGCCCAGTATACCTTCCCAATGTCCAGTTTATACATATTTGGCCCCTGACTTTAACATTCTACTATCTAACCATCTCCATGAGTTTAAAGGTCTATATCTGACTCAACATTCATACTAACTTGCAACACACTTTTAAGAGTATCTTCTTAGATCTATAACACCCTCTTGATTCCTAAACAACTCAAAATTTAACTATGAGACTCTAGCTGTCTATTCTTCAACCACCTCAGAGACCTGAGAGGGATAAATATATCTGCTTATATAGGAAGTGCAGGGCCTGCAGCTTCCAAAACTAAGAAAGGACATACCAATGACTGCCTGGACAGTTCCCATTTTCTCTCCATACATTCCTGCATCAGTCTTCAGCCTTTGGGTCCTGTTTCTCTGACAGACATTTGTTGTAGAGCAGGGATTATGAAGGACTTACCTACCCTGTCTTGGCAGAGTTAGGCTGTCGACTTCCCTGCTACCAAGTTTTGTCCTTTTTGGACAGCAGTCTGTCTGCAGTTGGTGCAAGGGGTTTTTTCATGCCAAGAGAAAGGCTTGCCACTAATTCAACCATCTTACAGTGGAGGTTCTTCGATGCTTATCTTCTACTTGGAGTAGAATAGGGGGTGCTGTCAGGCGCTGATATGTCTCGATATAAAAAAAAAAGAAAATCTTAATTTAAGATAACATCTTTGAATGCCATATTCTGCAGATCTCTTGGGGTTTTTGAAGATGCCCTATCCATCTCTTGTATTTAGATAAGCAAATGTTGCTTGTCTCTTAGCAACTTGATTACTGGGTAGTTTAGAGAATATCTGTGATAGACTGTCATAGTAGCTAACAAAGTGACATGTTTGCATGATTAGGAGTTTGTTTTACTTAACTATCCTAGACCGTTTTAGACGGTTGGTATCAAGAGGCCAGAGCTTCACATTTTATTTTTAAGTATCTCTAGGTATGATACCATTAGGAAGTGTTACCTTTAATTTTGTATCAATATACAAAGATCTCGTTAGCACAGTAGGTAGCGCGTCAGTCTCAGCCTGCTTTCTTATAGAACCCAGCACCACCAGCACAGGGATGGCACCACCCACAATGGCCTGGGCCCTCCCCCATTTTTCACTAATTGAGAAAATGCCTGACAGCTGGATCTCATGGAGGCACTTTCTCAACTGAGTCTCCTTCCTCCCTGATGACTCCAGCTTGTCTCAAGTTGACACAAAACCAGCCAGGACAAATCTGTAACCCATTTTAAAATTGGGTTATTTGTTTTCCTAATTTCTAGGGTTTTTTTTAGTTATTTATATATTTTAGATATTAGTCTTCTATCAGATGTATGGTTGTAAAAAATCTTTTCCCCTTCTGTAGCCTGCCACTTTGTCCAAATGACAGTGTCCTTTGCCATCCAGAAGCTTTTCAGTTTCATGAGGTCCTGTTTATTTATTGTTATTCTTAGTGCATGTGATATCAGTGTTCTGTTAAGAAAGTTTTTTCTTGTGAGCTCCCATAAGTTTGAAGACTATTTTCCACTCTTTTTTATTAAGTTCAATGTATTTGTTTTTATATTGAGGTCTTTGATCCACTTGGACTTGAGTTTTGTACGAGGTGATTGATATAAATCTATTTGCATTCTTCTACATGCCAGCATCCAGATAGTCCAGCATAATTTGTTGAAGATGCTGTCTTTTTATGATGTGTACTTTTGGCTTCTTTATTTAAAAACATCAGGTGTCCATAAGCATGTGGACTTAAGACTGGTCTTTAATTCAATTCCATTGTTTTTATGCCAATACTGTGCTATTTTTCTTACTATAGCTCTGTAGTACAATTTGATATTAGGCATGGTGATATTATCAGCAATTCTTATTTTATTCAGGATTGTTTAGCTATCCTGTTTTTTTGTTTTTGTTGCTTTTTTTCTTTGTTTGTTTGTTTTGGTGTGTGTGTGTGTGTGTGTGTGTGTGTGTGTTTCCATATGAAACTGAAAAGTGTCCTTTCAAGTCCTGTGAAGATTTGTGTTGGCATTTTGGTGGGGGTTACATTAAATCTATAGATTGCTTTTGGTAAGATTGCCATTTTCACTATATCAATCCTAACAATCCATGCACATGGGAGATCTTTCAATCTTCTGATATCTTCTTCAATGTCTTAAAATTTTTATTAGAGAAGTCTTTCACTTGCTTAGTTAGAGTTACCCCAAGATGGATATAGTGAAACCTGTGTATTTTATACCCTCTCATTGGGAGATGGTAGTAGGGTGGTATGGAGGTCTGACTTACAGAGACATGGTTTGTCCTTTGGCTGCTTGGATTTGCCCAGACACCACCCACTTCCAAATGTGCTTGGGCAGTGGCATGCACACTTGCCTGGGGCTTTGGGGTGTATCTCATCAGCTATGACCCATGGCAGGCCTGCTATGCAGGCAGTGTGTGGTAAAGGCCAAAGTCACTTTTTTCAACGTGGATGGCAGGAGGATGGCCAGATGCCCTATTTGAACCCCTTTGGATTCTCCTCTCTCCATAGGCTCCTTTGTCCAGCTGTACTTTGAGTCCTTTCACTGTAATAAAACCTTCACAGTTGAGAATAAGGTACTCCTGCTGGCTGTGAGAAAGTCAGGTGGATCTCTGTTGGTTTGAAACCAGCCTGATCTACACAGTGAGTTCAGGCCAGCCAGGGCTTGTGTAGAAAGACCCTGTTTCCAAAGCAAAACAAAACAAAGACTCGCTCCCTGAGTGCTGTGGTCCTTCTAGAATACTCTGGGATAGTTGTGTGAGCCCTGAGCTCTTGCTTGGTGACCCTCTGAGCTGTATGGCTTGCCTGTGTTGCTTCGCAGAGAATGAATCATGCCAGGTACAGCAGCCAACATAGAATATCTACTCAGATCCTGGACCAGAGGGTTCCACACTTCTGCCATGGAGGGCTGCACTGACGTTTCCTTGTGTGTTTTGGTTTGTTATCTCTTTTTGAGGACATTTTACTCATCCTGATAGTAAGATGAATAGCCAACCAGAGGCCAGAAGGATGTGCCATGATCACATCAATGCTATTTCACATAAATGAGGATGAAATGGAGCCACACTGAGATTTATCTCTCTGGAGTCATAGATCAGGGGCCTGTTTGTCCAGGAGCCATTATGGAATAGACCAGTGAACCCTTCCATCTCATCAAATACTACTGGCACTTGCCTGGAGGCCACACCTCAGCAAGTAAAGGGCTGCCAAGGGCTCTGGTAGGATCCTTCTTGATTCCACACCGGGGGAAGTATACCAACAGCCTGCCCTTCAGGACAGACAGACAGAGTCAATGGACAGTCTCTGAGGACTGTCTGGAGGAAGAAATTCTGCAGGTGAGTGGGTGGGCAAGGGAGGTGGTCTAGGTGGCTAGGTCAGAGGTAAGCCTGCAGCAGTGAGACTTGTGTTAGAGAAACTGACTAACCCTGAGAGGGAAGGCTCATATCTGTGTGGTCTGCTGGCTCCAGTATGCATATAGCTGTCTTTCCTGGTGCACTGCCCAAGGACACTGTCTTTCAAATACTTATTTACTTTCCATTGGACACTGTGGAGGCCAAAATACAATGGAAAAATATCACCAAAGAAATGACTGAAAAACCAAAATAAAACACTCTACAGTTATAAAAAAAATCTTTTAAAAATGAAGGTGGGATTAGCATGTCCCCAGGCAAAGGAACCAAAACAATCTGCAGAGAGTTTGCAAGAGGCTAACCCCTGAGGAAACTTCCAGTAGAATGGGCAAGACTGTCAAGCAGAGCATGTGGCTAGGATACATTTCCCCAAGAATCCCTTTCTTCAAGGTGTGTTCCAGTTTCCTTTCTTTTGCTGTGATAAACACTAACCAAAAACAACTTGGGAAGAAAAGGGCTTGTTTTACTTAAAATTCCATGTCATAGTGACTTCACTGAGGAAGTCAGGGCAGGAATCTGGGGGCAGGAGCCATGGAGGAAGGCCGCTAACTGGCTTGCTCACTTTTAGGATCATACTTTGCTAGTTTTCTTGTACAACCCAGGACCACCTGCCTAGGGAATGGTGCCACTCACTGTGAATTGTGCCCTCCCACAACAATTAACAAGACAAGCCCCCAACAGACATTCTTCTAGGCAATTGGGTTCTTCCCAGGTAACTTGAGGTTATATCAAGTTGACAATAAAAAGAAGAGAGTAAGGAGCCAGAGAGATGGTTCAGTGGTTAAGAACACTTCCTGATCTCCAAGAGGCCCTGAGTTTAGTTCCAATCACACCTGTGGGGCAGCTCAGTACTACCTATAATTCTGTCTCCAAGAGTTTTCAAGATCTCTGACCTCCATGAGACTGAAACACACATGCATACAGACAAACACACACAAATGATTAAAAAAATAAATCTTAATAAGTAAACATTGTTTTAAAGGAGAAAGATCTGAGCACCAGGATTCACATCCCTCTGGTTCCTGACAGAGGTGGCACTGGCTTGAGGCAGCTGGATACAGTGTGACCAGCTGCCTCAAGCCAGTGCCACCATGCTTTCTCCCCATGGTGGGCTGCACCCTTGAACTGTAAGCCAAAACAAACACTTAGTTAAGTTGCTTCTGTCAGATATTTTGTTGCAGCAACAAGGAAAGTAATTAATATTGTAAGACAGTTTGCATCAGGCACTGCGACACTGCTTTGGGAGACTGACTTTTCAGTGAAATCTGTGAGTCCATCACTGGAGGGTGCACTGTGTGACATCTTTTAATTGTGGCTTCGACTCCCAGCCTCTTGTATGTAGGCTCCGAATCTGGACCCTCTCCAGTCCCCTTTCCACCCACTGGCCTGTTTACTTTCTTTCAAGCTACTGGCCCTTCACCCACTGATGCTGCTGTTGGGGTCTCCATCGTTTTCTCATTCATTTTCAGGAGCCAATGACTGTACATTGGTGATGCTGCTAGTGTCTCCCTCTGCTTCCCTCGCTCTGGTCACCTTACTCATGACTTTCCTCACCCAACAGAACACCTTGTTTTGACTTATCAGGAACGTGTGTGTGTGTGTGTGTGTGTGTGTGTCTCAGAGATTTTGTTGAAGTCTCCTCAACTTTGAAGTCACAGAGATATTCTGAAATTTCTTCTATGGTCTGTGTAGTGTTAAGTTCACATTTCAGCTTTTCCTTCATAAGAGGATCCAGCTTTGTTGTTCTCCAGGAGGTAAATCATATTATCTGTAATTTCTCAATTTATTTCTATCAAGACATTTTTTCCCCTGACTGATGCAGTTATTTTTCTCTTTAAAAGACTGGTACAGTTTGTTCAGAAAATGAGGAAGAGCAGGCAGACCTGCTAGCTGCACTTTCCTTTCAAGGAAAATGCTGAGTGTCTGCTGGTGACCTAGCTGTGACAAAATAAACGAGTTAAAATTGATTTCGAGCTCAGTGCTGGGAAGGATCATTAAACTTGACATTTAGTTCTGTTTGAGGTCAGAACCTTCATGAGAACTAAAAATGATTCCAATTTACTTCCCACCCTATTTCCTGGAAGGGAGATTTCATGGTCCAAATACAGCACATAATGAGAAGAGGACATCCCAGCTGTAACTGCAGAGCAGTCATTGACAACGGGACACACAATTGCCCTTTTCGTTTGCATCTTCTGTGTCCACTCACTCCACAGACTTCTGTTTTTCCTGTCTCACTCTTCCAAGCCTCAACACCAGCTCCCCATTCTTTCCCCTGATAATTTGCTCTGATTTAGAACAAGCAAGAACCTCAGCCAGTGGACCTTCTCCTTTGTATTCAGTTGAACTTAATTGAAGTCTAACACAAGCAGAAAAACATTCCAGCCATAGGCTCACAGCTCAGGGTATCTTCCAGGCCGATCAAGCACAGCCAGCCCAGGAGACACCAATCTTCTCAGAGGTCATCTGTGTCCTCCTTGAGTGGCCACTGTCCTGTCAATATGCAGCACAGATGAGTATTGTCAACAAAGGCAGAGGAGATACCTCTTTTTTTCATTTGGTGCCTTTTTCAAATGATTTTGTGGAATTCACCAATGTGTGTATACATGTTTGAGTATGTGCTGGTGTGTGCAGGTGCATGTGTACATGTGGGTGCATACATGTAGAAGCCAGAGGTCAGCCTTGAGTGTCATTCCTTAGGACAGCCGTCCATCTTGTTTTGTGAGAGAGTATGGTCTCTCACTGGATCTCACTGATCCAGACTGATCCAGCTAGGCTGAGGTCTCTCACTGGATCTCACTGATCCAG
>CAJQZJ010016246.1:1148342-1160884 GCA_907164525.1 Lophiomys imhausi | reverse complement strand
TTTTTTTTTGGTTTTTCGAGACAGGGTTTCTCTGTTTAACAGCTCTGGCTGTCCTGGACTCGCTTTGTAGACCAGGCTGGCCTCGAACTCGCAAAGATCCGCCTGCCTCTGCCTCCCAAGTGCTGGGATTAAAGGCGTGCGCCACCACCGCCCGGCTCTAGAGTCCATTCTTTACAGGTGCTCCAGCACTCACCAGAGAATCACATTTCAACAAACCCATTGTAAACTTAAAAACGTTACAAGTTGAAACATGTTCAAATGTTGGTGCCTACTGAACAGGGTGGTGCAACCCAGCCCACTTTCCGGTGCTGAGCCAGGCAGTGCCATCCAACACAAAGCCTGCCATACCATAAAGTGTATTGTTTGTTAGATGTCTTACAGCCCCTGCTGGAGCACCCTGCTTGCTTCCCCCAGGGGAGATCAGAACTCAGAATTTGAAGTACAGCCTCTGCAGGGTGCGTGGCATTTTTATATCATTGTGCAGTTGGGAAAAAGAAAATGGAAACGGAGCCATCATAAGTCAGGGACTGTTTGCAAAGTGAATGTGGTGTTTCATATGTATAATCCCAGAGCTGGGGAGGCAAAACCAGGAACATCCCTGGGGCTTGATGGCCATTCAACTCCAACTACTGCCGAGGTCGCTCCCCCCCAGCAGGTTTAGGTGATGGAGCGAAGGGCTGGACCAGCCGGCCCTCACTCTGGGGCTAAGCAAGATTATGAGTGTCGAGAACTCAGTCCCCCTATCACCCTCAGGGGAGAATACACTGAGTCAGGAGACACATCGAGGCAGGAAATCGTTTTTATTGTTCAGGGAGTTTCTTTTATAGGGTAGGAGAGGGGGGCAGGATGAAAGTGTAGTGTGAGGTTATGTAGGCAGTGAAGTACGAGATAAGGTACAGAGAGGACCAATAAACTGAATGAGCGTGGCTGTAGTCAGGCAGAGTTAACGCCCGAATGATATAGTGCAGAAGGGTCTGGACTTCTGCATTTTTGAGACAGCTCTCCAAAATCGAGTCTGGCTTGTGTGGGCACTGTAGCCCCCAATCTGGCTGATTTAGGGTCTTAGGCCCGCACTCCCAAAGTAGATAGCATATAACCGACAAACAAATGTGGTTGCTCACTGACCTCTGACCACCATGTGCACACATGTATATGAGAACACACATACTCTCTTTGCAAAAAGACTCAGAGGCCCCTGCACCCCCGTCCCCCCACAGAAGGACAGGCCAGCCCACTCCCTCCACACAAGCCGTTGCCGGGCAGGAGTCAGGGCATCTCGCAAACACAGACTTTCTCAGATGATTCGGGTAGAACTGGTGATTCAAAACGTTCACAACTGTTTGCTGTTTGAGTTCTTGTGTTGGAAGCGTTTGAGTCCAGCAATTCACACATCACAGAACCAATGTTATGTTAGAGTGGGGCCAAAGCGGGTGTATAGTCTCAGAGCTCATTTCTCTCTTAAAACTCTGAAGGTAAAGTTCAACCCCAAAGGGCTATGTACTTAAATCCCTGTGTATCTCAAATTCACTTTCTTTTGAAAAAAAAAAAAAAAAGCCAATATCTCAGAAAAAGAATGTCAGTAGTTTGGCATATGAGATGTTTGGTCTGGGCTGTGGGGAGGATGCCCATCAAGAGCAATGAAAATGTCTTAATCAGAGGGTCACCTGCTACAGGTGTGGCTAGCAGCTGCTCAGGTAGCCCCCAATGACCCTATACCCTGGAATTCGCAGCTTGTATTATCCTGTATCCTTGAGGATATCCAGGCATACATACCTACTTGATCTAACAGAGAGAATAAGGCATAAATGATAGGATGTTAGTGTGAAGAATGTACCTCAGTTGGTAGAGCTCCTCCTCTCTTTCTGTAGAACTCAGAGTTACAGACTTCCTACAGTGCCCAAATTTTATGAGGACTCTGAGTATTCAAATTCAGGTCTTCACGTCTGCATGGCAAGGTCTTTGCCAACTGAGCTATCTCTCAAGCCCCAGTGTATCTTTTATTTTATTATTTTTCTCTTCCCCAAGCTGAAACATAACTTTAAAAAAAATAGCTATTCTTTATCCAGTAATTTATTTTTCTAATCACATATCCTATGAAAATGAGTATTACTAAACTTTTGCATAATGAAGTGTTCACTTCAGGGTTGTTTGCAGAAGAAAATGTTTCAATGTCTCCAAACAAGAAAGAATAAGAGTCATGATTCTTAGTCGCAAGCCTATCTCTTGGTAGGAAAAGCCCCTTGCTCCAACTGTAGACAGAATGCTGTCCAAAAAGGACAAAACCTGGAAGCAGGTAAGTCGACAGCCTAGCTCTGCCAAGACAGGGTAGGTAAGTCCTTCATAACCCCTGCTCTACAATCAAAGTCTGTCAGAGAAACGGGGCCAAACAACTGAAGAGCGATGCTGTAATGTATGGAGAGAAAATGGGAACTGTCCAGGCAGCCACTGGTATGTCATTTATTAGTTTGGGAAGCTGCAGACCCTGTACTTCCTATAAAATCAGATATATTTATCCCTCTCAGGTCTCTGAGGTGGTTGAAGAACAGATAGCTAGAGTCTCATAATAAAATTTTGAGTTGTTTAGGAGTCAAGAGAGTGTTATAGATCTAAGAAGATACTTTTAAAATTTTGTTGCAAGTTAGTATGAATGTTGAGTCAGATATAGACCTTTAAACTCATGGAGATGGTTAGATAGTGGAATGTTAAAGTCAGGTACCAAATACATATGGACTGGTCATTGGGAATGTACGTTAAGCCATATAACCCTCATAACTGTGGCCTAATTACCTCTGTTGTACTGTATTGTATTTATTATTATAAGAGAAAGAGCCATTTGTTGGACTGAAAGGGGAAACTGTAGGGGGAAATAAGATATACCTTAAACTTAAAAGAAAAAAAAAGGGAAGAGGATGGGGGGTTGAGGGTGGGAGGGTGGGACTGGAGGGGGAATAGGGAGGGGACTGCGATTGAGATGTAACTTGAAGAAATAAAAAATAAAGGAAAAAAAAGAGTCGTGATTCTATTTAAATGGTAGAACAGTGTGTAAATATTTAAGATCTTATTTCTAAAGGACATTATGAGAAAACATTTGTAACATGGTGGTGTCAAGAGAGAAGGAGGACATAGAATGGACCTCCCTGGATGGGATAGATTCCTCTAGAGAGAGAATTAACAATGATATCTACTGATCTTTCTCAAAAGTTCTCCAAATACCTGATGGTGTGAAACTGCAATTTAATTATCACTTGTATTTATTAATAAGTATAAACTGTAAGATTAGGCTGGTGGAACAGCCAGCAGCTTGTTAGAGCAGCGGGAGGCCTGACAGGATATCAGCCGACGGGCCTAGCCTGCCTTAACCAGCAGCCTGATTTATCCTGGGGAAAGAGCCCTGGACCAAGGGTGGCCTACACCACCTGTAACCTAAACTCTGTTAAGTAATATAAGTTGTTATATTAGGCCGGTAGAATTACTGGCGGCTTGGTGGGAGATTCGCAGGAGTTCAATGGGAGTCTGATGGCCCTGGATTGCTTAGACTGATGGCCTATAAGCTGCCGTGGTCTTTTCCCCAATAATTAAATACACCAAGACCTTTTAATGTTTTAACGCTTAACCCTTAGCCACTGTAAGTTAACCTGGATCACCTAATCCCAAACCGCCATGTGCCTGTGATTACCTTCCAGTGTTCTCAAACACGTCTATCTGCTTCCATGTCTTCTGGTGGAAAGAGCTAATCCTCTGTGTAAAACACAGGGTTCCTGTTTTAATCTCTTTCTGCCCAGCTAATTGGCCATCAGCAACTTTTATTAGCCAATCAAGAGAATGCCTCAGAATGGGCAGTAACCAGATCTCAGCATTGAAATCAGCCTATCAGAAGCAACGTTATTAGACCTTCCTCAACAATGGTGAGTATCTGCTGCTTTTATGTTGATGAGGAAACTGACAAGCCATAACCAGAACATAAAACACTCCCTTCCCCAGCTGAAGAAGTTTTGGAAGGTCTTGGTGTTTCCACATGAAGTGCCTGGAGCCTGTAGAAGCCTTTTGTTATGGTGGTAGAGCCCTGGGATGGTACAAGCCTCGGTCACTTCATCCCACATGTGTGCTGAAGTGAGGACAAAGTGTTTATAAATGGATGGAAGAGAAAGCCAACAAGATGGCCCAATATGTAAAACCACTTCCCACTGAGGCTGGTGACCTGTTCGGTCCTGAAACTCACATGGAAGGAGAGAACTGAGTCCCACAAATTGTCCTTTGACTCCCACACACACAATAACAAAAATAAATTTAAGCCATGTCAGGTGGCACATGCCTTTAATCCCATTACTCGGGAGGCAGAGGCAGGGGGATATTGGAGTTAGAGGTCAGTCTGGTCTACAAAATGAGTCCAGGATCTACAAATTGAGTCCAGGACTGTCAGGGATACACAGAGAAACCCTGTCTCGAAAAACCAAAAATAAATAAATAAATAAATTTAAAAGTATACACAACAAAATATGGATGAGAGCATGTAGGAAATACTAGAATTCTTCATTGTCAGTAAGTTCCAGGATATTTGTAATTTCCTGTTATTTCCCCCCCCAAATGTAACAGTTACTTTTCATTGTGCATAATATTAAAAGTATGTGAGGGCCATTAGCCCCTCTTACCCAGCATGTCACCCTAGTTCACTGCAGCCAGGCTGTCTAGCATGATGAGTATGCTTTACCAGGGAACAATGGTATCCTGGGCAGGCTGGATGCTGAATCTGTTCTCTAGCCTTGATTCTCCCTGGGTACCTTCAACTCAGGATGCCCAGATGATGCTGTGGCCAGGATCTGCAGGGCAGGAAAAGGTTGCAAGCAAGGAGGTCCCGGCCTGCCGCTCTTTATCATTTGGTCCTACGCGGAGCTGCTTTCCTTTGCACGAGGGGGTGAGTCCAGCTCTCACTCCAGTTCCTGATGGTTGGCCTAATGCAAATCTTGGTAGACCGCACCCCTACCCACTGTAACTCCTAAGAGTAGGGTCACCCTAGCCGGACAGCCATTGATGGGAACAGCTGTCTGTGAGTGCTTTTCAACCCTGAAATCACTCTTCCTCACTGGCACCAAAGAAGGTGAAACAAAGCCAACCCACTATTTTTTCCAGTCCTTGAATTAGACTGTAGTTTGAGGACGCCAGGCTTCTAGGGAGCAGTTGGAGAAACAGTGGGCACACAATAAACACTTCACCTCTGTTCATTGCACTCAGCTGGGGCCTGTTAGGAGCCTAGGGTGCTTCCTGCAATTATGCGCAGGTCTGCAGGGCTGTTTTCCACTTGGATGGTTCTGTATCCTAGGCAAGGCAGGGCATGGGGATGGAGGGACTTTTCAGCTGCTCTTCAAAGCCTTGTGGATAAAGTTGTTTTATCCATTGAAAGTGTCTCACAAAGAGAGAATACAGAAATTATCAGTTCAAATTCTCAACCTTGGCAAATCTTTCTCACACTCCAGTGAGAATCCTCACCGTTTTCACTCAGTGG
Organism: Lophiomys imhausi; assembly: GCA_907164525.1. Taxonomy (NCBI): domain Eukaryota; kingdom Metazoa; phylum Chordata; class Mammalia; order Rodentia; family Muridae; genus Lophiomys; species Lophiomys imhausi. The sequence continues at coordinate 1,155,384 of CAJQZJ010016246.1, read as the reverse complement.
GATTCGTTTGTCTCCCTACAGGGCCTGAACTACCTTCTATTACAGCTACCAAATGCCCTGATGGTCCCTTTCTAGTGTTCCTTGTTCTCAGAACACAGACATGTGATTGAGGCCTGTCAGTGGATGCACCAGCCCCAAGCTTTGAATCTGAATCCAGGAGGAGAAGCCACCAGAGTTCTGGGGCTCAGGGAGGCTGGGGCTCATGGTTGCTGAAGCTAGGGATACTGGGGCTTGGAGACACTGGGTCTCAACGAGGACTGGACAGAGAAATGATGGGGCTCAGATGTGCTGCTAATCTGTGGGTGCTTACAGTGTTTGAAGCAGTGAGTGCCAACCACTCTTCCATACCCCACTCCTCTGTGAGGAAAGCCTCAAGGCTCACGCCAGATTCTCCCATCTCCAGCAAACATTAGTAAATAAAACTGACAAGGAGTGAGAACCCGGCTCTGCCCTTTCCAAATCCCCACAACACTAGGGCTGTGGAGTGTCTGGGTATTAGAAAGGATGTAGGAAGTGATGGGGCCTAAGTCAGAGCCCAGAGACTGTCCCTGCTGAGTGGCCACCATCTTCCCCCTTTCTCCAACCCTGTCCTCTCAATGTCAATGGACCAATATGATGACTTCATGGCCCCATGGTATTAAAACAAAACACAAATTATCCTTCAGGGCTCCCTACTGTGATGTTCTTTCACCAAAATTAGAAGTATATATCATTTTTATGTGCTTGCAGAAGTCATTAAATAAGCCCTCAGAGTGACTGTGCCCACTAGGATGACTGCCATAAATATTTTAGGAGTGTTTAGGGACTGGTTATTATTTTTGTGTATTATATGGACACTAGGCAGGCATCTGGTGAGGTACTGAGCCACATTCTCTTCTTCATAAGATAAAAACCTGTAAGCCACAGGGAAGGGAGGGACCCACCTGGTTAGGCCATCAGATGCAGTGCCTAGCAATCGCTTCCAATCCCATCTCCATGTGGGGCTGTCTCAAAGTCATCATTGGTGAAATCACTGCAGTCAGTCAGAAGACTTGAGTTCTGTGCTTTTTAGATTTTATGGACATCTTTGAGATGCTAAGGGTGAGGCTGAGAAAGCCACAAAACACAACTCTGGGCTCATCTTGGTTCTTAGTCATCAGGCGTATCCACATTTTGTTTTTAATTTGACTTTGTAGATTTATTTATTTTATTTTATGTGTATGAGTGTTTTGCCTGCAAGTATGTCTCTGCACCACACACATACCTGGTGCCCCTAGAGGTCAGAAAAGGCCATCAGATCCCCTGGAACTGGAATTATAGGTTGTTAGGAGCCACCAGGTAGGTCCTACCTAACCTAGGTCCTCTACAGAGGCAGCCAGTATTCTTGACTGCAGAGTCATTTCTCCGGCCCTGATAATGAGGGCTTTTTTTTTTTTTAATGTGTTTGTTTGTTGGTTGGTTGGTTGATTGGTTCTGGAAATCAAACCTAGAACCTTGAGCATGCTGGGTAAGTGCCCCATCACTGAGCCATAATTTTGTCAAGGATATTATTTTCAATTAGCAGTCCTTGGGCTGCTCTTGCAAAGGACTCAGGTTCAGTTCCCAGCACCCACCCACATCAAGTGGCCCACAACTACGTGTAGCTCCAGCTCCAGGGGATCCAGCCCTACTGGCCTCCATGAGCACCTGCAACCATGCACACATACCTCCATACTGACATATATACATAAATAAAAAGAGAATATGAAAAGAGAATGCTATAAAAATTAGTTAACAGATGTGCCGGCTAGTTTCATGTCAACAAGCTCAGGTCAACTGAGAGGAGGGAATCAAAATTGAGAAAATGCCTCCATAAGACCAGCTTGTAGGGCATTTTCTTGTTTGTTTGTTTGCTTGCTTGCTTTTTTTTCCAAGACAGGGTTTCTTTGTGTAGCCCTGGATGTCCTAGGACTTGCTCTGTAGACCAGGCTGGTCTCAAACACACATATCTGCCTGCCTCTTCCTCCTGAGTGCTGGGATTGAAGGTGTATACCACCACACTCAGCTAGTAGGACATTTTCTTTTTTTTAATTGTTTATTTTTATTTTGTATACATAGGTGGTTTGCCTGCATTGTTTGTGTGAGGCTGTCAGATCTTGAAGTTTCAGACAGTTGTGAGCTGCCATGTGGGTTCTGGGATGTGAACTCAGGTCCTCCAGAAGAACACTCAGTGCTCTTGACCACTGAGCCATCTCTCCAGCCCCAGGACATTTTCTTAATTAGTGATTATGGGAAGGGCCCATCCATTGTAGGCAGTACCATCTGTGGGATGGTGGTCCTGGGGTCTATAAGAGAGCAGGCTAAGCAAGTCATGGGGAGCAAGCCAGTAAGCAGCACCCCTCCATGGCCTCTGCGTCGGCTCCTGCCTCCAGGCTCAATCCCCATCTATTCAAGTTCCTGTCCTCACTGCTTTTGATAATGAACTGTTATATGGAACTGTGAGTGAAATAACCTCTTCCCAGGTTGCTTTTTGGGCCTTTGGTCATGATATTTCGTCACAGCAATAGGGATTCTAATACAGCATAGACTATGTTTATCTCAGCTCATCCTCCAGCACCATACTTCACGATAAAATCTAGGGTTATTTCCACTGCAGGGTCAAGACAAGGAGGCCAGCTGCTACTGCAGTTGTAGATTATCATCACATTGTGTTCACTCATAGTTTTGTACAGTCTGTGCTTTTCCCTGAGCAGAAGCACACAGCATGTAGCGTGTGTGGGTGTGGACTTTTATTAAGTTCACTATATTTTCACATGACGTATAATAATTCCATGTTCTTGAGTGTGGATGTGTATTGGTCCTTGAGTTATTTGCAATTATGTATAATCCTGTGAAGTTGGAACTAATACAATAAATTATCTACAATTCCTGGAAGTAGCATTCTTAGGTCAAAAGGACACTACGGGTGACTCGGGAGGGGAGGGGGTAAGAGTGCCCTCTCTTTACTGGAGCCAGTGAGTGCTTACTAAACCTAATGAGCTCTCTGACCTTTGTCACCTTGAGAGGCTCCTAGCTTCACAGGGAGCCACTGGCATAGAAGCTGTGGAACCTCAAGTCTATTCATTTACAAAGTTCATTTGACTTCCCACGAACAAGACATTTCCCTTCTTACCTCAATGACTGTAAATCACCACTCATGCTCCATGTCTCTTTTATTTCTAAGCTAGTCAGTTGTCACTGGAATTAATTAAATTGGCCTTATACCCATTCCTATGAGACCCACGTAGCTCTCTCTCAGGAATGAAGGGTTAACTAACACACGGTGTGCCTGTGGCTCCAGTGATGTCTGGCGTGCAGCTCCAAATGCCACATTGTAACAGGAAGGGGCAAAGGGGAGGTTGTGTTTGTAGGAGTGGGTGTTTCTAATAAGGGACAGGATGGGAAACTATACAATGATAACTCAGAGAAGCAGATGGCTGCAGGATTGTGCTCCAGAAGCCCCTGTCTTCCACCTAAAGGAGGGCTTGGCACATGCTTGCCTTCCTGTATCTCATCTTAGTGTGCCTGGGCAGGTGGGGTGAACGTCGCACAGAACTGGATCTCAGACCATGGGGACAGACCCAATTCCCATCCTTTATCCCTAGTAGGGCTGATGGTCAGTTTCCACAACCCCCAGACCAAAGGAGACTGCTCTTCAAATACGCCCTGAGATAGGCTCAAGTTCAGAACTATAGTGAAGAGAAGAGTTGATGTTCTAGCCACTGGGCCTGTCTGAGGAAGGAAGACTTGCTCACCAGAACTTGAGATGAAGCCTGAGATTGGCACACAGAAAGCCCAGGACTGACGAGAAGGACTAGAAAGGGTGGAGCACAGAAGTTGCCTTTTCTCATCTGACTATTTCTGTGACTGAATCCCTGACAGAAAGCCACTCAAGGGAGGAGTTGTTTTAATTCACATGGCGAAGAAGATGTGGCAGAGTCCATGGCAACAGGAGCGTATGGGTGGGACTCCTCAGACCTCAACAATCAGAGAGCAGCCACCCTGGGATGGCACTTGGGCAGAGCCATAACCCGTAAAGCCCCACATCCTTCAGCAAGGCTCTGCCTCCTGAAGGTTCCACAGCCTCCCCAAACACTGCCAACAAATATTCAAGCACAAAAGCCTGTGGAGGATATTTCCCAGCCAAACCACAGCAATAACATGGCCCTTAGCACCACTCCCACCTCCAGGAGTTACTGCAAGGTCACACCCATGTCCTGGGCCAATGTATTGCTTCCCAGCTCTGCTGCATCCTTTAGAACATACTCTTGTTACCAACAGTGGGATTCCTCCAAGTTCAAGCCCATGATGCACGTGCTTTGGTCCAGAACAAACTGAGTACACATCCGTGCGCTTTATGAGTACAGGGTGTGGTGCTGCTACCGCCATTCTTATGTGGGTAATTGTGCTCTATGCTGGCCAAGTTGCCCAATGGTCCTTTCTCAGAATATCTTCTTGTTGGCCAGTGTGGCTGTATTTCTCCTTTATAGTGAACACAAGCTGCTCTTCTAGGTGACAGATCCTGAGGAAGCACAGTGAAGAGGACTCTCCTGCAGTATATTAATTATTTTTCTATTACTGTAATAAAGCACCATGACCAATGCAACTTACGGAAGAGTTTATTTAGATTTATGATTCCAGTGGCTTATCATCCATCACCGTCAAAGTAGGGAGGCAGGCCCTATGGCAGGAGCAGCAGCTGAGAGATCACATCTTGAACCACAAACTTACAGCACAGAAAGACGGAGAGAGACCTGGCCTGAGAACAAGGCCTGAAACTCTCAAAGCTCTGCCTCAGTGAGATCCTCTAGTGAAGCTATACCATCCAAAATTACCCAAAGGACAACACCAACTGGGAAGCAAGTATTCACGTGTCCAAGATTGGGGGTGGCATTTATCATTCAAACTACCATACCCAGACACAGAAGGAGTTTGTAGGTACCTGAGGCCTCCCCAGGGACCATCCAGGTGTTATACTGTAGCAGGCAGGGAGGCAGGGCACACCAGAGAATCCTGCAGCTCAGGAGAGCTGCAGTTGCACACCAGCGTCCCATCTAAAACTGTGAGGCTTGTTGGGGGCAAGGAATTCTAGTAGACTAAAGAGCATCTCACTAAATTCCTGATCCATAGGCCAAATAGCTAATAAGAAACAGTTAATAATGATAATTATGGAAGTCGCAAGACAGCCATCCATGGTCCATGAAGGGGCTGCAATCATTCAGTCTTGTGAAGTGTTTCTGTGAAGCCATGTCTGTTCCAAGGCTTTCATAAATACATATGTCCCAGGAGCACAGGGTAGTCTTGCGTGTTTAAGTGGTGTACCTTGTACTGTGACAATAACTGCTGGGGTTTGTTTAAGGCTTGCTTCTACCACCAGCCAAGCAAGGCCTTTTCCCCTTGGGAGATCTGAAGCCCCGACACTTTGTTGTCCATTCCCCTGTGACAGATTTCTGCAGTTTTTCCACTATTACTAAGTGTAGTGGCATGCTTACCTGCCAGAGGCTGGTGCTCATGCTTCCTTATGCACTCAATTTTTGTCTTGTATGTGTGCCATAGTTACATAGCAGAGGCTAGGGGAAGAGGCACTAGAGTGGAAATTTACTGGCTGGATGTTTACTGAGCTTTCCCTTTGGGGTCCACACCTGCAGGAGAGAAAGGAAGCAAGTATGCAGAGGAAGGAAGCTGCTAGGTAGCCTTAACAATGATTTGGCAATACCAAAAGCATCCTGGATCCAGGATAGCTCACAGGGTAGTACATAATTTAACCTTACCAATTGTAGGCTTTACTTCTGCCTAAGAGTCAAGGAGATCTTTAAGCCTTGAGTTGCCCTGCCCAGCAGAATGACACCCTTCGCTTGGAGCCACGAGCCATGTTAGAGAGCATATGCTAACACTGTGACTTAGGGTCGGGGCCTGGGTCACATGATATCCTAGAGACTAAAGACTGAAGGTCAGCCACATCAGTCAGACAGAGCCCCAGTTAAGGCTCCAGACATGAAATTTCCTGTGAACTTCTCTGGGAAGCAAGACTGCTACTGGCTTGCTGTCCTGAGTCACTGGTAAGGGAAGTAAGTGATAGACAGACCTCATAGAGATGCCAGGAGCCATGTGCTTGACACTCTCCTGGTTCTGCCATGAGCCTGTCCCCTCCAGATGTTAATCTGTGTCTTTGCACTGTGATAAATCCTAACCTGAATAGAACTGCTCTCAGACTTTTGAGTCCTCTAGCCAGTTATTAAACTTGAGGATGGTTCTGGGTGGATGCCACACTTAAAGGGGCCTTGTGGACTATTCCTACACCTCACACTCTACATTGACCAATTCTCTCTTGCTACCAAGAAAGGTGGGGCATGCAGACGGGGCCAGTCTTAGGGTCCCACAAGGACCTTCAGCTGGAGTGCCTCCTAGTAGTCAGCCAGAGAGAATGCTCTGCTATTGGCAAAGGGAATCTGGGAAGCATAAGTGGTACCTACTACATGGGCTAGTTTATGTGCACTATGCACACACACACACACATGCTTGCATGTGTGTATATGAGTGAATGACACATGGATATACACATATGCATTTGGGGTACTCTGGATGCACATGTTAACATTAGGTCATGAATGTTGCTATATGGGAAGTGTCACAGGTAAGTGCAGGCAATGCGTGCAACTCAGTGTTGGCAAAGGTACCTGTGATTCCCGGGGCCCCATAACCTACTTGAAATCATTTCAACACACATGAGGAACACAGTGGTGTTCCTCTCTCTCTCCCTCCCTCTCTCCTAGCAGCTATCAATTGCCAACAGCTCCTCAGCTAAGGGTAGGATTTCCTGCCCACTTCCCCTCTCCACGCTGGGTTTTGGTCTGCCTTGAGCTTGCACAGGTCTGGTGCATGCTGTCACTCTGATATGAGCTCCTGTGCAACAAACTTTGTTTCCTGGTGCTCATCCACCATCTCTGGCTCTTACACTGTTTCTGCCTTGTCTTCTGAATGATCCCTGAGCCATGAGGGTGTGTGAGTGTGTATGTGTGTATGTGTGTGTGAGTGTGTGTATGTG
>CAJQZJ010016246.1:1123320-1139326 GCA_907164525.1 Lophiomys imhausi | reverse complement strand
CAGGAAGCCGGCGCCATCTTGTAATGGCGATTGCGGCTCCCGACAGAAGGAAGGACTAGTCCCTCTTGATAAGGCACAAGAAATGGAAAGTCACTGTGAGTTTGTGGGTTGGAAGATTCAACAGTGCCACAGTGCCCGTGTAACCCACAGCGGTCTGCAATACCCATTAAAACAGCCTGCAATTCAGCAGGCCTGCTGCTCATGTCAGTCTGAAGGAAAGAGGACCAGGGATGTCATTGTACTCATAGGCTCGTTCCAAGATTGCCTTCAATAGCCAAGCTTTGGAGTGAACCCAGCATTCACTGGGTGATGAGTAGATAAGGAAACATGACCTACATGCACAAAGGAATGCTACTCAAGTGCAAACAATGAAAGAAATTCTGTCACTAGCAGCAATAGGCAAAGAACTCGAATGTACTGTGTTCAGTATGAGAAGTTAGACAAAAAGATGGCCATGGTATCACCCACCTTTAATCCCACCACTGGAGGCAGAGGAAGGCAGAATTTTGTGAGATCAAGGCCAGCTTGGTGTACACAGTGAGTTTCAGGACAGCCCAGGGCTATGTAGAGAGATCCTGTCTCAAACAAACTGACAAACAATCAGAATCCAGATAGAGAAACATAAACAGCACATATTCCCACCCACAAGCTGAATATGTAAGCTCTCATGTCTGTGTGTCCAGAGTAAATGTGTGGGATGCCTGGGGTTCATATTCATGTGGATTTCTTCAAAACAGTCCGAAAAGGACATTTTGAATTTTCTTAACACAGAGTCAAGCTTGAGATAACTGTTATGCTATTTACCTTAAAGACATCACCATCTTATACATAGCTCTCTGTATTTACATGTACTGAAATCACACTGTAACCACAAATATGTAGAGTTCTGTGCCTGTCATCAATAAAAAAGACCCAAGGGGATCCAACGCCCTCTTCTGGCTTCTGTAGGCCCTGCATACATTCTGTATACATATATTGTAGAAAAAAAATAATACCTAATGAAACTATTTAACCAGTATTTATATTATCTTTAATTGGTTGGTGGTGTTAATCCTTAACCCGCCATTATAAATGAATACACACAGACACCGGGTGGATCTTAACAAGCCTAGGCCTGGGTTGTGCAATCCTAGCCCATCTAAGCTAGCTCATAACTCTATTACCCAAATATGACCCCATATATACATACATCCCTTTGGACTATTATTCTCCACGCTAAGCCGATGTTCCAGGCCACGTGGAAGGATCTTCTTTAATCTTCCCCATGGCGTGTCTTCCTTGTTTACGCCTAGCTTCTTCTCCGGCGACCTCTTCTCAAGATGCTCTGTACCTCTCTAAAAAGCCCGCAAACCTTAGTCCTGCCTACCTCTGCCTTTGCCCAATCTCCAGGCCTCAGCATTTATTTAACCAATTAAGTAACAGGAAACAAGACCAATTAACATTTAGAATGTTTAATACCACCCCATCAATATATACATAAGCAAGACAGTCCTACATATAGAATAAAAATAAATCTTTTCTAAAAACTATCTGTTGGGGTTGGGGAGATGGCTCGGTGGTTGAGAACACTTATTGTTCTTTCAGGGAACTCGGCTCCAGTTCTCAGCACCCAAATCAGTTGGCTCACAACTGTCTGTAATTCCAGTTCTGGAGGATTTGCTGCCCTCTTCTGACCAATGGGGCACCTGTACACAAGCAGGCACACACACACACACACACACACACAGAAACAAATTGTTTTAAAGACCTACAGATGCCAAAGAGCCTTCGAGCATCACAAGAAATGCTGCGTGCTCCATCTTTGGGTCCTGGTGGAAGGTGACAGGCAGTGCTGTATGCAAGAAGTGGCCCTGCCAATGTCGTGGAGGGACCCCCAAGTCCTGCCCACTCCTCAGGCTGAAACTCCCCTAAGGGCTGACCTTCTCTGTTCACACATTGCTCTTAAATGTCATGCTGCACCTGTGTGGACATGCTGTTCACAGGGGGTGGGAAGATTGCCCCCCTGCCCAGCCCCTGCAGACAGCCTCCCATCCCCCAAGGGACACAGTGACATTGCTGGCTCATATGTCTCTCCACATTGAATCCTGCCCTCACTCCCACACTGGTGTGTCTCAGCTGGACATTTATGGGATGTGTCAGGAGACTCTCTTTTTTCTCCTTGTACTGTTCGGGCACACGGAAGTAAGAGATTTGGGGTTGACAAGTTGTTTGCCTCAAAAAAAATTTGTGTTTTCTGCCTTACATAAGGCATTGGGGAAACCAGCTGTACCCCTTTGAATATTTATGGCCGCACAGCTTCTTCTATTAATAATTCATGTCTACCCATCAACAGAGTTACATAGCAAGAAGGGACAGGAGCGTCCCCCACCTCCCCTGGCCCTGGAAGTCCCTGCACCCGGAGTAGACAGATGGGCGCCGCATGCCGTGTTTGGTTCACCCTGAGAAGGATAATAAAACACACTTTGCTGGAATTTTCTATAACAAGCCTTGATTACTTTAATAAACCACAGGGGGCTCGTCAGAGTGCACACAGCGCTTTTCCAGCCAGGCTTCAAAGAGAAACATTTGGCCACTTTTGTCATTATTGGGCCAAAAAAATTGTTGCCAAACTAGTCTATTTGAAATACATTAAAACAGGCCCTTTGCCACTGAAAGCCTGGACTCCAGCTCAGGTAGCTTTCAAGGTTACAAACGCTTTTGTTTCTGATTGAAATTCGATCCTAGACAAGAGTGTCAGACATATCTTAAAAGTGAACCTGGAAGTCATCTGGCATATAACACAGACAGGAAAGCTTCAGTTGTGTGGCCTGAAGCTTTATGGGTAGAAAAGGCCACAAGGGGGTCAGCAGGTCCTCATTAAATTGGCACCATGAGTGTGGCATTATGAGGGTGGCATCTTCAGAGCTGTAGTGTGGGGGTGGCATCTCTAGCGTGGTAGTGAGAGGGTGACATTATGGGGTGGCACCATGAGGGTCACACCTCTAGAGTGTTAGTGTGAGGCTGGTTTCATGAGGTTGGGGTGACATTGTGTTGCTTTTCCTTCTTTCATAAATTCCTTAAAAGGGCAACTTTATACAAGCACTGAGCTTAGTGATCCTCCATGTTCTCTCCCTGGTTGATAGTAAAGCTGCATCTCCATTTTTCTCTTACTGAGAGCACATCCAACTTCAGGATGTGGCTCATTTGGTAGAGCACACAACTGGCGTGCAAAAGCATACAGATTCAAACCAGCATCTTGTAAGCCAGGTGTGTGGCACGCACCTGTGATCCAGTACTCCTGTGACAAAAGGAGGGTCAGAAATTCAAGGTCATCCTCAGCTGCATGGTGAATTCAAGGCCAGCTTATGCTACGTAAGGCCGGGTCAAAGGAAGGGGAAAGGTAGAAAGGAAGCCACTGGCATGTTGGGCAAGCTTGCTAGTGACCAGCACCTGCTCCTTTCTGTCTCTGTCCCCCATCCTAGCAGCAGCATCTGTTCCTTGCCCTGTCCTCTGGTCAGCACGGAGAGACCTGTGGTCATGGCATTGAACATCCTTCCCGTGGGTCCTGTTTGTCCTTCTCTGTTGAGTTGCACGTGTAGAAGCAGCAAGAATGGGCAACAGGATGGCCACGACCAGACCTACTTTCTGTGGGGTTAGTATCCTTCTGCAAAAAGCTGGTCACGATATTGGCTCTGTTCCCCAGCAGGGCATGCAGAAAGCCTCTGTGGGGGATTAGAGGGCTGGAGGGTACCACTATCTGGATGCTCCAATCAAAGAAACATTTTCCTGAATCAGGAAATGATTCAGGAAGACCTTCTCTGGAATATAGGACCAGGGAGAGCACCCCAGCACTTCTCAGCCTGCCTGCTGCCTCTCCACTGCCCTGGATCATCCAGGCAACTCTGCCCCCACTAGAGGCTTTGTGTCTACCTGCTGTCTGCCCAAGATGTTATTTGTCCAACTCCTTAGGGACACTGTGTAACCCCTGACTTCCTGGGTTATGATAAAAAGCCAAAGACTGGCTGTAACCCTGAGGGGCAGAGATAGGTGACTCCTAGGAGCTTGCTGGCTAGCCAGTCCAACCAAAATAATGAACTTCCTGAGCCATGAGAAGCCCTATCTCAAGGCAATAAGGCTGAGAGATAGAGGATGACACTCAGTATTCTCCTCTGGTGTCTTCACATGAACACATCCATGTACTTGTACACAGCACACATACATCAATACACACTCACACCACATCCTATGCATATCACACATATACACACACATCACACACATCCATACACATCACACACATATCACACACATATCCCACAGAAATCATACACACTCACTCACACCATATCACACATACACATCACATAAACACATCATACGCAAACAACCCCCCCCCCACACACATATCCCACACACATCACATCACACACACATACACGAATCAGCATCTTACTCTGCTTCTTAGGCCCATCTCTCACTATGATTCAACATCACATAGACTTTCAGAACTAACTTCACTTCAGAATGTAGTCTTATTTTTGCTGCACAGCCTGGGTCTCTTTTGAAAAAAAAAAAAAAAAAAAAAAAAAGGCCCCTTTCCTCAGGGTAACATCCAGTCTTTACCTTCAGCAATGTAAAAATCAAACAAGAAAACCACTAAATGACTTCCCAGTGCCAACCATTTCAGGATGGCTTCTTAGCTAGCATGAAAGCAAAGCCTTTAAATACAACTGTGATCATCCCAGGCATTTCTAAGTGTCTGGGGACTCCCTGCTGTGGAGGGAGGAGTCACAGGCAGAAGCTTTCCATGTGATACACTCATTCAAGTCTCTGTTTCAGTAGAATCAAGTAATGGGCATGATGCCTAGCACCTTGGAGGTACAGGCAGGAAGTCTGAGTTTAAGGCAACCTTGATTTCACAGTGAGTTTGAGGCCAGCATAGGCTACATGAGACCTGAGAGAGGAGAGAGGCAGAGTGTGAAAGGGGGAGGAGTTCAGGAAGTCCTTTCCAATCAGATCTCTCAGGACTGACCTTGCCTTCTTAAAGCTCCTGCCAATTGAATATGTTCAGTCCTGGAACATCTCTCAGTTTGAATTCTGGCAGGTAGATGGATGCCTCAGGCCACTAGGGAGGAAGCAGCATGCACTGCATGCCTGGAATGCATTCCCAGAGTGCATTTTCTCTGAACAGTGTGTTGTGTTGTGTGTATGTAGTGCTGCTGTTGGTCAGCACAGGAGGCCATGGTTTGTTCAGGAGGCCACTGTCAGCACCATGGAGAGGGCAGACAAAGTAACTGAAAACTAGGCTAGCTCCAACAGAGTGCACAGGGCCTGGAGGACATAGACACCAAGCAGAGAGGACCTATGGTGGATTTTTCTCCCTCCTCGGACCCCTGCAGGAAGTCTGTCTGTCTGTCTGTCTGTCTGTCTGTCTGTCTGTCTGTCTGTCTCTCTCTCTCTCTGATTTTTTGAGACAGGATTTCTCTGTGTAGCCCTGGCTGTCTTGGAACTCACTCTGTAGAACAGACTGGCCTTGAAAGAGATCCTCCTGCCTCTGCCTCCTGAGTGCTGGGGTCAAAACTGTGGGTCACCACACCTGGCTGGAAGTGTCTTTCAATTAGTCATTGAACCTTAAAGGTCAAGGGCCTTTCATAACACTTTTTAAAGTCAGTTTTTATTGTTTTAAAGACTCATAATCATTAGAAAACACACACACACACACAAAAAAAAAAAAAACAAAACAAAACCTGGCACTGGAGAGTCAGAAGTAGGTGGATAGGTGTGAGTTCAAGGCCAACCTGGTCTATATGGTTCCACACCTGCCAGGAGAACATAGTGAGACCCTATCTCAAACAAACAAAAAAACAAATACTCTTGCATGTGCTAAGCCTTTGGCTAGTGTTAAGAATTTCAGCAAATGTGGGTAGAGCAAGGATTAGCACAATAGACCGTCTTTATCTGGGGCATCAGCCAGGTGACATGTGCTTACTTGAGGGGAAGTGGTCTAATGTCCTGTGAGTAGGGCATAAACATGACCCACCATGTTTTTTTGCTGCCCTGACATGGAGAAGGAAACTTGGCAAGTAAAAGAAACAGCAACCAGGAAGTGGGGGCCTGGGAATTCTACCATTACCTAAGACAAGACTGGTCCCCACATCACAGTGAGGCAAGTGAGCCTCAAGACAGCTGAGCAATCAGGGTCCCACTTTTAGGTTCAGTTATATGCATATCTTTTCCTAACAATGTACCTGGTGACCCAGGACCCCAAACTGCCCCACACTGCCTGCACACCCCGCTTCCTACCTAGCACCCCTGTGGTAACTCCCTTTTGTGGTTAGTTTCCCTCAAACATGTCCCAGAACAGATCCAGCAGCTAGAGGTAGGGGTTGACCAGCCTAAACTGACTTGGGGTCCATGCACAATAAGGCAAACTGTGTCCTTTGAATGGGTGGGAAAAACAACCTTGTTCACCATCTTATCCCTGAGCATGATTAGACATGCATATGATTAAAATCACATGCATCATAGGAAGGAACATACTTATTCAATAAATGCTTATGTAGCGCAAACCTGTCAATCAAAACAGAAAACCTCTCATAACTCACCCTTAGCAACAAACTCCTTTTCCTCCTAGTACCCATAAAAGGTAACCCTTTACCTCAGGCTCGTTGCTCCCTTACAATGTATCTGGCCTGGACCTTCATTTTGCTTCTGAACCCCCTCCCCACACACACACACACAAGACTACTTTTCTACTTGTGTGTGATTCTTCAGTTGTCAGAGTGAGACGCCAAGGACTTGGAAACACCTAGTCCAGACAAGACCACCAGCACCAAAATACATACAAAACCAAAGCTCTCTGGAAGCAAAATGGAATTACAAAGTCCATCACGCAGATGTTGGTCCAGACTGAGGAGTACGAGCACTTCCACCTCAGTGGCAGGGGCAGCAGCGTCCTCCAGTGTGGCATATGGGTGGGTTCTAGGATCTGTCCTCCTGTCTTCAGTTCTATCCTCTATGTACTTCCAAACACAGGGAAAAGTCATGGAGCCGCTTAGAGCCCAAGAAGAGAAGTTGCTGTGGTGGTCAGAGAAGCAGTCACTTCCCGGGACCTCCCTGAACTTCACCAGGGTCCGGGTCCTGTCACCACAGCAACTGTTGTTGTATGCTGCTCTGCTAAGTCAGGAAGGGAAGCAGTGATATGGGTGTGAAGTTAACCCAGCAACTGAAGCATAGTTAACCAGGGTGGAGTTCCAGCCATGGAGACTATCATTTCTTCAAGCAGCCAAGTCACACGGGGGGGGGGGGGGGAGAAAAAAAAATTTCTAGTTTATATCAGAAAGCTTTTTACAAGGCAGCCTGGCTTTCAGAGCCTCCTCATTTCTAGGAGCCTCTACTGGGAGCCTGGGTGCCCTAGCAGAAAACAATGCATATTCACGAGGTGGTAACTAAGGCAGAATGCCTCCAGATTCCCTGTTATGAAAGGAAGGGAATGCCAGGTTTTGAACCAGTAGGATTCTGTTACTCAGGCCTCCAGAGAGCAGAAAGCATCCCCCAGGAGGGGTCTGCTGCTCACTGGGAGGAAAGCAACTCCTGAGCTTCGATCAGAGGCCATCCCAGAGGACAGCTGGTTGTTCTACAGTTTATATAGCCAGACTTCAGGTGGGCAGGTGGGGTTGCGAAGGGGAGGAGCCTGGGTGGGGGCTGTGGGTCAGCTGTACTTTTTCCTAACTGTATCCCTCGCCTTTACTCTTGAGGACAGTGGGCACTGACTTCGGGATGAAAGTGTGGTAGATGGTCTTTCAAAAGGCGTTTGTTTGTCTATCTGAGTAAACAAGTTGAACTGGGTCTCCTGGTCCAGGTCATGCCTTTCCAGAAAGTTCTCCCTCCACACAAGGCCAGAGCCAAACCCTCTTAGTCAGAGAAGAGTGACTTCCCAAAACTGTTGACTCCTGCTCCCCATGGATATACCTTGACCATTAACAAGTCAACTGTAGCAGAGCCACAGTCATGTGCAGCATGGAGACGGAAGAGTCTGGCAACGTCCTGTCCTAGTTCCATTTCCTGTGTGATAACATGTCCTGGTAAAATGTGAGTTTGTTGGACTTCCAGTTCCAGGTTATAGCCCACCATTTTAGGGAGGTCAAGGCAGGAGTCAAAGGCATCACATCCACAGTCAAGAATAGAGAGAATAAACACGATCCTTGGTTGCCTGTGCTGTGCTCTGCAAGCTTTCTTCACTCTTAGGCAGTCCAGGGCTCAGCCCATAAAGTGGAGCTGCCTACATTCAGGGTGGGTCTTCCCACCTCAACTACCAATCAGAACACACCCCCACAGGCTTACCCATGGCCCACCCTATGAACTCCTCAACTGAAACTCTTCCAGCTGGGACATAGTGGCACAGAGCTCTGCTGCCTGGTGTGGAACAGACTTTGGGGTCCCACCTCATGTCCCTCCCACTAACCCATTCCAGCCTGGCTGCTAGGCCCATGTTCTTTCTGTGTGGTTGGCTCTGTATGGCACTACACTGACACTCCCTTATGTGAGGACAGCAACATGAGCCCAACAGAAACCACACAGAAACTGAAGGGTTCCTCTACAAACAAATGACAGATCATAAGCTCATCTCAAGAATAAGTCTAGGGCCTGGAGAGATGGCCCAGCAGGACAGAGCACATATTGCTCTGTCAACGACCTGAGTTTTGATCCCAGCACCCACATCCCACCCCTAACTCAGCTCCAGGGAATCCAGTGCCTTCTTCTGGCCATCAGGGGTACATATGTAGCAAGTGCATGCGCGCGCACACACACACATGCACACACATAAATAAAGATAAATATGTGTAAAGTCTACTAAATGATCCCAGTGCCAATAGACCCAGTTAGATTATCACCTGTCACTAATGTACCTGGAAAATACAAGCCTTCAGTTGACCCAGAGAAACTCAGATCACCCATCAGAGGAGAGTTTGGTAGGATTAGGGAAATTGAGCATAGGGATTTTGGAATAAAAAGAAGACAGGACTCTCAGGTAAAAAGATATGATCCAGTTACATCCAGATATGATTGACATTGAAGGGCGTTCCTTGGAAAGCCCCCCAAAAGGCAAATCATGTGACTTTGGAACAGGGGTGTACCCTGCATAAGCCTGCCAAGAACCATGGCAATGAGAGGCTGGAGTTCACACTGAGAACTTTGCGACACATTACGACACAAAGGATTTAAATCACGAGTGTACATGGCCTCATGGGGCCTTCCTCCTTATCTTGCTGAGAGGCTTCATGTCACTCCTCCTGCTTCACCATTTTGGTCCAACTCGGAAAGCTGCACAGACTTTGGATTTCCAAAGCACCGGACAGCCAAAATGCCAGGGTTGGACTGAGCACCAGAGCAAGACCCTTGGAGGCCCAAAGCATCTGAATGCTGAGCCTAATAAACTTTTCATCTTGCAAATAAGTGGGTCCTAGGATTGAAGAGACAATTCTTATAAGAGCCATCCCACTTCAATGGCCGTTATAAACTGCCTTAAGATCTGACAAAGGGGATTCACAGACTATAAGACTGAAAGATTTGGCAGAATCAACCACCCATATGGATCCACAACAAAAGTTAAGCTATGAGAATATCCTTTTAAGAAACTTTAGGGGGGCTGGAGAGATAGCTCAGTGGTTAAGAGCACTGGCTGCTCTTCCAAAGGTCCTAAGTTCAATTCCCAGCAACGACATGGTGGCTCACAACCATCTATGATGAGATCTGGTGCCCTCTTCTGGCCTGCAGGCAGAGCACTGTTTATATAATAAATAAATCTTAAAAAAAAGAGAAACTTTAGGTTAGAGTTAAGTGTTTTATAGATATTAGGGTATTGTAGATTAGGTCTTAGAGTTAGGGTTTGGGCTTTAGGATAGGTAATTGTTAAGTATTAATAAATATATGTTTGATAAATAAAATTTACTGTTGCAGGAGATTGTTCCCTTAGGGTGTTGTCCGTAATGGGACAACAGAGCTATGGTTTTTTTCTTGGTTCTGGAAGCATGCTGTGTCAGAGCGCTTATGATTGCCTGTAACTCTAACCCCAAAGGACCTGTGGCCTCTGGTCATCATAGGCACCTGGTCTCATATGCACAAGTCCACAAACATATATGCATAATTTGGGAAGGGGAGGTTTTCAAGACAGGGGTTCTCTGTGTAGCCCTAGCTTCCTGGACTGGCTGTGTAGACAAGGCTGGCCTCGAACTCACAGAGATCTGCCTGCCTCTGCCTCCTGGTGCTGGGATTAAAGGCGTGCGCCACCACACCTGGCCCAACATATACACACAATTTTTTAAATAGTTTAAAAGGAACAATGGAAAGCATTCCACAAATATTTGAATTGCATACTAGAGACGTAAATCAACATTTGTAGCCTGTAATGTTTTTATCAATACATCTTTGCATTGAGATGGAAGCGCAGTAATTAATTGCTGCTTACTCCTTGTGCATCGGTGTTCCATGCCCTAGGGAACATTTGTAGAGTGTGTATGATTTAAATATTATTGGGGAGATGCTAACTATGTCTAAACAATAATGTATGAGTGAAAAGATTAATAATAGTTAATATTAATATATTTAGTTGATATATACTATATTTGGTTAATATTATATACAATTAGTATGTATTATATGAGTTAGAGATTCAGTTAATTTGATCACAGTATCTTCCTCTGACTAGAGTATACAGAATCATGGGACAGTGGGTGGCATTGAAATTCCATCTCTCCCTCATCCTTAATGAAAAGTTCAAAGGAAATGAACCTTGTAGAAAAAAATTAGTTAAATTACGTTGGTTGCCATTTGTAGAAATAATTAATTAAATTGTTTAACTGTATTTAGATTATTGTTAATTTGTTTGGTGGCAGTTAATTCTTAACCCACCATTATAAATGAATATACACAGACACTGGGTGGATTTTAACAAGCCTTGGTCTGGATTGAGCAATCTTGGCCCTTCTAAGCTAGCTCTTAGTTCTATTACCCAAATATAACCCCATATATACATATGTCCCATGGACTGCCATTCTCCATGATATGCCGATGTTCCTGGCCATTGGAATGAGGTTCTTTTTTCTAACCCATGGTGTGTGCCTCCTTTTTCCTGCTGCTTCTGGCTGGAATGGCTTCTTCTTCCTGCTGCTGGCTGGAATGCGTGAATCCTCGGTCTAAAGTGCAGGCTTGGCTTCCTGTTCTAATCTCAGGAAGTCCCACCTTTCTCTGTCTTTGCCCAATCTCAGGCCTCGGCATTTTATTTAACCAATCAGAGTCAACATAAGTAACAGACAGCAAAAAGGACCAATTAACATTTAGAATGCTTAACACTACCCCATCAGAACCTGGGGCTGAAGAGTTGGCTCTGTGTGTAAGAGCACTGGCTCCTCTTCCAGAGGACCTGATTTCAATTCCCAGTGCCTACATGGTAGCTCACAGACATCTGAAACTCCAGCCCCAAAGGATTTGGTGCCCTCTTCTGGATTCAGGAACTGTATGCACATAGTATATGTAGACAATCATACAAATAAAATAAAAAAATAAAGGTAAAATTATATTTTTTACATTTATTATTTTTAAAATTATATGTGCCGGTGTGTAGGTTTGCACATGTGTGCATACATATAGGTGCCTGCTTAGGCCAGAGGTATCAGATCTCCAAGAGATGGAATTACATGTGGTTAAACCACCCAATGTGGATGCTGGGAATAGAATTCAGGTCCTCTGCAAAAGCAGTATGTGCTCTTAACCACTGAGCCATATCTCCAGCCCCAAATAAACCTTTAAGAAAAAAAAAAAGAAGTAAGATAAATATTGAAGTTTGGGAGCTGGAGAGATGGCTCAGAGGTTAAGAGCACTGATTGCTCTTCCAGAGGTCCTGAGTTCAATTCCCAGCAACCACAAGGTGGCTCATAACCATCTATAATGAGATCTGGTGCCCTCTTCTGGACTGCAGGTGTACATGCAGACACAATACAGTATACATAATAAATAAATAAGTCTTTAAAAAATATTGAAGTTTGGGACTGGATGAGAAATCCCACCAAGAATTTCAGACAGACAGACATTGCACAATTTGCACCGGATTCCACGTGTGGTATCCATTTCTTCACCTGTGGGCACTCAACAAACACACCCCCCATCATAACACTGAAAAACTCAGTGATTCCCCCTGGTTCCAGGTGATCTTGGGAACCAGGAAAATGAGGAAGTAAGCGAGTGTATATTTTAAAATATTTATGAGTCTAGCATGTGAACTAAGATATACACAGAAGCAAGAAAAAAAAAACCTAGGAACTCCCAAGTAAGTTCTCCATTGCGTTGCTTTCATACACAGACAGGAGGCCACATTAAACACGTCCACAGTCACCATGCTGGCTGGCTAACACCCTACATCGGTCACACTCTCATATATAAAGGTTGCCTTTGCAGGAAATTCAAGATAACTTCATGTCAAAACCACAAAGAAATCGTGACAAATTTTCTATTTTGAAATATTGATGGGTATAATTTATTATATACAGTATGGTATGTCTGTTCCTTCATGTTGTAATACACAGTTTTGATTTTGTGCATTTGAGGAATCAGGGACATGGAATATAATGGAGTTTTATTGCCCAAGAGTTTGTAGATGTTTTGAGTGATGAGTAAGGGGTTTGTTTTAAATTGAGGTGCTGTGGGCCAAGCTGCCCCATGTGATGACAAGAGTGGTGGCAGACAGGACCCTTCAGGTGGTAAGGACGGGACAAAGTCAGTGTCCCGAGCACTCAGCATCCAGTGGGGTGAGCAACCACTAGAGTCTAGATCCCATTACATGTGCAGCTACAGAGGAGCAGAGAGGGAATAGCACACTCCCACTTTCCTTGGATCTAAAGCCTCATCCCACTGAGGACTCCTGGCTGGGCAGGGATAGTGAAGGACACAGTGCAGCATTTGCACAGTTTAGAACATTCTTTGTGCATCCTATTTCCATAGGACTCAGACTCAACAAAAACAACTTCTTATATCTGGTCAGTTGTGAGCAAGGCAAAAAAAAAAAAAAAAGAAATTCCAAACGAATAAACAAAACAACAACAAAATGCTATTGTTAAAGCAATTAACAAATCCTCGTGATGAGAATAATCATGACGGTCATGGATGTGTGAGTACTCTGCTCACTTTCTAGAATGACTCAGGCCCAGTCTCCTAGTGCAGGTTATGTTTCTGGTCCAGGTGACTGCTCCCAGACGAAGGGCCTCAGAGCACTGGAGAATCTTTACTTAAAAAAATTCTTAATCCAGGTGTGGTACTACACCCCTTTTATCCCAGCACTCAGAGGGCAGAGGCAGAGGTAGACACAGGCAGATCTCTGTGAGTCTGAGATCAGCCTGGTCTGCAGTGAATTCAAGGACAGCCAAAGCTATTTAGTGAGGCCCTGCCTCAAACATAGTATTTTGAAACTCCTGAGGATGAAGTTGTTGCACTTCCAGTCAACGGATGACACACACACCAACTCTCTGCAACGGCATTGCCATCTGGCCAGCTCTGAAGGCCCACTCCCTGGGTAAGGGTTCTTCAGCAAATGGCCGCAGCACAACCGTAAAGGCAACGCCCTGTTTCTCACTGTTGTGGTCTGAAGTATGGGTGCATCTTGCTCACTCGGGATTTTGCCGAGAGCTGCTGGTTAAGAGGTGTCCACAGCTCTGTGGGTTCTGATGGCTCCATTCTCAGTTTGTGGGCGAGGTCGGCACACGCAGGGTTCTTGGGAGCTGACTAGCTCTTCTTTCTCTCCTCGGCTTTGTTGATAATGTTCTCTCAGCTCCCTTGAGCTACCTTTGGAGGTGAGAGTGTGCCCCAGGTTTTCTGTGGCCATGTAAACACCATGTATTTACTGGACTGTCCTGACTCACCAGTTACACTGCCAACTTGAGAGAGGCCTCATTTGATCCTTGCCTGCCTATCTGGTCAGGTTCATACAGCAACAAAACCATAATTGCAAAATGGCCAGCATTCCTGTTACTGCACGTGTCTGATGGATAGGCCGTTGTGGTCACCAACTGAAAGTGTATTAAGAAGTTGCCGGGCGTGGTGGTGCACACCTTTAATCCCAGCACTCAGGAGGCAGAGGTAGGTGGATCTCTGTGAGTTCAAAGCCATCCTGGTCTACAAAGTGAGTCCAGGACAACCAGGGCTACACAGAGAAACCTTGTCTCAAAAAACAACAAAAAAAGAAGAAGTCAACAGCTCATGGCCATCATTTGGATCTCATCATTTAGAGAAGAAACACTAAGGTCAGAAATATTTGAAGGAATTACAGAAAGAAAACCCTATAGCAAATAAATAATTTTGACAAATTCTGTTAACTTAGTAGATTTTTCTATTTTCTTTTTTATGAGTAGTTGTTTTAAAATGGAAGGTAATATTTAATTTTTCCAGTTCCAAGATGAGTTGGTTTTAACTGGAAACTGTCCTTTTCTGCAGAGAGAGAGAGAGAGAGAGAGAGAGAGAGAGAGAGATTGTGTGTGTGTTTACCATAAACAAAATGGAAAAGACAGAAATCACTGTCCTCACAAGTGGAAATGGGCTTTGATATCTTTGATATGTTTGGGGACAGAATTTTGTGGTCAAATATTAAGAAGGACTCAGTAAGTGTTAGGACCTACAGTCTAGGGCCACAGAGCAGAACTCTGAGATGAGGGTGATTCTGGGAAGATTGACCTTATGGTCTGCTGCTCTCCAAACAGCCTCACTATGGCATCTTGTTGTGGTTATTCTATGTTGTTAGATAGCTCAGGCTGGGTCTGAACCTACTATTGTAGCCCTGGTGGCTGAGATCCTCCTGTCTTAGTCTCCTTAGTGCTAGGTTTACAGGTGTGAGTGATCATCAATGGCTTTAGGTCATATCATTCTTAACTACCTCTCTACCTGCCTGAGTTTTTCATTTCCTCACTCCTCTGTCCTCCCTCTGCCTTCCTGTCTATTCTGGTCAGCTTTTCTCATGGCCATGCTGGAGAGGATTTGGAGGAGGAATGGGCACTTTGTGGGCCAGGTCCGTGGCTGCTGGTACAGAGTGAGGGAGAGTACCCAGACTGGGGACGTAAGCCACCAGAGCCTTCAGGGGAAGACAACTCCCAACACACGAGCACAGAAGTGAAGTGAGCTGAGCTCTGATGTGACCCTGGTGCCCTTGGCAGATGGATCTTGTCCTCAGGACTGCTGGAAAGATTGCAAAGATTCATGGGACAGGATAGTCCACCAAGCTATGTGAACAAGGCACTCCCATATGGCCTCTCACTGTTGCTTAGAGAAGAAGACTTTGAAAGCACTACTGTAGCTCCTGTTGAACGCTGTGTAGATGAGCGGGTTGAAGAAGGAGTTGGAATAACCCAGCCACAGGAAAATGCTCTTCCAGATGGCAGGGATGTCCCAGGAGCATAGGGGACTGATGAGCTCTGTGACAAAGAAAGGAAACCAGCAGAGCACAAACACTCCAATGAGGATCCCCACCATGAGGGCAGCCCTCTGCTCCTTCTGCTCCCGCCATGTGTCCCCTTCTGTCTGGAAGGTAACAGTGGCATGGCGGACTGTAAACACCATCTGGGGCTGTTGTGTAGCATCCTTCACCTGCAAGGTACAAACAGACACTTCGTAAGGAGCAGCCTCTTCACCCCTCCCAGCTGATGGTCAGGCTGAACCGAGCCCCACAAGCCACTCCAAAGGAAGTGCTGGAGCTCAGGTAGGGAATCCCACACACCAGAGGGTACAGCAGTGCAATGACAGGGCCAGGGTTCTGCATCTTAGAAAAGAGAGGAAGCCACAGCACAGAGTTTGATGCAAGTGAGTCCCTGTGGCTATCTGCTCAGCTAAAGGGATGACAAAAATAAACAGAACATGAGATGTGGCCGTTAGCTCTAAATGCCCACTTGGTGCAGGGCAGAATCATCTTGGAGGAATTGCCTAGATCAGATTAGTCTGTGTGTGTGTGTGTGTGTGTGTGTGTGTGTGTGTGTGTGTGTGTGTGTGTGTG
>CAJQZJ010016246.1:1077015-1118199 GCA_907164525.1 Lophiomys imhausi | reverse complement strand
ACACACACACACACACACACACACACACACACACACACACACACACAGAGAGACACCAGTGGGAAAAAAATCAAGATATTTGAAAGGCAAAGGTAAATTAGTTTATAGTAAAATTTAAAAAGTAAACCTAGGGAATGTTTCCTTTAATACTGGACATGGTATGTGCTACAATCTATGCTGGAAGCTAAGGAAGGAGGATTCTCAAATTAAGGCCAAGCCTGGGCTACATAAGGAATTCCAGGCTCTCCTGGGTTATATAAGAAGACCCTACAAACAAATAAAAAGACAAAATGATTTGTTTGTGGCAGATGATTAAAAAAGAGAAGTAAATGAAAGACCAATCTGTGGCCATGGAGCATGTTTTTTCAAAGGTCTGAGGGGGCATGGAGTTCTAGCGGTAGAAGGCGGCCTCTTTCATGTCTGTGACTCACCTAGAGTTCAATGGGTAGTGTCTGTTTCCAAATAAACTGTGCTACATGGTAAGACAGTGGCTGAGAGTAGTTACACTATATGCACAAGAACATCACCTAGAAGACAGAAAGGTGCCCAGAGTCCCCATAGAGACCCCACAAGCAAGAGGAACTGCAGTCCAACGCACCCGTATGCAGCTGGATCAGAGTGCCCAAGAACTTTTCCTTTTATACCAGTGGCAGTGCACCAACGGGTCTGGAGAGATGGCTCAGCACTTAAATGCGCTGGCTCTTTCTCCAGAGGACCTGGGTTTGATTCCCAGTGTCTACAGGGCTTTTCACGACCATTTCTAACTCCAGTTCTAGGGGATCCAACACTCTCTTCTAGCCTCCACAGCCCCCAAGGCCTATGTGTGGTACACAGATGTACATACTTAGACACATAAAATGAACATTGTGTTACATGTACAGAGGTTGTGGATTTAGTTCAGTTGGTAGAGTGCTTACAGCATGCACAGAGCCCCGGGAACAACTTTGAGCACCAAATAAACTGGGTGTGTTGAGACTTCTAATCCAGTCCAAAGAGAGCCATGCAGAGAGCTGGAGGGGATCCAGCAGCCTCTTTTGGCCTCCACTGGCACTTGTAAAATATTTGTTTTTAATTATTTAATGTGCCTGAGAGTTTTGCCTCCATGTATGTCTCTGTACCATGTGCATGCAGTACCCTTGGAGGCCAGAAGAGGGCATCTGATCTCCTGGAACTTGGGTTAAGGATGGTTGTGAGCTGCCACGTGGGTGCTGGAAATCACACCAAGGTTCTTTGGAAGAGCAACCAGTACTCTTAACAATCCAGTCATTGCTCCGTTCCCCTAAAAAATGTCTTTAAATTGAAAAAAAAATGCACTGGCTGGGTCATGGTCCCCAGCCCTCCAGTTAAGTAACCAAACCTTTGCTTCCATGCCTGGTAGGTCTTAAGTCAGAAGTCAGTACCTGTAATGAATACCGATCCCCAATCACTAATGAAGCTGCCCAGCATCTCCTTACTGTTAGAGTAAGAAAAGCTGATCAAGAGATCAGAATCTGGGCTGGAGAGATGGCTCAGCGGTTAAGAGCACTGGATGTTCTTCCAAAGGACCCAGGTTCAAATCCCAGCAACCACATGGCAGTTCACAGCTGTCTAATTCTCAGGTGTGGTGTCACACTCCTTTAGTCCCAGCACTCAGGAGGCAGAGGCAGGTGGATCTCTGTGAGTTCAAGGCCAGCCTGGTCTACAAAGTGAGTCCAGAACAGCCAAGGATACATAGAGTGTCTCGAAAAAATGAGAGAGAGAGAGAGAGAGAGAGAGGTCAGAATCCCTGGCCTGGGTAGAGACAAAACATTCAGTTGGATAAGGCCATTTACTTGATCTAGAAATCATGCCTAGGAACAGAGGCTTACCTTCAGGAACTGCTGAAGAGGTGAGCAGGGTAACTGGTCTCCAACTCCCTGCCCCTAGCACAGTAGCTTACTATTCTACAACCACATTGTTTTGCCTGCCTGCTTTTCTAAGTGCAGCTTTTTTTTTTCCCCTAAGCATGCTTTTCTTAGAACCACCTTCTCCTTTTTGTATGGTCATTCAAATTCAAGGAAAAGCAAAGCTGGTGTTTCCATTTCTGTTACCAGGGGAATCAGAGGTGGACTCCAAGTTTCAGTAGCCTAAGGCTACTTGGAATCTAGTTCCAGGCTCCTTGGTGAATACAGCAGTTTCCAAAATTCAGTTCTATGAAATCTGGTCCTCGAAATTCTTGTTGTGGGGCCATCCTGTGCTATTAGAAATCATCAGGCAGTCCAAACATCATCCTTGATGGAGGACCACAGTTCTAGATGGAGGAAGAGGTATCCTCTAACACCCTTTCTGTTCTTTATTCTAAAAACCAAAAATGATGCCCCTTCTCCTTCCCCTGCCCACCTAAGCTTGAACGACTGGGAATGCAGCAACAGTGACAAGGTCTTCACAAGTGACCACTGTTCTTCAGGCTTACCTTACAGCAAGCCAGTACAACACACTAAGCACAGTCATTTAAAATCATCTGTTGTCCCCGAACCCAGCAACAGAAAACAGGGCCTGTGTCCTTGTATGATCTAACATCAGTACACAAGTGAGGTTCTCAGCAACCGGTGGGGGGGAACTGTCTCCCTTTTCAGAAGTGAGAACACTGAATCACCAAGTCAGATCTCCATGAGTTAAGGAGAGGCAGGCAGGAAAGCGTGGGTGGGAGAGGATAAAAGCAGTGCTTCCTTGTTGTAGAGATTGTCTTGTTGTCTGCTTCAAATGCTTAGGGAGCTGGATGGGGAGGGGGGGTGTCTGTCCTGAAACTTCAGTCTCCTCCTGAATATTACATAAAGGGGAAGGAAGACAGTCCAAGGGGTTCTCAGTGACGCCCATGGCCTGACGGGGTTGCAGTAATAGACCCAGAAAGCAATGGTGCCCACCACAAGGCAAGGGGAGCAGACAGCAAATGCAAGCACCAAGACGACAGTAAACAGTTTTTCATCTTGGTGGGGGGAGAGTTAGACAGGACACTGAGGAATGAAGAATGACAGCAACCTAAAAATTATAGTTTGCAAAACAGCCAGAACCACAACACAACCTGGTAAGTGGTAATCATCCTGTCAATCATTCTAATCTTCCCTCCTCCGGACAACCTCACTACCAATGCAGAAAACTGCAGGGTTTTTATGGGCCACTGAGCCAGTGTCCTCCAGACACCAGCTTCTCCAGATGTTCCATAAGGGATTCTGTCCATCCATGGGGCTTTAGTACCAAAGTGGACCGGTTAGGACACAGAGCGTACACTCCTCATTTTCCACGTAAGAAAAAAACGATCCACCAGACACTCAGTGTAGGAGGGGCTCTGTAATTCAGAGCTTGGAGCAAAGGGAGTCTCTGGCCTTTGTGCCCTTCCCTTGTCTACCCCTCCCCAAACTGGAGAGTTTCACAGACATGGGGATGGGGGTTGGGGGGGGTGTTCTGAAAAGAAAGGCTTTGAGATGCAAGTTTTGGGTTTTTGTTTGTTTGTTTGTTTGTTTTGTTTTTGTTTTTAGCAATCCTTGTAGCACCCACCTCCACAGCTTTGGGTTCGGGGGAGATGCTGTTGGTCTTCCTGGAGCCCACACGGAACTTTGCGGCCTTGTAAATCTTCCAGTACACGAAGAGCACCACACACAGAGGCAGGTAGAAGGCGCCCACAGTGGAGAACACCGTGTAGGAAGGCTCGCGACTGACCTGGCATTCCTCGCTGCCCTCAGAGTATGTCTCCCCCCAGCCGAAGATCAGCGGAGCCAGAGAGATGACAGCAGAGAGTGCCCAGGTGAGTACGATCATCACGTTGGAGACACGCTTGCGGGCACGGAGCGTGTACTCCAGGTGGCGTGTGATAGACCAGTAGCGGTCCAGGGCTATTGCTGTCACGTTCCAGATGCTGGCCGTGCAGCAGAGTACATCACATGCGATCCACAGCTGGCACAGCCGCCGGCCCAGCTGCCAGCGGCGCCCAGACAGTTCGTGCACCAGGCTCAGGGGCATGACCAGCGCAGCTACCAGCACGTCCGAGACGGCCATAGATGCCACCAGGTTGTGTGGCACGCGGTGGAAGGTGCGTACCCTGAGAATGGTGGCCAGCACCAGCAGGTTCCAAGCGAACGTGGCCACAGCTAGAAAGCCCAGCAAGGTCAGGACTAGCACTCGGAAAACTGAGAGAAAGGGCCGGCTAGGGCGCAGGTCTTCCGTGCCTAGGCTGCGATTAGATTCCAGAGAGGAGGGAGTGGGGAGAGAAAAGGAGGTCAAGTTTACAGGCAGATCCATCGCTGGCCCAGGCAGGACACCTGCGTTCAGACTAATGTAGTCAGCGACTCCCCTGAAGTCAATCTAGATGTTTGCAACTACTGGCCAGTGGAGAGGGTTCTGCCAGGAGCCTGTGAACCTGGCCCCTATCTCCGGCCAGTGAGAGTCCCGAGGAGGGCGCTGGGTTGCAAGCGGTACAATCCAGGTATCCTTAGGGATCTGCAAAGCAGACTCAAGGGGCTGAGTCTAGAAGCCAGGGCCCGCCTATGCTATCACATGCCTGCGGCTCCTCACCTCGTCGGAGACCGCTGTCTGGTCGCCTGCAGAAGAGCAACCTTGGGGTCAGCCCCGGCCCCAAGCAGGGTGGATGCCTGGATCCTGGCTAGTGCGTCAGAACAGTTGCTGGGTTGGTCCAGAGTTGCTCCCTGCCCGCCGCCCCGCCCGGCTTTCCGGGCAATGGCTCTGAGGGGTGGGAGATGTTGGCGACAGGACAGCTGGATGCTGAGGAAGTCACGCAGATACCTGCTTTCTAGAGATGGCCCTGTCCTGTGCTCTCTCTCTCTCCTCTCTCTCTCTCTCTCTCTCTCTCTCTCTCTCTCTCTCTCTCTCTCCCTCCCTCCCTCCCTCCCTCCCTCCCTCCCTCCCTCCACGGTGCCTGGGGCTGCTGCTCAGAGAGCGCGCTGGCGCGCCCACCCAGATCTGCCTTAGCAAAGTGGGGATAGGGTGCTACGTAAGGCATCAGCTGATGAAGCCCGCCTCTCCCCGCCCCTGGCTACGGGCTCAGCCCTGGCTTCCGCGTGCAGCTCCATGCTTGGCGCTGTCCACGGGGCTGCTGGCTATACCAGCACGGGGGGTCTGTCTACAGTCCTGTCTTTTACCAACGGGTCAGTGGCTGGGAACCAATTAGCCAGTAAACTTTCCTAAACCCTCCCTCCAGCACCCACACTGCCTCTGGAGGTGATTTTGAAACCCTGAACCCATCTTGGTTTCCAGGGGTTGGATGCTTGAAGTACAAGTGTATGGAGATAGACACCTTACTAACAGCCAGTTACTGTTGTTCCCATCCAGATTAACGTTTCTAACTTGGTGAGCTCAGCTGCCTCTCTTAAGGAGCCGTTTGCTTTAGAGGAGAAAAGATAGATGGCTGTTTGTCCTGTTCTCTCTCAGAGAAGGCTGAGGTGCGCAGCTAGGGTGACTGTTTCTAGGTTCTCTGACACCTAGAAAGAGGCTTGCAGGAGCTTCTCAGTGTCTCTACTTAAGTCTCAGCCAAGAAGGAGCTGGAGGGATGGTTCAGCCATTAAGAGCGCTGGCTGCCCTTGTAGAGAACCCACTTTGGTACCCAGGACTCATATAGTGGCTCACAACTGGCTGTGATTCCATTTCTAGGGCATATGGCACCTGCTTCTGGCCTCACAAGCACCACTTACATATGTGATCCACATACATACAAGCAGGCAAACATACACATAAGATAAAAATAAATAAATCTTTAAAGAAAAAGCTCCATGGCACTTGCAAAACAGAGGCATTGAGCCAGGCATCATAGCACAGCCTCTGCTCCCAGCACTTGAACTGTGTGAGTTCAAGACCAGCCAGACCTACAAAGTGAGACTCTCTCTCAAAATATAAAATAAAATACAAAAAGAAAAAAGCCATCAAGTAAATTAGAAGAAAAAATCCACAGGGACATTAGCTCCTGATCCCAATGTTTATGTATACAAAGTGACACACACACATGAGAAAATATCAAAGGGTCTGGCCTAGGAGTTTTGCTTTGCTTTGTTTTCAGTGTAAGGGTTGAGATTCAGGGCTTTTTACATTCTAGGCAATGTACACTGCCATTGAGCTACATCCCTAGCCCTCAAGGACAGAAGTAACTCCATAAAGCTGTCCCCCTGCCCTCCCTACAAGTGCACCATGGCTTACCACACCCACATACAGGTATTATACACAGGTGCATGTGTGCATGAATAATAATAATTAGTTAATTAATACAATGACTTGGTAGTACACATTTGTCATCCCAGCCCTGTGGACTGCTTTGGGTAGATCTCTGAGATGTACTGGCCATCTTGGCCTACTTGGAGAGTTCCAAGGCAATGGAAGACCATGTCTCATAAAATAAGGTAGACAGTGCCTGAGAAATGATCCCAAAGGTTGTCTGATGACTTAGACACACACACACACAAACACACACACACACACACACACACACACACACACACACACACACGCGTACCCATTGACCCTTAGTAGTCCCAGCCACTTTTAGTGGATTTGCTTGGGTCAAATTTTTTCTGCAACAATATTAAGGTAATATTTGCTTTTCACAATGTTAATACTCATCTTGGGGGCACAAATGTGGAACATGGGCACAGCCTTTTTGATAATGAAGGAAGAAGATGCCCATGTTGAGGAATGCTATTTACATAATTATGCATGTGTTGGCTAGCACTGGAAGTATTTTTTAATAACAATGTTTTCCTTGAAAGAATTATGGACAGATAAACTACCATTCTTCACACTTGCATATATAGCACATATTTTCTTTCAAATGAGTGAGGTAAGGCTTTCAGGAAAGTAACTACCAATATTTTTAACCTCTTCAATGGAAAATTGGAAATTGGCAGTGAGGACAGCAGTGCCCACTCCTCGGGAGCAAGCAGCTTCCCGGTGATTTGGAGAAGCACCCCGTCTCCACGCTGCTCTCTGGTAACTCAGTGAAAATCAGTTCACCATGCCAGGACGAGTGCCTCACTCGGCAGCTAGTTAGAACACTAGGGTCAAGATGGTGCCCATCTTTTACCTCTGACATCAGTAGGGAAGTTGGGGAGTTATGAGTCCTTGCTGGGCTAACTAGCTTTAATAGAAAAACAAAAACAAACAACCCCCCCCCGCCGATTTTCTCCATTAGTAGGCATCAGGCTGACATGACTAGCCAGCAGTGGCTACCTTTGCATCAGTTGGCACCATGGTATTCTTGCCTTTACTATGTTGACTAGACAGTACACAGCCTCTGTATTTTCATTCTCTAAATGTGGATATTCTTCTAAGTGTGGATATTCTCCACACCACTATTTTCTTAATTTATCAGTGAAACTTTTGATTTTTTTTTTTTTTTTTTTTTTTTTTTTTTGGTCTGAGGCTTGCTTCTCTTGCAGTTGAAAAACAAATTCATAGGACAAGTGAAGTGACTCACCAGGTACAAATACTTGTCACGTAAGCCTGATGGCTTGAGTTTGACCCCTTGTTGAGAGCAGATAAAAGGAACTTGTCTTAAGTACTGCCATTTTGACTTCAGACTCCATTTTACCTAAGCTGACCAACTCCTTCTCTATAGTTTTTTAAAACAAAATCCCAATCAATTGATTTTACTAACAAAGTCACAGGAGCCAGATTCAGAAGTAAAAACCTGCTGGCTCAGAGAGGCAAAGTACCCAGCTGACTTTCCTACCACATTGATGTCCCAAAAGGAAAGGCCCTTCTTCTCCATGATGTCTTAAAACCCTTTCAAATTCAGTGTCTCTCGTCTCTACCTCCTGTGAATCTCTCCATCCACTCTCCGGACTTCCTCTCACTTTGTCTTTTCTTATGTTCACTCACTGTCAACTGGTTGCTTGCTCTGTCCATTGACCTATGGTTAACTTTATTTAATCCTGTTTAGAGAAAATTCTTGGATTAAAGGTATGTGCTAGGGCTGAGCCACACCACAAATACCTGTTTACAATAAACAGAAAGTTCTTGGATTAAAGGTATGTGTTAGGGCTGAGTCACACCACAATTAGAAGCATGTTTTTCTAGTACACAGTCTTGGAATTCACAGTCTGATCAAATATCCTGCAACATCTCTCTAAGCAACTATAGTTACCTAAAACATAATGTCTGTTCCTAATGACTTTGATTGCTCTGGTAAAAACACTTATATTCAGTGTCAGTTGACAATGATGCAACACTGGGGAAAGTCTGTAATCCCCGAGTTCTGATTGGTAAAATATATAACTGTAGGACTGGAGAGATGGCTCAGCGGTTAAGAGCACTGGCTGCTCTTCTAAGGGTCCTGGGTTCAAATCCAAGCTCCCACATGGCAGTTCACAGCT
Source organism: Lophiomys imhausi (assembly GCA_907164525.1). Lineage (NCBI taxonomy): Eukaryota > Metazoa > Chordata > Mammalia > Rodentia > Muridae > Lophiomys > Lophiomys imhausi. Next base: position 1,109,869 of record CAJQZJ010016246.1, on the reverse strand, counting down.
GTCTGTAATTGCTGGGATTAAAGGTGTGCGCCACCACACGCCCGCCTTTAATCCCAGCTCATGGTGGCTCACGCTTTTAATCCCAGCACTCGGGAGACAAAGCCAGGCGGATCTCTGTGAGTTCGAGGCCAGCCTGGTCTACAAAGTGAGTCCAGGACAGCCAGGGCTGATACACAGAGAAACTCTGTCTTGAAAAAATAAAACTGAAACTTGGCTCAAATGTTTGTGGGTTTCATGCTTATAAACCCTGCTTCAGTCCCTACTTGGGGATGCCAGAAGAAACTAAGCTCCTGAGCCCTTGTCTGGTGACCCTGATCCATCAGTGACTCTGCTTATGTGGTGGGAATAATAAAAGATTTTTCTATTTCAAGAGTCCACTGGTGTTTTCTCTCCTTTCCTCATGGCACACAACAAACATGGTGGAATATTTGGGGTCTCATCCAGGATTGCCCTGCTGAGGAAGGAACAGGATCCAGACTACCCCATTGGCAGAGCCACGGAGTCCTCTAGAGGCAGGTAAGGTTTGGGTGCCAGAGGGTTAGGTCTCAATAAGGAAGCTGGGCGCGGCACAACTCCTTGAGCCAGCAGAAGAGGAAGGACGCCTCTCTAACCCCAGGCATCTCCTCCCTCTGCATATTTGTCCACCTTATTGTCTGACAGTCTGTCTTGTCCGACAGTTTGTGTCTGTAGTTTGTTTAATTTGATTGTTGTTCCGTTTCACATTCAGAGAAATGGGCCAACTTCATCTGCTGGTCGTTCAGCCCTTGACTTAGTCTTAACCCATCTCAGGGATTTTTCAGAAAAAAAAAAAAAGTGGCTGAATTGGGACAAGAACCGATTAAGCGCCACTGCTCTTGGAGCCCTGCACCCATAACGAGGAGCAGAACAGTGCTGACGTAGCTCTACCTCCTGTCAAACTGATTGTGAAGGGGGGGGGCGGGGGGTGCTGCTGCTGTACAAACTTCTCTTAAAGGGGCATCAGCAGCTCCTCAACTTTCTCTCCAGTAGGGAAACCAATGGCTAGTCCCACTACAGAACCACTGTGCCCATGAGAATTGGATTCAGCAAGTAGCAAGGTGCTACTTGAAATTACAGATGGAGGACATAAGGGAACTTTTGTCTGTCTGTTTTAAATGTATAAATGTATCTGTCCATTACATGGTTGTCTCTGACTGGTCCTAAATGTATGAGTTTACTATGTTCTGTATATCTTGGTTATAGATTACTGGCTTATAAGTTATTGATATGATGAAAAATCTGTAACATATGTAACAAAAAGTTAATTTAAAACTCATAACTCAGGGTTGGAGCCATTCTGGGGCAGCAACACATAGCAACCAAGGAAACCAGTCTCCAAAGATACATTTATACTGGGATAATATTTTTATATAATTTCTGCTCTGTCTTTGTTTGTATTTTCAAGACAGGGTTTCTCTGTGTAATAGCCCTGGCTGTCCTGGACTAGCTTTGTAGACCAGGCTGGCCTCAAACTCACAGAGATCTGCCTGCCTCTGTCTCCTGAGTGCTGGGATTGAAGGCGTGCACCACCATGCCTGGCTTCTGCTCTGTCTTAAAAACCAGGTTTATAAAAATAAATAAATAGATAGATAGATAGATAGATAGATAAAGGAGGTACTAAAGCAGCACCTCCATTCATTCATATTCAAGAAATTTTTTCTTGCTGGCAGTTAGACTTTGTAACATAAAAATAGCTCACTTGATATTGATTTTGGAAACCCTAAGTTGTTTACACTGTTAAAATTTAGTTTTGCTTTCTAAAAATCATGGTTGTACTCTGTGTCTTTACTCTTTAAAAAGTTACTTTATGGGCTGGAGAGATGGCTCAGCGGTTAAGAGCACTGACTGATCTTCCAGAGGTCCTGAGTTCAATTCCTAGCAACCACATGGTGGCTCACAACCATCTACAACGTGATCTGATGCCCTCTTCTGGCTGCAGGTATACATGCAGATAGAGCATCCATACACATAAAATAAATAGATCTTTTTCAAAAAGTTACTTTATTTCGATATTGCAAAAACATACAACTGAGAGATTTTAAACTTCTTTAGAGAAAGTTTTGGAGCTTTATAGAAGGCTTAAAACTGGATATTTTAAAAACAGCTTTTAAAAATATTTTAATATCAGCTGGGTGTGGTGGCACATGCCTTTAATCCCAGCACTTGGGAGGCAGAGCCAGGTGGATCTCTGAGTCTGAGACCAGCCTGGTTTGCTGAGTGAGTTCCAGGACAGCCAGGGATACACAGAGAAACCTTTGTTTTTGTCTCCAAAAAACAAAACAAAATGTCCCTCCTACCTAGGGTCTATTCAAAGATTAATTTAAAGATACATGTCTAACTTCCTTATTTTTGCTAGCATTATTAAGCTATAGCTATTTTGGTAAACCAAGTCACATAAAAAAACTTATGTTCTATAATGGTATACCATGTAAGAATCAAGAAAGTTTCCAGTGTCTATGTTTAAAAGTCTTATCTTGATACTGAAAGAGCTTTAACTCAGAAATTGTCATTTTATTATAAACTTATTTTGGGGGGGACTAAGCCTTGACTTTTATTACTTTAAAAAGCTGCATATTTATTAAGCTTTCAAGGTAAAGGTTAAAACAAATAACTAAAAACAGACAAGGATTGTTTAACTCAGATATGCTTGGTAGATACTAACCCTCAAGCCTGTCAGAGACCTGCTGAATATGACATTTAAGATATTTAAACTTAGTATGACAGACAGAGACTCTCAGATCGCAGTAATGACCCCGAGGGTTTCCAAGAAGTCAATGGGCACAGCAACAAAGGACTCCACCTGGATTGTGGGAACACTAACCACTGGGAAAGACTGCCCCAATCCCTTGCTGCTAGGACGGGGCCTGAACTGTGAACAAGAAGGGCGCTGGAGAGTCATTGCCCCACTTGGCCTAGAAAAGGTCCAAAGTCGTCCCTCCCATGCTCCTTCTCCACAGGGATGTCTCTGATGCTGACCTAAAACCTCTGCTCCCATCACCATGGAGACCACTGAAGCCCCAGATGACTGTCTAGGTAATGGACTATGGACTAGTCTCTGTCATTTTAATAGACACATAGGCCATTTAGATTATAATTTATCCTTCTCAGGTCTCTGATCACATCAACAGATAATTTAACTGTAACTTTTTTAACTGAGCAATAGCAGAAAATCAGCCCCAGGGTATAGTCACCTTATTGTTCCTTAGTTCATTAGTTAAAGTTACTGAGTCTCTTCTTTTTTTTTTTTTTTTGAAAAAAAAAAAAAAAAGGCAAGCAGGTTTGCCTTGCTCTCAGGCTTCATGTTAAAGGATTAAGCAGGTTTCAGATGTAATTTTTCTCTAAAAGAACATACTGTTAGATTCAAGAAATGGATTTCTGAAACTGAATGTGGGGTGACTGAGGAATAACCAGGAACTAGAGAACATTGCAAAAAGCAAGAGGATTTTATTGGCCAGAATGCTTGGGTCAACTTCACAGGCTTTCCATGCAAGGAGAGAGAGGAGACCCCCCCCAACAGAATTTCAGGCCAGATTAAATATATTTCAGCAAGGAAGAATCAAGCATCATTAAGCAACAGTGCTTTCATTGGTTGGCATAGGTGACCTAGGAAACAAGGTGGGGATTTCCAAACTCATGAGTGCTGGCAACCTGTGGTTTCTGTTGTTCTCCCTGTTGCTTTGGGAACCAGCCATACTCAAACAGGAACTTGGCCTCCTTGTAACACCTTACTCACCTCCTTAGCGGGACCACTGGCCCTACTTTTCCTCCTGCTCCTCATAGGGCCTCACATTCTCAATGCTTTAGTTGTATTTATTCTATCAAAAATTAACTCAGTTAAGCTCATGGTTTTGTTTTGTTTTTTGAGACAGGGTTTCTCTGTTTGTCCTTGACTGTCCTGGACTCACTTTGTAGACCAGGCTGGCCTTGAACTCACAGAGATCTGCCTGCCTCTTCCTCCCTGAGTGCTGGGATTAAAGGCGTGCGCCACCACACTCTGCAAGCTCATGGTTTTAAGAACCCATTACAACCCCCTATTTTTCTAAGAACCCCTAGACAAAGATTCATCTCATTAGCCACAAGACAAGGGGGAATGTGTAACACCCTGGGATCCATGTAAGGTAAATGGTGCCATGAGCCTTTAATTCCAGCACTCTGGAGGCAGAAGCAGGTGGTTTAAAGTCCACCTGATCTACAGAGTGAGTCCCACATTAAGTAGTGTGACCCTGCCAGAAATAAATACATGACAAAAAAAATATATACAGCAAAGAAAACAAACAAATTCATGTAAAATGCTATAAATTCCCAAACTGTAGAAGATAGAAACTGACATGGGCATTAAGTGATTTTAAAATTTAGAGTCTGAGTGAGTTTTTTTGAGATAACATATTTAAAAAAAATGGTTAATTAAAACCAGGTCAGGGCTGATCATGTATCTCAGAAGTCCAGTGTTTGCCTAGTGTGTGCGGGTTCCTGGGTTTCGTTCCCAGCACTCATCTGAAATCTACACTTCAAAAGACAGTTGAATGATCTGCTGGCCCTTTCAGAAGAAGCAAATGTGCAGGACAAATGGTTAATCCTCCTCAATAAAGCCACTGTGGGGATGACAGCATGCTTGCATGTGGCCCTGCAGTATCTCTGCTATGAGGAACTACCCTGGTAAAAATAACTCAGTGAAGACAGGGTTTGCTTAGCTCGCAATTCCAGGTCAGAGTCCATCACAGCAGGGAGGTAAAGGCAGCAGGGACTCAAAACAGCTGCTCACATCACACACACAGTCAAGAAGGGCCAACAAGTACGTAAATAATGCATATCTGCTGCTCTGCTTGTCCTTCCCACCTTCACATGGTCAAGGACCAGCTGCCTAGGCAATGTAGCTTCAGACAGGGTCCCCTCCCATCAAGTGTTGCAATCAGGACAACCCCCCATCTCTCACTGAGATTCTCTTCCCAGGTGATTTTAGATCCTATCAAACTGACAATTAAAACCACTGTTTAGTTTTTTGGGTTTTGTTTTGCTTTGCTTTTTTGTTTGTTTCTTTCATTTTGTTTGTTTTTGGATGTTCAAGACAAGGTTTCTTCATATAACTGCCCTGGCCACCCTGCAATTCACTTTGTAGACCAGGCTGGCCTCAAACTCACTGAGATCCATCTGCCTCTGAGTGCTGGGACTAAAAATGTGCTGCCATGTCCTCCTGCTCATTTGTTTTTGAGACAAGTTCTCATAGACCAGGCTGACCTACAATTTCTTTTTTGGTGTTGTTTTGTTTTGTTTATTGTTTCTTTGTTTGTTTTCCCAAGAAAAGGGTTTCTCTGTGTATCCCTGTCCTGGACTCACTCTGCTGAGCAGGCTGGCCTTGAATACACAGAGCTCCACTTGGCTCTGCCTCCCAAGTGCTAGGATTAAAGGTGTGTACCACCATGCCCCATAACCTGCAATTTCTTATGTAACCCAATCTAGACTTAAACTGTAGGCAATCCTCCTGTTTCAGCACTGAATTCTGTGATTATGTAACTGCATGGTAAAAAGAGCCTCCCAGAGGTTTGTGGGAGCAGAGGGAGAGGAAAACACACTGAATCAGATCCTTCTTTAATTGCACCCATGCCTTTCGAGCAGGAAGAATTTATCAGACAAAATCCACGTAACAGGTCATCAGGAAAGAGAGATATCAAATATGGGTTTTTTTGTTTTTTATCAAATATGTTTTGACTGCTGGTACCAGATTACCAGATGACCACTCAGTCATAGGATCCTTAGGAACAAAATATAGAGGCACCCTGACAAAGGTGTCTCTGACAGAATGCATGGTAGATGTCGTGGTGGATCTGGTACTCAACTCAAATCGCCCCACTTCCTGGACCTCCACAGACATACCTTTTGACTGAGGAGATGGCCAGGTTCCTTTTAAGAGATCACCAGAAGGGGCTGGAGAGATGGCTCAGCGGTTAAGAGCACTGACTGTTCTTCCAGAGGTCCTGAGTTCAATTCCCAGCAACCACATGGCTCATAACCATCTATAATGAGACCTGGTGCCCTCTTCTGGCCTATTGGCATACATGCAGACAGAACACTGTATATATAATAAATAAGTAAATCTTTAAAAGAAACAAACAAAAAACCAATTAAAAAAGACATTACCAGAAGTGTGGCCACTCATGTACTCTATACATCTTCCTGCAGCCAGGCATGTATGCCTAAACACTTTCAATAATAAGGCAAAAGGGTTCCCAAAAGTTCGAGGCTAACGAGGCTGGTCTGCGTTAAGTAACAAATAGTAGAATAGCTAGGACTATAGAGGAGAGTTGTCTCAAAACTCACTACCAAAACAAACAAAGGAACAAACAAATGCAATCTTTCTCAGGCTTCATCCAGAGATGCCGTGGCCCTTTACCACGTAGTCTTTTGTTGTTGTCCTTGTTGTTTTTGTTTTTAAAGGCAGGATTTCTCTGTATATCCTTGGCTGTCCTGGACTCACTCTGTAGACTAGGCTGTCCTTGAACTCACAGAGATCCAACTGCCTCTGCCTCCTGAGTGCTGGGATTAAAGGCATGTGCCACCATGCCTGGTCCTTTACCAGTGTCTTAGTGATTATTCCTGTCTCTGTGATAAAATATTGTGACAAAAACAATTTAAGGAAAGGGTTTATTTTGGCCCATGGTTCAAGGGCGGAGTCCGCCTTGACAGAGAAATCAAGGAGGCAGGAATTTGAGGCAGCTGATCACATTACATGTGCAGTCAGGAAGCAGAAAGATGAATGCTGGTTTTTTGATTTACTACCCCCCCCCCCCCCCCCCCTTTCTTTTGGTTAACATTTGTTTGTTTGTTTATTGATAGAAGACTGGTGTACAGGCACAGTGTACCTGTGGGGGTCAGAGGACAACCTATAGGAATCAACTGTCACTTTCCACTTTGTGGGTACTAGGGATCAAACTCAGGACCTAAGTTTTGGTTGCAAGCACTCTTACCCACTGAGCCATCTCCCAGCCCCACCACTTTCTCCTTTTCACACAGTTCAGGACTTTATTCCAGGGAACAGTGTTGTCCACATTTCGGGTGGGTCTTCCCACCTCAGCCATCATAAGCAGTATAATTCCTCACAGGTATGTTTAGAGGCTAACCTCATCTACACAATTGTTCATACGTGTGCGTGGAGGCTCATCTCCTAGGCTATATTATTCTAAATCCAGTCAAGTTAACAATATCAGCCATCACAGCCAGGGGCAAGAAAAATATTTGACCATATGGGAGTCTCAGGTTTTGGATGTCTGGAATGATCACATCCCTTAGATCCATTCTGACTTCAGCTACAGCTGAGCTGGACAGTTCCCTGCAGTTTTGGAGGACATATCCACATTGCAGTTTCTCTACCTTTTGGCTCCCCTCCAACACCCAGATGTCAGCCAGTTCTTTCCCAGTGGTCTCTCTGAGGAAGTTATTCTTTGGGATTAAAATGGCCTGTGGGGCTAGGGGACTGTGGTACCAGGGAAGTTGGTCCAGAGCAAGAGTAGAGTTGAGATGTGTCCAAACCCCAGAAATCTCATCCTGAGATCTGCAGAAGTAGGATTGCTCCCTCCTCTGTCCCAGGCCTGCATGCCCTGGTACACATAGCCCAGTGTTCCCACACTTGCCCTCCTCAGGAGGTCATGTAGCCTGGCAGCCAGGTTAAACTTCCTCTCCCCTTATAAGGTCCATCAGCACCTGGAATTCTTCTTCATGTAAATAAGGCATTCCCAGCACCTTGGCCCCAGCCAATGATGTATGCTCATCCCAATAGACCCCACTCACCTCCAAAGGTTTAAATGGTCTTTGTTACCCCACAATTAAACGAGTTGTCTCACTGAAGTTATCTCCCTAGAACTCCTTTTCTTCTGCACTCACTGATGCCGTTCCTGCTTTGTTCCCCTGCCCAAGGTCCATCCATGGGTTGTGATGCCACAACATTGGGGTGGGGAAGCAGGGTTAGAAGGGCAACAGAGGTCTTCTCCATCTCACAGGTCCTCTCCAGCTCTTACAGGTCTCCTCTAATTTAGAGGTTAGGGTAATTAATCTCAATTTTCAACTTGGTGATCTCTGGAGTCGACAAAGAGGTTTCTAGGTATGCTTGTAGAAGGTTATCTTGAAAATATTAGTTGATGTGGAAAGTCCCACCCATTATGAGCAGCACCATATAAAAAGGAGAAAGCAAGCTGAACACCAGCTTTCTCCACTGTCTTCTTCCTCGCTGTAGATGTGATGTGAACACCTGCTTTCAAGCTCCTGCTGTCTTCCTTTGCCCACCATGATGGCTGTACCCTAGAACAAAATAAGCCCTTTGTCCCTTGTTACCTTTGTCACGTATGTTATCACAGGAACAGGAGATGGAGCTGAGACAGAGGTCATCTCCATCTCAGAGTCTGTCTCCACCTTCCAAAATACCATGATTTTATTTAGCTAATTGCATCTTGAACCATATCAGTCACCATGTTCTCTGCTGAATACATTTGTTATCAATTGTAAATGAGGTTTAAAAAGTTGGCCAGATTCTAGTCTGGATTTGGGTTGGGGAAGGGAGCAGGATAGGACTGCTCCAGGAGCTTTAATAAGTTTCCTTCCATTAGAAGGGACTTACAATTGATGCAGAATTCAGGTTGTGTCCTTGTTATTGCTTTGTTATAATGGTTCCTATGAGATTTTCACTTAATTAATGGTAACTATGAGCTCCCTCATTTTATTCTAGGTCGCTAAATGGTGATGTTTATTACTGTACCTTCCATGGGTAGATGCAGTATTTTGCAAAAATGCTCTTAATTATTTAAATGTCTTGAATTATAGTTAATATAGAAAGGGTAGGACGCCAGGCATGGTGGTGCACACCTTTAATCCCAGCACTTGGGAGGCAGAGGCACGTAGATCTCTGTGAGTTCAAGGCCAGACTGGTCTAAAAGGAAGTCCAGGACAGCCAGGGATACACAGAGAAACCCTGTCTTGAAAAACCAAAACAAACAAACAAACAAACAAACAAACAAACAAAAAGGGCAGGACAAGGTCTAGAGAGATGGCTCAGCTGTTAGAAGTGGACACTACTCTTCTGGGGGCCAAGTTTGGTTCCCAGCACCCACATCAGTCAGCTCACAGCCCTAAGGGATCCGATGCCTTCATCTGGCTTCTGTGGGCACCTCACTCATGAAGCACAATCCCCCATATGCATATTTTTTAAAGAAGTGGTAGGATATGGGGCTGAAGAGATGGCTCAGCTGTTAAGAGCACTGGCTGCTCTTCCAGAGGACCCAGGTGCAAATCCCAAAACCCACATGGAAGTTCACAGCTGTATGTAATTGTCGGGCGTGGTGGCACACGCCTTTAATCCCAGCACTCACTCGGGAGGCAGAGGTAGGGTAAATCTCTAATTATTTCTCTTATTCATAATTTTTTTGGCCATTTGCTACTTGAAATAAGGGCATTATGTGAGATTTCATAAACTTGGTTTGAAAAAAGAATGTAAAGCTAAATTTTCTCCTTCAGTAGGTTTAATTATAAACATTTTTGAGTCGTAGCACCATTGGCCAAGAGCAGCCTTCTGCTTTTTGTATGGTATTGTGTAGACATTCTTAACTAAGAATATAGCTGGCAGCAAGTGGCAGATTGGCTAGGGAACAGTGATTCCAAAGTGGCCATATCCCATGAGACAGAGTTCTAGGGATGCACAGCCAAGAGTCAGAGCATGGCAGGCTGGCACCACAAGGAACCCAGATGACTCTGTCTTGGTGTGCCTCTTGGTTTGCAGAGTGGCTTGCCACCTTGTGGTTGCAAACTGCCTGCTGCATTTCTAAACATCTGTCTTATCCACTTGCAGGAAGAAAGAAAAGGGTGACAAAGAGGTTTGGTTTCTGTCATCAATACCTGTGCCTTTTATTGGAAATGGGTTGCCTCAGACACCCCCTTAGTCTCCCAGTGACTGTCCACTTTTACATTTAACTGGTCATCAGGCCAGTTCTTGCTATAACAGAAGGCAGGAAAGGTGATACTTGGATTTCTGTCCCATACATCAGAGAAAAGAGAGAACAGGGGATTGGAATGACATGGGGACAATTTATAGTGATTACTGCTACAAGCATAGGTTTCTCTTTATTTATTTACTTACTTATTTATTGAGACAGGGTTTCTCTGTGTATTCTTGGCGTTCTGGACTCACTTTGTAGACCAGGCTGGCCTTGAACTCGCAGAGATCCACCTGCCTCTGCCTCCTGAGTGCTGGGATTAAAGGCGTGTGCCACCACGCCCAGCAATTACAGACAGCTGTGAACTGCCATGTGGGTGCTGGGATTTGAACCTGGGTCAGCAGTCAGTGCTCTTAACCGCTGAGCCATTTTCCAGTCCCCTCTTCTTTTTAAACATATTATAAGTCTTTTTGTTACTATGCCTTCTTACTCACTAATCCTTGGAAGCCCCTTTTGTTGATAAGTGAGTTATGTCTTAATGAAATGCCGTTATTATAAGAGCTGAGAAGAATGTGTAGATTTTTGTTTACTTGGTTTTTGTTTTGTGTTCTATTCGTTCTTTGAGAATTGCATACAATGCATTTTTATCATATTCCCCTCCAACCCTATACACCCAACTTTATATCCTTCCCCACCCCCAACCCATTAAAATCAATCCGTGCTGCCCATATATTCTTGGATGTGGGACCTTCCACTGGAGTGTGGCTGACCTAGTAGGGTCTATATTCTTAAAGAAAACTGACTTTCCTTGTCCCAGAAGTATCAATGGCCAAGAGCTCCTCCACTATGGGTGAGACTTCATGGCCACGTTCCTCTCCATCCTGGGATTTGGTCTAACTTGAACCTGCACAGATCTGGTGCATGCTGTCCCACTGCTGAGGTCATATGTGTTGTTGCCCTGCTGTGTCTAAAAGATGTTGTTGCCTTACAGCCCTTCTTAGCTTCTGACTCATTGAGTACATCAAGTAGGCTGGAATCGTAAGTCAGTGTTCTGTTGCTGTGAAGAGACACCATGACCACTCTTAAGAAAGAAAGCATTTAATTGAGGGCTTGCTTACAGTTTCAGAGGTGTGATCCATCATCATCATGGTGGGGAGTACGATGACACACCGCCAGGCTCTGGAGCAGTAGCTGAGAGCTCCATCTTGAACCATAGGCACAGAGAAAACTGGGACTAACACGGACTTTTGCAACCTCAAAAGTCCACCCACGGTGACACACTTCCTCTAACAAGGCCACACCCACTCCAAGGCCACACCTTGTGGTTTTTAGGGGTTTTTTTGTTTTGTTTTGTTTTTGTTTTTTGTTTTTTTGAGACGGGGTTTCTCTGTGTAGCCCTGGCTGTCCTGGACTCACTCTATAGACCAGGCTGGCCTTTAACTTGCAGAGATCCGCCTGCCTCTGCCTCCCGAGTGCTGGGAGTAAAGGTGTGCGCCACAACGCCTGGCAGGGCTTTTTTTTTTAACTTTTAAACTACTTAGTTATTGTAATATTAAAATTTCTGCATCCCTTTCAGCCCACCGACCTGAGGGACGGGGAAAAAAGATTAATAGAGGATGTGGAGCTACTGTCCCCACTTCCCTTTGCTGTTGTACCTTTTATGTTCTGGAAATTCATCTCTTGCCAGATAAGAAGACTGCAAATGCCTTCTTCCAGCTTGTCAGTTATGTTCCCTTTACTTTAGAGAAATACTTTGGTTTGATGTAAGCTTATTTGTCAATTTTAGCTTTTATTGCTTATACTTTCAAGTCCTAACTTAAAATTATTGGCACTAAGGTTCTCATGGACTCATGAATTTCTCATTTTCTTCTAGTATTTAATAGTTTTGAGTCTTATGTTTAGGTCTTAGATGTAACCCTCCCATATATATATATATATATATATATATATAAACTATATTACTATAGTATATATAACTATATTCCTATAGTATATGTAACTGTATTACTATAGTATCAGCTCCTGAATAGTTTCTGACTATCTAAGGAGTACAGCGGGTTTTTATTTGTTTGTTTTTTTTTTTTTTGTTTTTCGAGACAGGGTTTCTCTGTGTAGCCCTGGCTGTCCTGGACTCGCTTTGTAGACCAGGCTGGCCTCGAACTCGCAAAGATCCGCCTGCCTCTGCCTCCCAAGTGCTGGGATTAAAGGCGTGCGCCACCACTGCCCGGCTTTGTTTGTTTGTTTTTGAGGCAGGGTTTCTCTGTATAACAGAGCCCTGGCTGTTCTGGACTCACTTTGTAGATCAAGTTGACCTCAAACTCACAGAGATCTGCCTTCCTACTGCCTCCCATAGGAAGACACCCCCAGGAGTGCTGGGATTAAAGGGGTTTGCAGCCATGCCCACTGAGTAAAGTGTTCTTTTTTTTTTTTTTTTTGGTTTTTTTGAGACAGAGTTTCTCTGTGTAACAGCCTGGCTGTCCTGGACTCACTTTGTAGACCAGGCTGGCCTCGAACTCACAGAGATCCACCTGCCTCTGCCTCCCAAGTGCTGGGATTAAAGGCATGCGCCACCACTGCCCAGCTGAGTAAAGTGTTCTTAAGTGATGAAAATGAACTGCTTTGCAGCTGAGGAGAGACTTCCTCATGAGCCTCATTTGTGAAATGTAGTACTGTTTTAGAGTTTCTATCACACAAACAGCCCAGTAAAACCTTTTTCTTACCTCCAAAACTCCACAAACCCGGCCTCCATATTCTACTATGCTCTCAGCATTTATTATCTTATAAGTTGCCACAAGAGTTCACTGAGCTCTGAGCACTCAATAGCTTCTCTAACCCACAATCCTCCCCAAAACACATGGTCAGGTCTGTCACAGCAGTATCCCATGGCCTGGTGCCAGCTTCTGTTTAGTTAAGGTTTCTATTGCTGTGATAAAACACTATGAGCAGAAGTAACACGGGAAGGAAAGGTTTCAGTTAGCATTGTCACTTCACCACCGGCCAGTGAGGAGTAAGCCAATAAACAGTGTTTTTCCGTGGCCTCTGCATCAGCTCCTGCCTCCAGGTTTCTGCCCTGACTTCCCTCAGTAACGCACTGGGATGTGGAATTGTAAGCTGAAACAAGCCCTTTCTTCCCTAAGTTAGTTCTGGTCATGTTGTCTTATCACAGCAGGAGAAATCAAACTAAAACAGCACAGTAGGGAAAATGTCTTGAGAATGTGCTGGTGTTAGAATGCTCATATTCCCTGACTGGGATCCTCCTTTGAATGCAGAGACAGCCGTGAAACCTGTTTCAAACCTAGTGTTCATATGTTGTTCAGATAAAAAGACTGAAAATAATTTTCATTTAAGAAGGTATGTTCTTGGGCTGACGAGATGGTTTGGAGGTTAAGAACACAGCTGTTCTTCCAGAGGTCCTGAGTTCAATTCCCAGCAACCACATGGTGGCTCACAACATTTATTGAGATTTGGTGCCCTTTTCTAGCCTGCATGCATGCAGGCAGAACACTGTATGCATAATAATAAAAATATTTTTTAAAAAGGTATGTTCTTATTTTGAGTCCCTCTTCTTTTTTTGTGAATATATACTAAAAATGGTTATCAATACTTAGATGTCCATCAACTAATGAATGGATGGATAATGAAAATGTTGCGTACACATACAGTAGAATTTTGTTCAGCTGTGAGGAAAAATGGAATTTGCAGGAAAAATGAGAGAGGTTAACCAGTCCTAGAAAGATGAACACCATGTGTTCCCCCTCATATGCAGATCCTAGTGTTACATTTTAGTTTCTGTACCTACTTTGGAGTGTCTATAGAGGTCAGAAAGATCTCGTGACAAGGGAGGGGAAGAGGCCCTTGTAGGGGGAGAATTTTAGAACTCATATGGCATGGAAGTAGAAGAGGGAAATACTGAGAGTTAAAGGTTTAAGTGGGGATGTGTGTAGGAGGATAAAAGAGAAGAGGGCGTTAAGAGTTGGTTAACCAAACTAAAGATGTATTTAAAAGCCTTACAGATTTCAGTTTGTAGGCTAATTAAAATTTTAATTTTATTTCAAGAAAGTTTGGATACAGAGAGGTATCTACATGTCTGGATAGTGGTTCTTCCAGAAGACATGGGCTATAAAGTCCCAGTGCCACAGGTGGGATACTTCCCTACCAATCATTGGTCAGGAGGACTTCAGAAACCTCCAAAACAAGACAATCTATTGCCATTGCTCTTTGTTGCCCTCCATAACTAGCAGTAGGACCACACTGTTGAAAATACAATATGCATTAGCTTCCACACCTAAAAGAAATCAATCTGGAACTGACCCGGAAGCTTCTAACCTGCTAGCTAGCTATCATAATACCAGAAGGTGTTAAGCGGGCTTCTGGGGGAGAAAAGTTATCAATGGTCTTACAGAGCACTGAGCTCTACATGCTACAATACTGACTTGCCAGGCAAAATGTGTCCATCAGTACTATAGTGGTATGACTATTATTGGGGTAACCAATCACTTTCTGTAGGGATTTGAAACCAACTCCATAGGAGAGAATTCATGCCTGGTCATGGTATTGTGAATCTGGTTAAAAGTCCATGCCTAAGGAGGTCATAGGCTCTAAGGAGGAACCTACTATTATTGTTTTACTAAATGTTTATGTTGTCGAACTGCCTTTCTAAATATTTATGTTTATACATATAGATTAGTGCTGCTATAACCTTAGTCAGAAAAACTTTTTGCAGTAGACAGTGGTTAATTCAGACCCTTAGCTGGTCAAAATGCAATGAGTGAGTGACTACTGAGTGCTCAGACGTAAACATGGCGCCCCCCAAAATATTGTAGAAGAGGAAGTAAGAAGAATACAAGAGTCAGAGGATGGGGGGAATGCGGAGAGGTGCCATCTTCTGACCATGACACAGCCATGCATTCAACAACTCATACCAGCTGAGGTCACCTGCACAGACCTACACAGGGTCAGGGCAGTCAGCATTTCAGCATGGACAGGGGAGGGTCTCATGAGGCCCCCCACCTTTAGCTAAGGAGCTAGCTATTGGCAGCTGATGGCCGCAGGAGGACAAGGAAGTCGTTTTGGGAGGAGTATAGTCTCTGGCAGGTTGTCTGTACTCTGGTATTCAAATATGGACAACATTAATTGAACGTGGTGGATCATAAAAGTTGAAAAAAAAAACCAAAATGTGAAGAGGAGAGGGATGTGTTAGAAAGGTTCAGGGTGAGTGAGAACAGGGTGTTGGGGATGGATATTACTAAGATACATTATATACTTGTAAGAAATGTTCAAAAATAAAATATTCTTTTGGGGCCGGGTGTTGAGACAAGGTTTCTCTGTGTAATAGTCCTAGCTGTCCTGGACTTGCTTTGAAGACCAGGCTGGCCTCTAACTCACAGAGATCTGCCTGCCTCTGCCTCCTGAGTAGTGAGATTAAAGGTTTGTGCCACCATGCCTGTCCAGAATAAAATATACTTAATTTGAGCCAGGCACAGTGGTGGATGCCTTTAATCCCAGCACCCACATGACAGTTCACAGCTGTCTGTAATTGCTTGTAATTGAGTGGTGGTGCACGCCTTTAATCCCAGCACTAAGGAGGCAGAGGCAGGAGAATCTCTGTGAGTTCAAGGCCAGCCTGGTCTACAAGTGAGTCTAGGACAGCCAGGGTTACACAGAGAAACCCTGTCTCTAAAAACAAACAAGCAAATAAACAAACTATATATATTTAATAATGTGTATATGCTTGTGTTGAGAAATGTTCACAGGGATGAAGTTGCCTTCAGAGGCCATAGGATCTGGAATTTCAGGTGGTTGTGAGCCACTTGATATGGGTGGTGGGGATTGAACTCAGGTCCTCTGAAAGAGCAGTTTGTGCTCTAAACACCTGAGCCATCTGTCCAGCCCAGAAGGAAAAAATTTTAATAAAATGTTGGCTGGGAATGGAGCCCAGTAAGTAAAATGGATGCATAGCATTTAGGAAGCCCTGGCTCTATCCCAACAAAGTAGGTATGGTGGTATATATGCTGTAATCCCAGCACTTCGAGGTGAAGGAAGGAGGATCAGAAGTTCAAGGTCTTCCTCAGCTACTTAGGGGCAAGTATAGGCTACAGGAGACCTGTCTTAAACAAACAAACACCAAATTCTGACAAGGGAGTCAGGTAGGCTAACTGCAGAACTTCACCTAATGCGCCTCCTTGAAATCCAGTCCCCCAGTCTCATCTCCACCTGGTGCGGCCTCCCTCTCCCTCTTACCCCATCTCCAGTGGATCACACAGATCTTCCCCTCCTAACCTTCCTCCCCCAACTCAATACATTATCCAAGCCAAGTTCTAGCAGGTACTTTCTGGGAACCCACAGGCCTCCCTAACCAGAGAAGCAAGTAGAATAACTGCAGATCTTCACTTTTCCCTCCATTCCTCCAAGTCCAATTCCCCAGACTTCACCAGCTCTGTAGCAGACTTTCTGCTGTGGCCTCTCCTCACTCTCTGCCCCAATTACCAAGGAACTAAGCAGATCCTGGTGGAATGACCTGCTTTCCACCCTCCTGTGGACCCCCTTACCCCATCTCCATCTCATCCCCATTGTCAGTTCCTAATACTTAGAAACATATTTCACCCAGAACCCCCAGACTCCAACCTATCAGAACTTCAGAAGAATTTCCTACCAGGAAACACACAGCCACTACATTCTCCTAAGAACCAGAGAGGATAACAGAAGCCAAGGAACAAAACAAACCACCCAACAGAGACAAGACCAGATATCTATCAGCACCTAGAATTACAGTCTTCCCAATCCCAGGTGACCAGATGCCAGATAAAAACACAATCAACAATAGCCAGGACAATATTCTCCATTAGAGCCAGTAACCCGACCACAGTAGACTGTGAGTATTCCAACACAGATGAGGCACAAAAAAAGACCTTAAAATAATCTTTATGAATATGATAGAGGTCCTTAAAGAGTAAATAAACAGCATAGTGGCACACACCTTTAATCCCAGTCCTTTTGGGAAGCAGAGGTAGAGGACATAGCATCTGGGACCCCTGGTGGCAGCTGGTGTGATTCTGCCTTTCCTGGGACCCACATACCCCAGCAATGACCAGTGACCCCTTCCACAGGACAGATGCACATGAGTTTTTCTCTTAAGATCCTGCCCAGCAGTGACCATGTGGACCAGAGAAAAACTGACAACCGGCAGCACTTGGCCTTCTCTCTATCGAGGTCTGGTGCCCAACAGGATGCCAGAGAGAAACCCACCCCTGACAACCTGAATATCAGAACAGAGAAACACTATTAAAAGCTGGAAAGGAAAAAGACCAAGTAACATAACCTATTACAGTTACACCTGACTTTTCTATGAAGACTCTAAAAACCAAAAGGTCTAAGACAGATGTGCTGTAGACTCTAAGAGACCACAGATGCCAGCCAGGTCTACTATACCAAACAGAACTTTCAATCACAATAAAAGAAGAAAACAAGGCAATCCATGATACCAAGGCATAATGGTGCATGCCTGTAATCCCAGCACTTGGAAGGCAGAGGGAGATGGATCTTTATGAGTTCGAGGCCAGTGTGGTCTACATAGTGAGTTCCAGGACAACCAGAGCTACACAGTGAGACCGTGTCTTAAAAGAACAAAAACAAAACCAACTCAGATTTAAGTAATATCTACCTACAAATCTAGCCCTACAGAACAGTGGCTCTCAGCTTAATACAGTTCTTCATGCTGTGGTAATCTCCTTCTCCAGCAGTAACATTTTTTTCATTGTTACTTTATAATTGTAATTTTGCTACTCTTACAAATTGTAATGCAAATATTTTTGGAAACAGAACTTTGCCAAAGGGGTCATAACCCAAAAGTTGGGAACCACTATGCTAGAAGGAAAACTCCAACCTACAGAGGTTAACCACAGCCAATAAAACACAGGGAATAGTTGGAGGCCAGCCTGATCTACAAAGTGAATCCAGGAGAGCCAGTACTATTACATAGAGAAATCCTGTCTCAGAAAAAACAAAAAGAAAAAAGAAAACACAGGGAATACCAGCAAATCAAAAAAGGGAAACACACACACACACACACACACACACACACACACACCCCATTGGCAGCGCCAAAATAACAGGAATCAACATACACTGTACACTGGGAGGCAGAGACAGGTGGATCACTGTGAGTTCGAGGCCAGCCTGGTCTACAAAGTGAGTCCAGGACAGCCAGAGCTGTTACACAGAGAAACCCCGTCTCCAAAAACCAAAAAACAAAAAAAACAAAAAGAAGAAGAAAAGAAAATTGAAATAACACTCTGCATCCTATCTGACCTCCATAGATTAAAGCTGGATATCAACAACAAAAGAAATAGCAGAAAGCTTATAAACTTTGGAAGTGGAACAACTCAATACCAAATGAAAAATGAGTCATGATAGAAATTAAGAAAGAAACTAAAGACTTTCTAGAATTGAATGAAAATGAATAGACAATATACCTAGATTTATGAGATGCAATGACAGCAGTTCTGAGAGGCAAGTTCATAGCTCTAAGTGCCTACATTAAAAAAAAAAAATGGAGCCGGGCGTGGTGGCACATGCCTTTAATCCCAGCACTAGGGGGCAGAGGCAGGTGGATCTCTGTGAGTTCAAGGCCAACTTGGTCTACAGAGTCCAGGACAGCCACGGCTACACAGAGAAACCCTGTCTCGAAAAACCAAAAAAAAAAAAAAAAAAATCTACAGTTGTACCACTCTTGGGCATATACCCCAAAGACACATCATCCTACTACAGAGATACTTGCTCAATCATGTTCATTGCTGCTCTGTTAATAAGTAGAAATTGGAAACAACCTAGAGGCCTCTCGGCATAAGAATGGATAAAAAAGAATGTGGCACATTTACACATTGGAATATTACTTAGCCATTAAAAATATAATCATGAGATTCACAGGCAAATGGATGGAACTAGAAAACAATCATCCTGAGGTAACCCAGACCCAGAAAGACAAATATGGTAATTTGCTTTTATGCGAATATTAGCAGTTAAGTCAGTGACAACCAAGCTACAATCTGTACAACCACAGAGGTTAGGTACAGAGTAAAGGACTAAGTTGTTATATTAATAGAAATTGATAGAAATTTAAGATTGTTTTGTTATAATAGAAATTGATAGAAAGTTACGATTATTATGTTTTACATACACTTAAAGATAAATTTTAGCTGCAAATTTTCAAGATTTCTTTTGAAAAATAAAAAATTGTTTTTCTTCTATTGTCCAAAAGACAATTTGCCCTAGGAAAGATACTACATGCAATCTTTTTATGGAATGAATGGAGACTTACAAATGTCTTTCTTCTGTTCAAAGAACAGGAAATATTCCTTCATTGATTTGTGCATCCTGCACATCCAATGCATTTTGGTAATTGCAGAACTATATGTTACTTGTGAGAAATTATATATTTTTAGAACAATGGGACCTGAGTCCAAAGAAGACAAGTAACCCAAATGATCCAGCCTCATAGACTGCTTCAATAGCTGTTTCCTCCAAAATCTGCATCCAGAACAACTTCAAACAATTGCTGAGATGGCCCAGCCTCAAAGACTGTTCCAGACAGGACTTCAATAAACCCCTGAACTTTCCTACCAAAGTCCAGCTTCGAACTACAAATTGCTCAGAACATTCAAATAGATGAGCACATAGAGACTGGACAACAAATGATAAAATTTACTTGCTTAACCTTTTTTTTTTTTTCATTTTATTTGGGCCCCTAAACAGGTTTTCTGCATCCCAATTCAGCAGGAAGAAGTTTTAAGAGAACAACGTCCCATTCCCAAAAAGTGGGGTGGATGATTCTTTGGTTATTTGACAGGTTATAGATGTCGTTTAGGGGGAATGGTTACAAATTGTTATATGGTCTTGTTAATCAAAGTGAGAGAGGGAATATGGATATATAGTATAGAACTGATAAGATAAAAGGGTAGATTATTGAATCTACTCCTATAGATCTTTGCATATTGATACAAAATTAAGGCTATGTTTTGACTAGGTATTGTACCTATGTAATTCTTAAATTTGCAATGTGAAGTTCTAGTCCTTTTGACAGTAACTATCACAAACTGTCATATTTATTTTTGGAAGCTATTTCCTATGCTTCCTACTCAAATAATAACTTTATCCCTTCTTATGTCTTTGATGGGGTTGAAGGCATAATAGTTATAAAATTTCAATTGAACTTGAGTTGTTTAGGATTTAAAAGGATGTTTTCAAGCCTAAATAAAATTTTAGGTTTATAAATATAGGATATGATAGAAATTATTTAGGTTCAGAACTTTAGACAAACCAAGATAGATGATTTTTTTTCTTCAGATTGCCTGATACAAATAGGCTAAATATTATGTGCATAACTTTTATATATGGTTTTCTTGATTGTTTCATATTTGTTCTTACTGTTTTTACTATATGAGTTAAAAAATTTAGCCTTTTTATTAGACAAAAGGAGGGAATTGTTGGGGTAGTGTTAAGCATTCTAAATGTTAATTGGTTCTGTTTGCTGTCTGTTACTTACATTGACTCTGATTGGTTAAATAAATGCTGAGGCCTGAGATTGGGCAAAGACAGAGAAAGGTGGGACTTCCTGAGATTAGAGCAGGAAGCCTGCGCTTTAGACAGAAAAAAACATTCCAGCCACGAGCAGCAGGAAGGAAGACACACGCCATGGGTTAGGAAAAAGAACCTCATTCCGCATGGCCAGGAATATCGGCCTGGCATGGAAAATGGCAGTCCAAGGGGACATATGTATATATGGGATCATATTTGGGCAATAGAATTAAGAGCTAGCTTAGATGAGCCAGGACTGCACAACTCAGGCCAAGGCTTGTTAAAATCCATCCTGTGTCTCTCCAGCTCATTTGTAATGGCTGCTTAAAGATTAACTGCCGCCGAACAAGCAACAATAATCTAAATGCTGTTAAATAACTTATTAGCTATATGCTTTTTTACATAAGGGGTACAAATAGATCTCATTAGAAAAGGGAAATAGAATATATGCTTATGGATGGATGGGGATACTGGAATGGGAGGATCAAGAGAGAAAGAGGAGGGGAGAGGGGACGAGGGAAGGTATACAGGGAGACACAGCAAAAATTAAGGGCCATTTGAAGGATAGCATGGAAATGTAAAAAAATCTTCCTAAAGTATGTACATAAATAAAGGTAACCTAAATGAAGTTGCCAAATAATGGGGGAGACAGAACCCCAACTGGCTATCTCTTGTTAGCAAGTGAAGCTTCCAGTATCAAGATTCCATTACAGTCAATTGTGCTGTTGGCCAACGGGGGACCATGGGAATCCCCAAAACACCCAGGGACTATAAGATTATAGGTTGCTTTCCATAAACTGACAATAAGGCCCCATCGCTAAAGACAACACCCACACAACTCACTGAACATGAAAAAGTCCAGTTGGTGCCTAAATAGACCTTTCACCTCCGTTGGATACAGGAAGATACTCAGCATGCTGCCAAAAGAGAAACATAAACATCAAGCCATCCTCCAACCTTTGATCTGCAATGATGTCCTGCCTAAAAGATATGCTAGGGCAATGGTGGGAGTAACCTACCAACACCTTATTTGACTTAAGGCTCACTCCATGAGAGGGAACCTATACCCCACATTGCTTGGATGACCCAGAATCAGAGACTAGATAGTCCAAGGACCTAGGGTAAAACCAAATACTACTGTTCTAAAAACAAAACAAAACAAAAAAAGTAGCAATAAAATGACATTCTGCTATACTCAGATCAACGCCTTGCTCAGCCATTATCAGAGAAGCTTCCTCCTGCAACAGATGGGAACAAATACAGAGACCCACAGCCAGATCGTATGCAGAAAGTGAGAGACCTTGGAACACTCGGCCCTAAAGGGAATGTCACCATCAGATCCCTCCTTCAGAGACCAGGGAATCTCGCAGAAGGGGAGGTATAAAGAATATAAGAGCCAGAGGGAATGGAGGACACCAGGAAAACAAGACCCTCTAAATCAGCATGATCAAGCTAATACAAACTCAGAGACTGCGGCAGCTTGCACAGGGCCTGCATGGATCTGCACCAGGTCCTCAGTGTATATGTTACAGCTTCTAGTTTACTGTTTTTATGGGATTCCTAAGTGTGTGAATGAGTGGGTCTTTGATTCTTGTGCCTTTTCATGGGCTCTTTTCCTTCTGTTTGCTTGTCTTCTCCAACTCTGATGTGTTAGTTTTTGTTTTATCTTACATTTTATTTTGTTTTATTATTATCCTTTAGTGGCCTGTCTTCTGATGAGAGACAAAAAGGGAGGAGTAGGGGGAGGGGAACTGTAGTCAGGATATATTATGTAAGGAAAAAAATCTATTTTCAATAAAATGAAAACTGGAAAAATAAACCAAAAAAAAACTAACTAAAATATGTTTACCAAATGCTGAAATACCCTCTTTTGTAATTAAAATGGTTTCTTTAATGTGTGGCACATGTCCCTGGAGTCCCCATATTTACTGGGGTAGGATCTTTTCACTTCTCCTAGAACAGCATCACTCCTTTTACAGGAGAGTTTGCCTAACCACAGGTGTTCATACTCCGTGAACAAATTTCACTAAGGCTACTCATTTTCACTGGGGCTGAACTAATAAGTCTCAAATTAAACAGCTCCATCAAGTCTGAGCAGCTGGCGCCATCCCCCACCGAGGGCCACAAACTGAAACATGGCTATTTGGGGAGGCTTCATAATTATGTTAAGATGGAACTCTTGGCAGCCAGGAGATACATATTTCTCAAGATCTGAGAAAAAATTTAATGAAACTGCCACAAATATATTAGTTATGATGATAGTTTGCACTTAATATGAGGGCCTTTTCTCTGTGGATTTCAAAGTCTTGACTAATTAATTAGTTGAATTCCCTCATCTTCCGGATGGTCAAGCATTTTGAAAGACCTCCTGAGCCCACAGATTATTAGAGAAGCAGAATGCTCTGTGCTTGGGTACTTGGGCTGGTAGGATGGGGAACACCTGTTGGGTGTTGTCTTTGTTTACTTGCTGGTTTGTGACCTTGGAAGCCTCAACTCAGAGGCAGCAAACCAATGTCCACAGGCCAAATCTGGCCTACTGCCTGTTACTTTGTTGGGCCAACGCCTAGTCCGTCTGCACCATAGTGTCCAGACACGCGCGCGCGCGCGCACACACACACACACACACACACAAGATAACAAATTAATATCTTTTAAAAAGTAAAACTCAATAGTTAACAGCAAAGAAACTCTGTAGAAGAGTTAAGTTTTAAACTTTTAAGATGATTATCTTCCACGATGCCTTGAAACTAAAGTGAAAAGCCCCTCCGAGTGATATTGCTTTATTCAAAATGCACATATCAGCTCTTTATACACCTGTCCCTCATTCACTAAGTATCAGATACACATCATACTAGCCATCCTAGTAGTTGAGATGGGCTATCCTGGACTTGGCTGGGCTAGTCATCTGCACTGGGTGGTTTTTGTGTCAACTTGAGAGAAAAAGGAGCCTCAGCTGAGGAAATGCCTCCATGAGATCCAGCTATCAGGCATTTTCTCAATTAATATTCAGTGCAGGAGGGCCCAGCCCATGGTTTGTAGTTCCATCCTTGGACTGGTGTCCTGGGTTCTATTAGAAAGCAGGCTGAGCAAGCCAGAGAAAACAAGCCAGTAAGCAGCACCCAGCATGGCCTCTGCCTGCATCAGCATCTGTCTCCAGGATCCTGCCATATTTGAGTTCCTGCCCTGACCTCCTTTGGTGATGAACAGCTATGTGGAAGTATAAGTTGAATAACCCTTTTCCTACCCAACTTGCTTTTTTGGTCATGGTATTTTGTTGCAGTAATAGAAATCTTAACTAAGAAGTCATCTTTGATCCGTGTTGTGGGTCACTACTGTGTATCATCTGATCACATCCCTGTGTGATCAGAGGAAGAGTGGCCAACAAGTTCTCTTGGCATGAGAGATGTGCCATCTAAAAAACACCAGAGAGGGGCACTGTAGTAAGGTGAATGACAGAGAGTGGCAGGAGACAACAGGGTCTAATCTCACTGTGTAGCCCTGGCTGGCCTGGAACTTGTTATATAGACCAGGCTAGCCTCAAATCCTACCAACTGGGATTCCAGGCGTACACCATCAAACCTGGAAGAGCCTGATTCTTATAGCAGAGGGTTCAATGGTTATGGTATAAGGTTTCTCTGGCCCTAACTGAAGGATGTTGAACCCCGTTGAACTCTGATTTGACAGTAACAATTGAGCCTCAGTTCAAATTTACAGATGAGATGTTTCTTTTCTTTTTCTTTTTGTTTGTTTTTCAAGACAGGGTTTCTCTGTAGTGCTGGCTGTCCTGGACTCATTCTGTAGACCAGGCAGGCTGTCCTGGAACTCACAGAGATCTCCCCACCTCTGCCTCCCAAGTGCTGGGATTAAAGTCATGTGCCACTCACCCAGCCAGATGACATATTTCTTTTTTTTTTTTTTTTTTTTTCTGAGACAGGGTTTCTCTGTGTAATAGTCCTGGCTGTCCTGGACTCACTCTGTAGACCAGGCTGGCCTTGAACTCACAGAGATCCGCCTGCCTCTGCCTCCCAAGTGCTGGGATTAAAGGCGTGCTCCACCAACCAGATGACATATTCCTAAACAAGTGGGAAGCCATCTTTTTGGCTGCATCTGATTCCTCTCCTAAAATCTCCTCCCTTCTGTGCTAGGCCGGATGCTCATCCTAAAACAATAAGTGTAAAATATGGCAATATTCCCTCTTGTCATGAGCTTTCCAATTATTGAAAATGAAGTAAATCCCTCCAGAGGCAAAATCATTAAATATATAGTAAATAATGAGGTTAATTAATTTAACCCTTCTAATTAGGAAACTAATTAAATCAGAAAATTAAAATTGACACCAGACATTAGAATCAGGAAGTTTTGAGTTTAGTCCTGGCAATTGTCTCTCTCATCTCAACCAATTTCCAGAGAGGAGTCTACATCAGCTGTAGTGGCACTGTGGGTTCTTGCAGCCCAGAGAGATTTTCTATCATAAAGATATTTTCTAGGCATTTGTCTCACTTATGCTTTCATTAATTATGGCATTAAAAACCTTTCTCCTTTTTAGATTTTTCAAAGGAAAGAATTCAAATAAGTCCAAAAAGAAGGTTTTAACCTAAACTGCTGGCTACTGTGGTTGTGAGAAAGTCATTTAAAATTCTCTGGGCCTCCCTCTAATTATCTTTCTATGATAATGGAAAAGATAAGATATCGACTCCCTTGTCTTGGTGAAGGGAATTGATCTGCCTGGGAGTATCAGACCAGAGGCTGCTGTTGGAGGTGTGAACAAAAGTCCTTCAAGGAACCAAGTCTTCCCTCAGCACCCCCCCGCCCCAGGCTGATTATAAGCTCAATGACTGTTTGGCTGGATTGTGCAAACCCAGAACCAGATATCCTGGGCCAGTTGTTAGCTCCTTTAATACCCTCCTCCATACCTGAGCCTTAGACAAATCACGTAGAATGTCCAGACTCCTCACTCCCACCCACCTAAGCTAAGAATGCCTTCAGATAGCACCTAAAGCCAATGGCACCTTCCCCCAGTTTCCTATAACTGCCAACATCATTTTTCTGCCAATACATTTCAAAAGTGCCTCAATTATGCCTCTCCTTGTTCTGTTACTATAAGAACTTCCCCAAACTAAGACTACATTAGAACATGGAATTTAGGGTGCACGAAATCTGTGTTCCCAGCCATGGTCACTCATATTTAACTCCTGAACCCACAGGCACGTTGAAAACAACACTTGGCAACCAAGTCCATCCCTCTGTGCAATCCACCCTGCCATGCACACACTGAGGAGGTCTGAGAGCTACAACCCAACTATGAAGTTGTGTTCTGTGTTGCCACTGGAATTGGTGTTTCTAAGCTTGAAAATGTCTAAGTAGCTATCCCATTAGAAACTCTAGAGCTCTGTAGGCCTATTTTATTTTATTTTGACAGGGTCTCATGTAGCCCAGGCTGGCCTCAATAGGCAGCTGAGGATGACCTTGAACTCCTTGTCCTTCTGCCTCCACCTCCCCCAAGTGCCAGGATCACTGGTGTGTGTCACCACCTCAGTTTCAGGCAATGCTGGGGCTTGAACCAGGGCTCCTACCTGCTAGGCAAGCACTCTATGAACCAAGGTATACCCACGTCCTCTGTGTACCTTTTAGATTGGTCTCATAGCACACGGAACTGACACAGCACAGAGGCATGCAAATGCAGTTCTCTGAGGTCAGCACCTGAAATCCTTTGACAGGAGGCAGGTGACAGGAGGTCTCTACAGGCTCTGGTCTCATCCACAAGAAGGTGAGAAGCCCCTTCCAAGTACAGGACTCTTCTGATTCAGCAGGAGCTTCCTGTACTGGCACTCATAGACACTGGCAGAAACTGTGTTGGGCTGAAGATATAAGAAGTCTGGGTTACATTAGATTATGTCTCAAAAAAAAATTAACTGTGGCCAATCTACCCAAAGGTTATACTTACAAACACATGTAGAAGCTAATGAAGCCTAATTCCTTTGCCCAAATTTGAATGCTTAACTTAATCATTTCTATTATTATTATTATTATTATTATTATTATTATTATTAGTTGTTGTTTTTCCAAGACAGGGTTTCTTTGTGTGGCCTTGGCTATTCTGGAACTAGCTCTGTAGACCAGGCTGGCCTTGAACTCACACAGATCTGCCTGCCTCTGTCCCTGGGGTGCTGGGATTAAAGGCGTGCCACTACTGCCTAGCTCCATTTCAATTATTTTAAACAAATACACTCACTCGGCACAATTAATGTTGCCTGATACTTTTGAGTGAATAAAATTCAGTTCTGACCAACAGTTTTATTTTCACACACCTTCAAAGCTGTAGGCATGTTCCAACTCACCCAGTGTATGGGATCTCACTCTTAAGCTCAGAAGTTAAGATAATGAAGTGAGGGGCAGACAATGTAGCTCAGTTGGTAGAGTACTCGCCTGCGATGTACAGAGCCCCAGGTTCAATCAACAGCACACCACCTAAACTAGGTGTTGTAGAACACACCCAAAATCTCAGCCCTGGGAAGGTAGAGGCAGGAAGATCAGAAGTTCAAGATCACCCTCAGCTAAGTAGGAAGTTTAAGGCCGGCCTTGGATACTAGGAATTCTATATAAACAAATAAATAAAATCTGTGTGATTGATTTTTGGAGACAGGGTTTCTCTGCGTAGCCTTGACTGTCCTGAAACTCACTCTGTAGGCCAGGCTGGCCTCGAACTCAGAGATCCACCTCACCTCTGCCTCCCGAGTGCTGCCATAAAAGGCGTGTGCCACTACTGCCCAGCTCTAACCTGTCATTTTTTTGTTTGTTTGTTTTTCGAGACAGGGTTTCTCTGTGTAACCCTGGCTGTCCTGGACTCACTTTGTAGACCAGGCTGGCCTCGAACTCACAAAGATCTGCCTGCCTCTGCCTCCCAAGTGCTGGGATTAAAGGCATGCGCCACCACCGCCCAGCTCTAACTTGTCATTTTTAAAGTGTGTTCTGTATGTGTTCCCTTCAACTCGGGTTATGTGGCATCAGGCTGCCTTGAGTTCTAATGATTCACTGGCATCCTTTTCTACCTCATGATGGGCAAATAGTCCTAATTTGGATCAGGCATAATCTTCTCTGTGCTTTTCTGTTTATGTGTTTTGCTGTCCAATTATGACATCTCTTCATCTAGATTGTTACCAAATGAGGATCCTCCCATCTCCAAGCCTAAACCTTTCCTAATCTAATTAGATCAGGCAGGTAGAGACTTTAAATCTGGATAGGTAGACTTTATGTACCTATTCAACACAAAGAACCCCCAGAAAATAGAGCTTCAGCCATTATTAGCCTTTAAGATTGAGTGATCAGTCTTAGAGGGGGGGAAATTGAGGCAGGGTAGGAAGACAGGGGAAATGAGGAATGTCAGGCAAGGGAGTCCCCTTATCCATGCTGGCTAAAAACCAAGAATCCTTATGAAAAGAGCCAGCTAGATAGCTCAGAGGACAAAGATGCTCACTGTTCAAACTTGATTACTTGAGTTTGATCCTTGGAACTTACATATGAAGGTGGAAGGAAAATATGACTCCACAAAATTGTCCTCTGACCTCTGTACACACACTTTGGTATTCTGCCCAGTTCTTGAGACCCCAAAGACCACCCAGGAGCCAATTCCGATGTAAATGCATGAGGGTTGTTTATTCAAGCTCAGAGCTTGGACTCTCAAAGCTCACAGGTGCAATGGTTCCAGTTGAGAGCCCTGAGCCCAGAAAGCACAAGGTTTATATACAGACTTAGACAAAGAAACAGGTTTTTTATCATAGGATTGGATGGCATTTGGGTAGCTAGTCATGTCAATTTCTGATTGGCTCGTTGTTACTAACTAACCAGCTGTGGTCAGTGTGACCACCAGAAAGTTTGTTTAGACTTTTTGAGTGCTTTCTCAGAGTGAGCTGTCCGGATATGACTAGAGAACAGCCCTGGAATGCAAGGTACATTTTGTTGTTCTGGAACTGGAGGTCAGCTCTGAGTCAAACCTAATACAAAATGGAATCTTTTTTAAGATGAGTCAGTCAGGCTCCACAGTATGTGTGCTGTGGTGGTCTGAATAAGAAATGTCCCCCACAGGCTCCCATATTTGAACACTCCATCCCCTGTTAGTGATGCTGTTCAGGGAGGTCATGGAAAGTTTAGGGGGTGGAGCCTTACAGGAGGAAGTGCTTCACTGGGGCAGACATTGAGAGCTCATAGCCTCATTTTACTCCCACTTTACTCTCCCTGCTTTGGCTTGAGAAGAAAAGTGTTTGAAAATATGATCTTTCTGCTTCCTGTTCCTACTGCACAGCTGCTATGCTTCCGATGCCATTATGGATTCTCTCTTCAGAACTGTAAACCAAAATAAACTCTCCTTTCTATAGATTCTTTTTGGTTATGGCATTTTATCACAGCAATAAGAAAGGACATCATGCCTCCACTCACCAAACATGCACATACACTTTATAAATAAATAAACATAAAATATATATATATATATTTGGTTTTTCAAGACAGGGCTTCTCTGTGTAGCCCTGGCTGTCCTGGACTCACTTTGTAAACCAGGCTGAAAACTGCACATCCACAGTTCAGGACCTGAGGTAGGAATATCAACAGTTTGATTGATGTTCAGCACCCACATGGCAGCTCATAACTGTCTTAATTCCAAGATCTGACACTCTCACATGGTCATACATGCATGCAAAACACCAATGCATATACAATTTTTAAGAATGTAAACAATTTTTAAAAGATACTTGAATGAGACTCTCTTGAGAAGCTTGTACCCACTGTCTTTCCTTTATATGTCTCTCTGTTTGCCATATTTTCTTCTTTAAGACATGGTCTTGGCCGGGCATGGTGGCACATGCCTTTAATCCCAGCACTCGGGAGGTAGAGGCAGGCAGATATGTGCCAGTTTGAGACCAGTCTGGTCTACAAAGGGAGCCCAGGACAGCCAGGACTACACAGAGAAACCCTGTCTTGAAAAAACAAAAACAAACAAAAAAAACAGGGTCTTGTGTTGCTCAAGGTTGGTCTTGTACATAGTTCATGCTGGCCTTGAACTTCAGTCCTTCTGCATCTACCTTCTATGTGCTAGGATTACAGGCAAGGACCACAAAGCCCTGTTTAAAACTTTTCTTGCTGGGCATGGTGGCACACACCTTTAATCCCAGCACTTTGGAGGCAGAGGCAGGAGGATCTCTGTGAGTTAAAGGTCAACCTGGTCTACAAATCCAGTCCAGGATAGCCATGACTTGTTGCACGGAGAAACCCTGTGTTGAAAAACAAAACCAAAAAGCAACAACAACAAAAAACCCTTTTCTTAATAAATGGTAGCTTTGCTTCATTATAAAGTAAAGGAGCCCCTTCCACACACCACCCAAGCCTCCCCAGTTCCTCTGGCATACTGGAACCTCATCTGTGGGTCTCTGCTGCACCTGATTCATTTCAACAGGACCAGACTCACTGATGCACATTATTTTAGCTTCTGATGTAGACATATTTTAAGGAAAACACAGCTCACAGACATAGGTTTCATGTCTGTCTGTGGGAGACATAATTGGAAGCAGAATGCTGAAGTCAGGATCATCTGAAGAGGAAATGAAGGGGCACAGGTAGGGCTGGATACAGGGGTAGAAAAAGAAGCCTGGGATGAAATGACTGGCAGATATCCAGGCCCTGGAGGCAGAGTTGTAGATACAATTATTTAAACTATTTCTAGAATTTAAATTATAGTTAATTGGTCAGCAGTGTTGATCCTTAATCTGCCATTATAAATGGTCATACAGGCTGGAGAGATGGTGTAGAGCCTGACTGACTCCATCTTGAAAAAAGATTCCATTTTGTATTAGATTTGACTCAGAGCTGACCTCAGTTCCAGGAAAAACAACGAAATATACCCAACCTTGCATTTCAGGGATGTTTCCTAGTCACAACCATGTCCGTTTTTTTCTCACTCTGAGAAAGCACCCAAAAAGTCTAAACAAACTTTCTGCTGGTCAAGTTAATCGATAATGGTATGGCAACAACAATGAGCCAATTAGCGATAGGCAAGTTTGTCTGTCCAAATGTCATCCAATCTTGTGTTAGAAACCTCTTTCTTTGGTTAAGCCCCTATAAAAACTCTATATTTTCTGAATTCGTGGCTCTCAACTCAAACCACTGCTTTGGTGAGCATTGGAAGTTCAAGCTCAAGTTTGAATAAACCACCCTCATGTTTTTACATCAGAGTTGGCTCCTTTGGGGTCTTGAGAACCGGGCAGAACAATGGATCAGTGGTTAAGAGCACTGGTAGCTCTTCCAAAGGACCAGGGTTCAAATCCCAGCACTCATGTGGTAGCCAGTAATGTCTGCTTGTGGTGGCACATGCCTTTAATCCCATCAATCATGAGGCAGAGGCAGGCAGATCTCTGTGAGTTCAAGGCTAGCCTGGTCTACAAAGTGATTCCAGGACAGCCAGAGCTGATACACAAGAGAAACCCTGTCTCAGAGAAATCCTGCCTTATCCTGGATTGTGCAATCTTAGCCCATCTAAGCTAGCTTATAATTCTATTCCCCAAATAAAATCCCATGTAATATACTTTTTTCTCGTGGGCTGTTATTCTCCACATTATGCCTATGTTCTAGACCAGACCATGTGGAGATATGATTCTTCTAACACATGGCATGTTTCCTTCTTCCTCCTCCTGGCGTCTCCTTCCCATGATCCTCCTCTCTGCCCCAGAAGCCCACCAACCTTATTTCCTGCCTACCTTCTCTCCTACCCAATCTAGGCTCCAGCATTTTATTCAACCAATCAACTTTAAATTAGGCAGAGCAAGGTTTAGACAACAAAGACAGGACAATGTCCTTGTCTGGGTGGCAACCAGATCCTGAGGCCAGTAATTAACAACAAAATACAGAATAAGTTTCTTGTTCTTTTCCTACTCAAGGTATTTTTTCTATGTTGCTGGTATCTTATTCGAGGAATTGAAACATGACAGTCAAGGTCAGAAAAAAATACCCTGTCAGGAGTGATGGGTGGGGTGGGGTGGGAGGCTGCAGAGGTGGTCTAGTACTTTGGGTAGCTTGCTGCTCTTGCAGAGGACCTGCATTTTGTTTCTAGCACCTATGTACACACCTCCTATAATGTCAGTTCCAGGCTGCCTGATACCCACTGCTGGTCATCTCCAGCACAGCAGTGTGACATACAACCACCAGCAGGCAACATAAGACAATTCAGGGTTCCCAATTATTGTTTGGGGGATTCCTTTTATGGAGTACAAGAGACAGAGTTCAGTTGCTGTTTTGGTTTTTTCTTCTGATACAGGGTTTCTATGTATAACCACCCTGGCCATCCTGGAACTTTCTTTGCAGAGCATGCTGGCCTCCAACTCACAGAGATCTGCCTGCCTCCGCCTCCCGAGTACTGGGAATAAAGGTGTGCACCACCACCCCTGGCTCCTGCCTGGTTGCTGGTTTTGATTGACAGGGATGGATTACTTACGAAAGTAACTCTTTGTTTCCTGTAATTAAGCCTGTACATTTCTTTACAAGCAGAAAATTTTGTATGTACAGTACAAACTTTGGAATTCATAGTAGACAGCAACCTTGAATCTGAGCTGAGGTGTTGTGAGCAGCATTTGCTGGCACTGCATCATATAACCACAGAATGCACAGTACAGAGCCCATGTGCTATTTGTTCAGAACCAAGGATGCAGTGAAGGCACATGGTGCAACATGGGCTGCCATGGCCAGAAACACCTTGGATTCACCATGAATTTTTAAAAATTATTTCTGACCCTTGCATGTTTGGAAACTTTCTACTGTTGCTAATTCTTTTCTGACCCCAAAATGGAGTCATGATGTACAATAAAGCTAGGCTGTAGCCTATAAATTTAAACTGAACTTAATAATATCTAACTTTGCCAGGCAGTGGTGGCACACACCTTTAATTCCAGCACTTCGAAAAACAAAACAAAAATAACAATACCCAACTTTAAGGGGTGACAGTCAGCTAAAGACAACAAAATGAAAACACTATGCAGTACACAAATTAAAAATTTTTTTTAACTTACTAACGATTTATTTTTATGATTGCCCATATAATTTGTATATGTACCACCTGCATGCCTGGTGATCTTGGAGGCCAGAAGAGGACCTCAGAACTCCTGAAACTGGAGGTTCAGACAGTTGGAAGCTCTCATGCACATACATGATTCATACACAGGAACACACATGCACACACACACTATTGACCTTCAAAGAGCCATGGTAGATTGGTATTTGGATCTCTTGGTAGGTAGTACTATTTCTAGTACTACTTTATTTTTTTTCTAGTTTCACTTTTTTTTTTTTTTTTTTTTTTTTTTTTTTTTTTT
>CAJQZJ010016246.1:1057684-1076915 GCA_907164525.1 Lophiomys imhausi | reverse complement strand
TTTTTTGAGACAGGGTTTCTCTGTGTATCTCTGGCTGTCCTGGACTCACTTTATAGACCAGGCTGGCCTCGAACTCACAGATATCCACCTGCCTCTGCCTCCCAAGTGCTGGGATTAAAGGCGTGCGCCACCACCGCCCGGCACTTTTTTTTTTTTTTCAAGACAGAGTTTCTCTGTGTATCCTTGACTATCCTGGGCTCATTTTGTAGAACAGGCTCACAGAGATCCTCCTGCCTCTGCCACCCGAGTGATGGGATTAAAGTTGTGTGCCACCACACCCGACAATTACAGACAGCTCTGAACTGCCATGTGGGTGCTGGGATTTGAACCCAAGTCCCTTAGAAGAGCAGCCAGTGCTCTTAACCGCTGAGCCATCTCTCCAGCCCCTCAATTTCATTTTTTCCCTGTATGTCTGTGCACCCAATGGTTCAGTGTTCCCAGAGTCCAGAAGAGCATTGGAGCTCCTGGAACTGGAATACAGGTGGCTGTGAGCTGCCATATGGATGCTGGGAATCAAATCTGGGTCCTCTGATAGAGCAACAAGTGATCCTAACTGGTGAGCCACCTCTCCAGCCCTTCACACTTTTTTTTTTTTTTTTTTTTTTAACCAAACTCAGTTTAACTAACTTTCTGAGAGAAAAAAAAATAGTACTATTTAATGAAATAGTAGGAGCACTAGGCAGGATGCTTATTCTGTAAAGGCTGTCAAACAAAATGGCCCTGCTCTGAGTTCATTTGAGGAAATTCTAGGAACATCAACACTCAGTCTCCATAAAGGTCATAGAACAAAAGACTTGATTAATGAAGAGTATCACTACAGTGGTAAGACTTGTCATTGTGTGAAAAATCTCACCGCAATCTCAGCTGGTCATTGTTTCCAATTTAATATAATGAATTATTATATTAAATTTATATTTAATATTATTTTATTATAAAATTTAATAAAATATATTTTATTATTAAAATGTTAAATATGGGGCTGGAAAGATGGCTTAGTGGTTAAGAGCATTAGTTGTTCCAAAGAACCCGGGTTCAAATACCAGCACCCACATGGCAGTTCACAGGTGTCTGTAATTGCCAGGCGTGGTGGCATATACCTCTAATCCCATCACTCAGGAGGCAGAGGCAAAGGATCTCTGTGAGTTCAAGGCCAGCCTGGTTTACAAAGTGAGTCCAGAACAGCCAGGGCTACAGAGAAACCCTGTCTCGAAAAAAAAAAAGTAAAATATTAAATATATATTATAATAGAATAAATATGGATGTGCAGTTATTGTGAAGATAATTTTTATGTATTTTGCTGTTTACCTTTAAAGACTAAACTACCTGAGGGTTGGATGGCTCAGCAGTTAAAATTTGGCGCTCTTGCAGCATTTCCAAGTTTGGTTCCCAACACCCACATGCTGTGTAACTCCAGTTCCAGGGGATCCCGAAGCCTTCTTCTGACCCGTCCAGGCACTCACGGAGTGCAGATACATACATGCAGGGCAAACTCCAACACACATTACACAGAAAGCCACTTATTTAGTGAGTGTGTGTATGTGTGTGAGCCACGGCGTGCCCGTGGAGGTTAGAGAACCAATTTGCAGGAGTCGGTTCTCTCTTCCCACCACGTGGGTCCCAGAGATTGAACTCAGTTTGACGGCTGGCGTCTTTGCCTGCTGAGCCATGTCGCTGGCCCCTATATTGCTCTTAAGCCGCCTCACCGAAGATCAGTTCCCCGCCAACGGCTGCAGCAGACGCGGACGAAGGAAAATGACCAGTATTCAGGATCCGCCTGGCTCTAGGCCCGACAATGCGCTTCCCCGCAACAGTGATGGAGACACCAGAACCCGGCACGCTAGATGGTGCAGGTCGCCCTCCGTTCCAAAGCCCCGCCCCCCCTCGCGCAGGCGTTGCCGGGTGGCCGCGCGGGGTGACGGGAGCCCCGCCCAGGTCCCGCCCCCTGGCTGGTCCACCGCGGCCATGAGGGGGATACATACTCTCTGCGTCCTCAGTTCTCAGTCACGGTAACTGGGCAGGTGCAGGGCTGCCACCTGCGGTGCGAAGAAAATTACAGCGTCGACTCTGGGGTCTGAAGCGGCGGGGAAGGGGCGCTGTGTGATGAGTAAGGCGGGGCAATTCCTCGTGCTCCCCTGCGGTTGCGGTGCAAGTGGTACATGCCTCAGGGCGCGCGCGGCTCCCGCGCTCCGGGCCTCCCGACGGGCGGGGGCGCGGGTCGGAGTGCGGCGGCGGCGGCTGCGGGCCGGGCTGTGCAGCCGGGCGCTTGGCATCACTGCGGGTGCTGGGCGCGGCTGGCCGGGTTGACGCCGGGCCGGGCGCCGCCGCGCCGCAGCGCTGTCGCGACAATGTCGGAGCCGGCGCCCCAAGTTCCGGAGGATCTGTTCCGCGAGGTCAAGTATTACGCGGTGGGCGACATCGACCCGCAGGTACCGCCCGCGCGGGGCCCCTGTGCCGGGCCATCCCCGCTTCGCCGCGCGCTCACGCCGAGTAGGACCCCGGGCCGGAGCCGCGGGGCACGCCGGGCCGCGAAGGGCCGCGGGAGGGTCCTCGCGAGCACCGACCGACCCGGCGCGGCTGCCGGCCAGCATCTTGCGGGGCCCTGCTGAGCGCGTCCCTTGGGACTGCCCTCCCGGCCCTTGGTTTTCCCTAAGAGTGGATTGTTCGGTAGGTGTGGAAGGTACCGTCCTCACGGTCACAGTGATTCATGCGTGCGACCATGGGTCTGGATCCATCCACAGGACACCGTCTGTGTGTGGTCCTGGTACCTTCAGGACAGTGTCCTAGACTTTTCCCTTCCTAAACTGTGCTTACAGTTGTGTTGCGTTCGGTGTCTCGAGATGTAAGCTAAACGGGTCCTAAGGAAGGAATTGTCTAAGAGCCACTGAACATGGCCTTCCAGAGGCTCATACTTGTATCCTAGTAACGGAGGTTCGTGCGTTGGGTCTTCGGGTGCGTGATCTGGATGATTGCTTATCGCTGGCTTTTTCTTTTCTTCTCTTTTTTTTTTTAAGTACTAATCACTCCACTTCTACCGCTACCTTACCTCCCTTCGCCCTTTCTTGTTCTTCATTTAGGACTTTGGCTGTTGTGAAGGACTTATACCAAATGTCACTTGAAACCAGGAACACACTGAACTGAGCTGTTTTCCCCACTATATGTGAAATCTGACTGCTTAAAAAAAAATCTCCCTTGCAAGCCCTTGAAATAGTGCGTTTTTAAAAAAGGTTTAGAGCCAGGGCACCTATTCTTTGAATTTAGTAATGCAGTTTGAGGAAGCTCACAGGTGGTGAGCACCCTAATACAGGCCTGGCTTCCGGCCTGGTACCCAGTGTGCTGCAGAAGAGCACACCTGAATGCTGAGTCCTACGAATAGGACAGGTGTGGGTACTGTAGGTGTTGAGTCTTAAATAAGCAGATATTGAGGACAAGAAGTGTGAGCCGGGTGGTGGTGGCGCACGCCTTTAATCCCAGCACTTGGGAGGCAGAGGTAGGCGGATCTTTGCGAGTTCGAGGCCAGCCTGGTCTACAAAGCGAGTCCAGGACAGCCAGAGCTGTTAAACAGAGAAACCCTGTCTCAAAAAACCAAAAAAAAAAAAAAAGTTGTGTGAAATGTGTGCACTAGGAATTGAAGGCATTTATGTAGTCTTGGCATGTGTCCTGTTGGCCACTGGAGGTAGTTACAAGGTGGCTCCTGTGAGACAGAATTAGTAATGTACAGTTTGGGAAGAAATTTTGGTGTCCTCAGGGTCTGAGACCAGAGTTTTCACAGTTGTTTGATGGGAAGGGTTCTACTGCAGGAGTTGAAGAGTGAATACAGAGAAAAGATGGACAGCAAAATGACAGTTGTTTCTGGAAATTTGTCATGAAAATAAAGTACTGGGACCCAAGAAGGAGAGGGCCAGGGAGGCCTTGCTGTTGTGTGCATGTTGCTGAGCAGGTCTGAAGCAGGTGGATGAAGTCCCTGTGTGAAAATAAACATACTCTGGGTCTGGGCAAGCTGGCTGGTGGCATGCATCAGATACACATGTGATGGCTCCAGTTCTTAGACAAAGGTTAGCAAATTATCCTAGACACTGCTGATTTCAGCTCTTTCTTGACTGTGTCCTATGATGCTGCTGTTAGCTCCATGTGTCCTCTCAGGGTCTGTAGTGACTGCCTCATTGACCGTGAGAACTTTGCCATCTGTAATGGCAAGTTATGATTGATGGAGAGCCAGGGTCCTCTCCTGATGTAACTGGGAGTCTCTTACCAGGGACCAAAGAGTAGTGTGCCTACACTGAAGCCAGCAGGGCCCCTTCCTCTCTCTGCTTCCGATCAATCTCTCTGGGAGATACCACCAGCATTCCTTTCTTGGCTTTTCTGCTATGCTTGCGCCCTGTCTGGTTACTGTCTGGTTAATTCTATTCCATTTTTTTTTTTTGTTTGTTTGTTTGGTACTGACTTTTCTTTAGTGACCTGCCTTCTGCAGTGGTGAGAATTGTTACAGTTGTGTCTGAACAAGTCTGAGTAGAGGCTAACCCATGTGTTCCTATGGTGCTGTCCATCTGTAAGATCTGGTGGGTGCCATCTTCATTTGTGACATCCTCCCATGACTTAAGGAAAGACTCGTGCATAGCACCCAAGACTACCCTCCCCCAGGTTGGATCTGAGTTCTTCTCCTGGGCCCTCCCTCAGTGTATACATTACATTTTGCCTGATGGGCACCCACAAGTTAGGATTCTCCTGGTGTGTCCTGTCTATCTGGACAGCAGATGGCGAGTAGCTGGCCACCGCTAGTGACTTGGACTGTGAATCAGGGTTGCTGCACTTTATTGTCCAAAAGCATTTTATTGGCTCTGTTACTCAGGAAAAGGCTCCTCTGTGGGGGTTAGGGTGTGCTTTTATTAAATGTTTCCATTATTGTTAATAGTGACTTCTTTGAATGTGGACATCAGTACAGTATTTTGTTTTAATTAATTGCGTTGTTTGTTTTGTTTCCTTAGGTTATTCAGCTTCTTAAAGCTGGGAAAGCCAAGGAAGTCTCCTACAATGCCCTGGCCTCACACATCATTTCAGAGGATGGGGACAACCCGGAGGTGGGAGAAGCCCGGGAGGTCTTTGACTTGCCTGTTGTAAAGGTCAGTAGAGAATCCGAGCCTCTGCCTTC
This sequence comes from Lophiomys imhausi, assembly GCA_907164525.1. Taxonomy (NCBI): domain Eukaryota; kingdom Metazoa; phylum Chordata; class Mammalia; order Rodentia; family Muridae; genus Lophiomys; species Lophiomys imhausi. The sequence goes on along the minus strand of CAJQZJ010016246.1, from coordinate 1,071,769 downwards.
CTTCCGCAGCAGGCCTTTTCTGCCTGCTTATCGCAGGCAGGTGTTAACTGGGGTGTCATCAGATAAACGAAGGCCTTAAACTTTAGTTGCTGCCTTAACTTTGGGACTTACGGTTCCATGGCTACATGGCAAGGTTGCTTTGTAAGTAATTCCTGGTCACTGTGGGAATGCTCCCTTGCTGTCCCATCCTGCCTGCCCTCCAGTCCAGGAATCCTGTCCTAGGCTTTGCCACCTTGTCAGATAGGTGTTTTACATTGTAGGAAGGCATATTTCCAGAAGCCTCTTAAAGGCAGCTGTCCTTTTCCTGGTAGCCAGAGGTTCTCGTCTGCAGCTGGATAGATGAGTGGAGGAGACCCCTCCCCTGATAAGGCTCACTGTACTAGTTGTCCACTTGGTGGCCATCTGGACTGTTCTTCACCCTGACCTATGGGCACTTGGTTGTAGAATGTGGGGCTTTAGGTGGTGAGCAATTTGCTCAGCTTTTGTCCCCCTGTGACGTGCTACGTTTGTGGTGGCTCTTCTGTTTTCCTTACCTGCTGCCAAAACCCCTCTTCATACTGTCCAGTGCTTTACCTTAAGCCAGCAAGTTACATGGTTCTACAATAGTAGTTAGGAGTGAGGTGACCAAGTGAGATCCGGTGTTGGGGGGCTGGCTGGCTATTGGATGTGATATTTTCCCAGTTCTGGGGTCTGGAAAACTTTGCAGGCTTGCAAGCTTGACCTTTGAAAAAGAGCCAGACAGGCGGTCTGCCTCAGGGGTCACAGAGAGGTTCTTTACCCATACTGTCAGGAGACAGCCCCTTCAGAGGACACCTCATTTGTAGCAGTGAATAAGGGTAGTCAGGTCTGCACACCAGCATGTGTGCTTCAGTGCTGCTATCTCCGGCCACTGTCTCTCTCAAGACTGGTGCTCAGCATGTTCCTGGCACGTCTTGCTTGGGCTGCTTGCTAAAGCTTGCCAGAGGTCTGCCTGTGAGCAGTGAAGACTTCTTCAGTTTGCAACTCACCCCACCTTTCCTGGGAGCTTGCTTTCTGACTTTTTTTTTTTCCTCCCTGGCTGTCCTGGACTCACTTTGTAGACCAGGCTGGCTTCGAACTCACAGAGATCCGCCTGCCTGTGCCTCCTGAGTACTGGGATTAAAGGCGTGCACCACCATGCCCGGCCCAAGCTTGCTTTCTGTTAGCCATTGTATGTTAAAGTGATTTTGTGTCTCGTACAGATTTACAGTGAAAGGTTTACCTTACAAATGTCTTTCTGGGGTCTAGGTCACTGTTGCCACACCAAATACAGTGACAGATTTTAAACACATTTGACCCCAGGGCTCCCTTTGCAATAAATACTTTGTTACCCCTTCAGTCTCTGAAGTAAAATTCATATGTAAGATGCCTTATCACATGGTTAAGAATCGGAGCTGGGGAGATGGATGAGTCAGTGGGTAGCAGAGCTTCCTTGCATGAGGACCTGAGTTCTGATCCCCAGCACACCAGGGAAAAGCCATGTGGCCATGTCTGTAGTCCCAGTACTAGGAGAGGATGGACACAGGAGGATTGCTGGGACATGCTGACCACCAGCCACTTCAAGTTCAGTAAGAGATTGTTTCAAGGGGCTGGGGTAGAGACACCTGATGTCCTCTGAATGTGCATGTCTCTCTCAGCACATAGAGACTAAGGGTATGGCTTGGTGGCAGGGCAGTGCTCCGCAAACTTGAGGCCCCAGGTCTGTCCTCGGCACCAAAACAAAAAACAAATAAAAGTTGCTGAAGCTGCTGATATGAAAAGGAAAAAATAAAAGGGAAATGAGCAATAGGTAAAAACAAGGGTACAACCACCTGAGACGCTGTAATGAAGTTGTCCCCGGGGTCAGTGAGCTGTGTCCAGCCATTCAGGCAGCCTCATCCTGCAGGGGGAGTTACAGGTGGAAAGGTGACAATTTGGAATGGTGATTACAGAGTTGTAGGCTGAATAGAACAGCCTGCTTTTGTCTTGCATTTGTATAGAACGGCCACTGTTATCTGGAGAACTGCCATGGTATCAGTGTAGACAGACTGTCCCCTGTCCCATTCTTGTCTACTCTGGCTGTAGTTGTTGAGCAGGTGACCCATGATAGCATCCTAGTCCGCTTGTTATTTGTGGCAATGTGTTTTGTCACAAGGTGACGGGGCTTCTCAGAGCTGACCGCAGTTGAGTCTTTGGGGTACTTTCTACCTTATCCTCTGAGTCTGAACTGAGGCCTGCCTTTGTTCCCATGCAGATGCTGGAATGTGGATTTAGCTGACAGGGGCTAAGGCCTAGTTCCTGGGGCAGGCACATTCTTTGGCCTATACTTTCGTCTTAGTCACTGTTTTTTTGCTCTGAAGAGACATCATGATGATGGCAAGCCTTTTTAATTGGGGCATCCTTACAGTTTAAGAGGGTTAGCCTATCATCATGATAGTGAGGAGCATGGCCGGCATGCAGACATGCTCTGGAGCTGTAGCTGAGAGCTCCATCCTGATCCATAGGAAGAAAGGAGAGAGAAGAGGGAGGGAGGGGGGGGGAGAGAGATTGGGCCTGACTTGGGCTTTAAAAAAGCCTGCTGGGCTGGTGGTGCACACCTTTAATCCCAGTACCTAGAAGGCAGAGGCAGACGAATCTCTTGAATTCAAGGCCAGCCTGGTCTATAGAGTGATTTCCAGGGCTACACAGAGAAACTCTGTCTCAAAACAACAACTATAAAAAACCCCAAGAAAATCTCAATGCCTTACCCATAGCATAGGCTACACACTTCCTCCAACAAAGCCATAGTTAGTAATCCTTCTCAAATTGTGCCACTCCCTGACACCTGAATATTCAAATATGTGAGTCTTTGGGGGCATTCTTCAACCCAACTTCCTTTTGTTTTATTGTATTTATATGAGTGTTTTGCCTGCTGTATATTTGTGCACCATGTATATGCCAGGTTCCTGTGGAGGGCAAGAGAGGAGCCTAATAATGGCCAAGCCTCCTCTCCCCGTCTCTGTTCTGCTGCGCCGTTCTGTCCTTCCGTTCTGCTGCGCCAGTCTCCCTAGCGTTGCACTGCTCTAGTGCCTGGAGAGGTGGCCATCCTCTGCTTGGATTATACTTGGAAGTGGTCTTTAAGTTGGGAAGCCCCACTCAGCCTTTGTGAAGGCTTTCTAGGACTGGAGCTGGGTGGAGATATTGTAAAGAGGTACATTTCCGAACTGGTGCCTTCTAAAGCTGCCTTTGGGGTTCCCATGGGACCTTCTCACTAAACAGAAGAAAAGTGCCACCATTGTTGCACAGTCCAAACTTCCCACAGGACATTGTGCAAGCTGTGACGGCCTTCTGGGTACAGACTGCATGACAGCTAGTAGAGCTGTTGCAGAGAACGTCCTGTAGTTTCAGTTGTAGCTCCACAGCTTCCCGCTTTCTAGGTGTCCCTATTGGGAAGAAAGTTTGAGCATGAAAAGGCGTTCTGATTCACCCACAAAACTTCTTTTTCTGAGATGGTCTTGATGTGTGGTCTAGACTTTTTTCTCTTGCCTTGCCAAATCCATGGCAGGGGATACAGATTTATTTGCACCACCATACCTGGTCCATTACAGGATATTAGTGTTGGCTCAGTATCTAGATTTCATTGGAATTATCAGGATTATCAAAAGTAAGGAGCAGTATTGAGTAAAGCTTTTTTTGCTGCCAGCACCGAACTTGAAAAATGCTCTATAGGGCGCACTCTGGGTCTGATGGCAGTAAAGTAGACCTGAGCATAGTGTCTGTCTTACTGATCAGAGTACGAGCAGGGGTTGCATTCTCCCTGGTCTGTCTTTCCAGAGTCTTGCACCGTCTCTGCAGAGATTTTTTTTTTTTAGGTTTTTTGAGACAGGGTTTCTCTGTGTATCCTTGACTGCCCTGGACTCACTTTGTGGACCAGGCTGGCCTTGAACTCACAGAGATCCGCCTGCCTCTGCCTCCCGAGTGCTGGGATTAAAGGCATGCGCCACCACGCCCGGCTTCTGCATAGATTTGAAATGTATTTTGCCGACTAGGTTGCTGCCTCAGTAACAAGTAATTGAGTATATATATGTTTTCATTCGTCCAGGCTTCTGGAAGTCAGCTGGCTAACTGGTGCTATTGCTAGACTTTCAGAGTGTTGTTTCTTGAAATAGAGTTATTAGAATCATAACAATTGGTCTAATTTTAATAATTGGATTAGAGCCGGACGGTGGTGGCGCACGCCTTTAATCCCAGCACTTGGGAGGCAGAGGCAGGCGGATCTTTGTGAGTTCGAGGCCAGCCTGGTCTACAAAGTGAGTCCAGGACAGCCAGGGCTACACAGAGAAACCTTGTCTCGAAAAACCAAAAAAAAAAAAAAAAAAAAAAATTGGATTAGAAATATAAGGTAAGCTAATCCCAAAAATAAAAGTACCCAGAAGGTAGTTGTTAGCCTACCTTGTAATGAATTCATAGGATTAGAAGAGTTGTTTTGTTTTTAAGTATTTTGCAAATATTGTGTATTCTTGGTTTTAAGTAAAACCAACATCTTGTGAATTTGGTGTATCCCTTGACTGAGCTGAGCTGTGTGGGTAAGGTGAACAGGAGTAAGCGTGTGGACCTCAACTTCCACATCCACAGTAGTAGTCCTGGAGAATGCGGTAGCTGCTTCATTCTGGGACTGGGGCTTGTGGTTTGGGTACACGATCTGTGGTTGCTGCCACCTGGTCCTCAAGTTTACAGGTGGATGTCTGTAGTGGGTCACAACAGCCTTTTCATTTCCAGAAGCAACAAAAGTTCATGTCATTTTGGCCATAGATTGTGAACGGTTTTTGATTTGTGTAATTCTTTTCTTTTTCAGCCTTCCTGGGTGACCCTGTCCGTGCAGTGTGGCGCACTCCTGCCGTATCCTTTTGTGATTGAGGTGTGGGGACAGCCATGGGTTTAAGATGAGCTGACTCAATGGGCTCATGAGTGGGGCCAGCTCTTTCCTCTGCACCTCTGTCTCTGCTCTTTCCTATCCTGTATGAAATGATATGTACCTGGTCCTCGTCATTACCTGCATCAAAAAGCTGTGGCCAGCAGTTGTGGCGAGGACCCAGAGTTCCAGCTCTTCCCAGTTTTACGGTGTCTATTTAGACAGAGTTTTAGAAGTCTAAATGAGGTGAGAGAGCCATGAATGGCCCATGGAGAACGTGAGAAAGAAGTTCCTGGTTTGATAGCATATGCTTATCTGTTCAGTGAGTTAGAGTCCACGGAATATTCACTATTCCACACTTCCCACTCAGCTCTTGCTCTGGTTATGACAGTAGAGTGGTGAAGACCTCATTCTGGGGCTAAGGATGCAGCTCAGTTGATAGAGGGCTATCTTACCCTGGGCTCAGTCCCCACACCGCATGAACTGGGCATGTTGGTGCATGCCCATAATCCCAGCACTTATGAGTTGGCTTCCTAAGAGAAAGAGTTCAAGGCTAGCCTCAACTGTATGAGACCCTGTCTCAAAACAAAACCAAAAGCAAACTCACTCTGCTCTGTGCAGCCTCCTCCCCACCTGTGTCAGCCATGCCTTATTCTCAGTCAGGGTCCTGTGTTGGGTCCCAGGTGGGACACTCCTCACCATTGCTATTTTCTCCTGTAGGTCTACTGGCTTCTGGTTCACTCGGTCGGGATGAGGTTTCACTGAAGATGGCAATCCTAGCAGAACCTGACTTTGGAAGTCATTTCTGCCATCCAGTGGCAATACTGAAGTTGAGACTTGGGGTTGGGGATGGACACCATCATTCAGCTGCTTTATTTCACAGCTGTGCCACACAGCGCTTTGGAGTGCACATACACCTCTCAAGCCTGAGCAGGGGAACTCAGCTGGGTCACAAAGGACATACTACCAAGTGCCTCAGATACTCAAGCCTTCCTCCCTCAGCAACTCTTCTTAGGATGCAGTTCTGGCTCACGAATTCTTATTCTGCATTCAGAGTTGAGCAATGAAGAGTTCTTTGTTGTTTTGCATCTTTATAAGCATAGGTTTCAAACAGACAGACAAACCAACCCTGGGAAGGTGGACCTTTCTGAGATGAAGTCAAGTATTCTATCCCGGGTGTCTTTTCTGGACCTTTTCTTTGTATGAGGCTTCCTTGGGAAGCTGTAGGTTATTTGAGCTCTTGCCTGTCTGCCCTTAAAGAAACCTCAGGCAACAGAACTGGCTGTTGTGCAAGTAGACACAAAAGAGCCTAGGACTGGCTGATAGTCACCCTGAGATTTGTTGGTGCCCTCCACCCCCTTTAGAAGGAGGGAAGCCCTGAAGTTAAGTGGCAGGGAGTTATAGAGCCTTGGGGAATAGACTTTGTGTTGGAGACTTCGTTTCTTATGGGCAGGGTAGCTCATATTAGGACTTGTCAGTGTACCTGTAAGGAAGGTCTGCCCACCGATCACAGTAGGTCCTTTCCATCTGTTCCAAATTCTGGACATTCCTATGTGTTGAAGATTCCCTGACTCTGGGAGACCCACTCTATCAGTGCTTGAGGCACAGCAGGTACAGAAGGAACTCAGATGAGGGTTCCAATTGACCTAAGAACTAGGAAGGGTCTTGGGAGTTCATATTCTAGGGATTCTGGGACCTTGACTTACCCTACCTGAGTTCAGGGCACACAGGTTCTTCTAGGAAGGAGCTCTGTGTGGGACAAGCCCATCCCTGGTGCTGCGCTCTGACATCCTCTGGCATTGCTCTTCAGGGTGTTTGTCTGTGTGTCTCTGTTCCCATGTATCTGTGCCTGGTGTGTAGTTAGGTAGCTGTTGGGAGTCAGGAAGTTTCCCCATGAATACACTGGCCATCTTAGTTATGTGAGTAGAGCACTGGATTTTGCAATGTCCTTTCTCAGGCTTGCTTGCTTCCTCTCATGCTTCACTCCCGTTTGCTCTGAAGTCTCTGGTCATCCTCAACCTGTCTCACTTTCTGAGTACACTGAGCGGGAGGGAGGTGGCAGAGCCTGCCCTAGTGACAGGCAGGGCTTGTGCTAGTAGACTCACAGCTGTGTTCATCTTACTTCATTGCGATCTTAATAACTGTCCGACAGAGTCAATGGTTTCTCTCCAGAGTCCTGTCAGATTTTCTTTGGACTCACTGCCTGCCTTTCTCAGGTAAGCATGGTTGTTGTCTATGATGGTTCTGAGCACTCATGCGCTTGGACCTATGACCTATTAGCTAATTAGTTCCCTGGAATCCTTGTGCTAAACTGACTATATTTGATGACTTCCAGCACACTTAACCATTGTCTAACTAAAATACACATATGTATATAATTTAAAGAAATTATATATTTAAAGCTTAAATATTAAAAATACTTTAAATGAAATTCAAAGATGACAGAATTCACTCAGAAATGTAGTCTAAGGATTTTCATATAGATGAATAAGAAAAAGATAACAAAGACCTTAGCAGATGACTCTAAGGAGTGAATGTAGTTTATATTAGCCCATCAAGCCAATTTCTATAGTTTTTAGTCAGATGAACATTTTAATAATGAGCTAAGAGTTTCTTATTATATTGGTAACGATGCATTCCGTCGTGGTGAGGATGCAGAGAATACTGCTCACTGCGGGCAAAGTCAGTGCAGCTGTCTGAGAGATTAAGGATACTCCCAGTGCTGAGAAAGCCTAGGAGTGAGGATGGCCATGTGCATGTCATCTGCAGGAGGACAGAGTCAGAGCCTGATCTCATGCGCCAACACAGTAGTTTAGGTGCTTTATGCTTTACAGAATGTGTGAGGTTGGGACATGATGGTAAGAGGAAAAACTGGATATGACAGATGCACACGGCATTACGTCAGCCAGGGAAAATGGGGAAAGGAGCAACAATGTTGATGGTGGTTAATTTGGGGCTGAGAAAGGTAGGCATTGTCTTAAAGTGCATCCTTAGTAGCTGTGTCCCATTCTTCCAGCCCCAGCTGACAAAAACCTAAGCTGTAACACAGTCATACAGGTCAGTGCCACTTAAATCAGTCACGTAAAGCAATGTGCAAGAAGGAGTGTCATAGGTAGGAGAGGGTGCGCTGGAGAGTGTGCCCCCTTCTTCTTGGCCCAGAGGTTCCCAGTGTGTGCCTGCGATGGCAGATCTGAGGAGCTGCCCTTCCTCCCTTTCTTCAAGCCCCTGAGAAAGGAGCAGAGCACGGTGCTTGTGAGCTGGGACGGACTTGGCCTTTGCTCTCCCCTCTTCCCTCAGCCTTGTCCAGGTTGGGAACAAAGGAGTGTGGGGTTACCATTGTTAGATTGTTGGATAGACTTAACCTTTAACACATGATGTTGCCAATCTGAGTGACCTTCTTTTGTCCAGGCAATGAGTAAGTAAGTTTTATGTGCAGTCACTTGTTCCTTTGTGTCTTGTAAGCTCTAGACTTGTGTGGCATTACAGAGGCTTCTGATCTGCTCTGCCGATCAGTTTGATGAAGATTGTGAAAGTTGCCCTCCTCTCTCATTTTTTTGAACAGGAATTTGTTGAGATTTATAACTTTTTTTTTTTTTTTAAGATTTATTTATTATGTATACAGTGTTCTGTCTGCAGGTGTATCTGCAAGCCAGAAGAGGGCACCAGATTTCATTATGGATGGTTGTGAGCCACCATGTGGTTGCTAGGAATTGAACTCATGACCTCTGGAAGAGCAGCCAGTGCTCTTAACCGCTGAGCCATCTCTCCAGCCCATGAGATTTATAACTTTTTAAAGATTTATTTTCTCTTTAATTTTTTATTTTTTTTTATTTTTATTTTTTTATTTTTTGGTTTTTCAAGACAAGGTTTCTCTGTTTAACAGCTCTGGTTGTCCTGGACTTGCTTTGTAGACCAGGCTGGCCTTGAACTTGCAAAGATCCGCCTGCCTCTGCCTCCCAAGTGCTGGGATTAAAGGCGTGCGCCACCACCGCCCGGCTTCTTTAATTTTTAAAAATTTTACTTTTTAGGGCCCCTGTAATCTGGTATAAATGTATATTTACATGAGGATAGTCATAACTTTTGGTTAATGTGCAAACTTGTAAATGCTGTTGGTTCTGGGTATGTGCAGCCTCTCCTGTTTTCTTCCACACAGCCTCTGTGCTTTCCAGATCTGTAACCAACTCAGACAAGTGGGAAGTGAGGCCATATCACATGTCTCTATTGCTAGATAGCACCTGCTGCTTCATGTGCTTCACTGGGATCTGCCTCACTTGCTTACTCTGGTGTCCACCAGGCTGCTGGGCTCCATAGGGCTCGGCTCAACTCTGCCAGAACTGGCTCAGAGTGAGAAAAGGAGGCGGCCAGTCTGAGTTGGGGTAGGGAGGACAGACAGACATGTGAGGTTCAGTAGATTTGACTTGGGGAAACAAAGCTGAAAGTATTCTAATAGAAGACGATCACAGCATTTTACGTGAGCTAATTAGGTATTATTAAATATTAACCTGATTTCAGTGTGAGATAACACTTTCAGTCTTAGACCAGTCGTCACATCTAACAGTGGTAGTAGATGTTACAGGTAGCATGTGACATAAAATGGGGCTCCAGTTGTGACTGCTGTATAAAGGAGGGTGTTGGTTTGGCTTCGAGGGGAGCACACTTTGCAGGGTGATGTGATTGGACCTGGAGTGGAGCTTGTTGAAGGAAGATGGGGCTGAATCCAGAAGGCCTTTCAACCATGTTACAAGTGTGCTTGGGGGAAGGCAGGGCTGGGTGGGCAGGCAGGTAGGCCAGGGGAGACTATGGAACCAGCTTCCTGAGTTTGGAACTGGGAAAGAAACCCTTTCTGTTTTAACTACATACTTAATTTTGGCTTGTAAGCATTTCCATTAGAAGCTTTGGAAAACGAGATTAACATAGCTGACTAGTGCCAGGAAATTTTGTCTGGGAGCTGTGGGTGTGATGGAGGTCAGGGTGGACATTAGACTTTACACCTGTGGAGAACAGAGGTGAAGACTGGGATCCGAGTTCATGGTGTAGTATTAGCAGTGGAGGGAACTGACAGGGCCCAGGGCTTGAAAGTGCTGTGGTGTAGGGCCAGTTCTTTTGCCAAAGAACCAGAGCAGTCATGTCGTCAGGTCAGGGTCTTGGGGCAAATTGATGGGACATTAAGTAGAGCTTGGTATATAAGTATCTAAGGGATGAGAGATGCTGGTGTACAGTGGCATTGGGGCATCATGAGCAATCCACACAGCAACTTGAGGACATGAGGCATGGCGGGAGTTCTTCAGCATGGAGAGGCAGCAAGAGCCCGAGAGACCCTTGGTTAAGGCACGCAGTCACAGGGATGGAGTGCACTTGGGAAGGCTTGGGCAGGCAAGGTGATAGTTAGGATGGAGATGAATCTGAAGAGCGGATCAGATGCTGCTGGTTTTGTTTGTATTCCTGGGAACAGCTCCTTTCTGGGCAAGGGATTAGCATGAGTTTGTAGTGATAGTTGTGTGGAGGTGTGTGTGTTCCTTCAGTCTACTTCTGTGACCCAGGACCAGGAGGAGAGAAAATATGGCAAAGTGAAGCCAGGACTCTGAAGCTCAGGAGCCACACAGGCTTCTAAATGGTCTTGGATTGTGGGCTGCAGACATCTAGGGTGGTCAGCCTGAGGAATGGGGAGGATGTGCATGAAGAAGTGAAGAGGTGAGGGGCTGTGGCCAGAGGATGCCTGTCCAGGGACTGAGGTGGGGGGGTGTCATTGTGGGGCTCCAGAAGCAGGTGTTTTTCTGGGGAGTAACCTGCATTCTAAAGGTCATGATAGGACCATACATCCTCCAGCAAATTCATTGAGTAGGAAAAACCAAAGTCAGAAGCAGTGGATCTGTATGGATCTCTTACTGCATACATCGGTCATGTTAGTCACTTCCTGAGTGTAGTTGAAAACCCTAGTGTGTACTGGGAGGTAAAAGAACTTTTTTTGTTGTTTGTTTTTTTGAGAGACAGTGTTTCCCTAATTTTCCTGGAACTCACTGTGTAGATCAGTCTGGCCTCAAACTCTCAGAGATGCCACCACCACTTGCAACCAACAAAAGCACTTCTTTAAGAAACAGGAGGGCTGTCTAGCTCATTTGAAGAATCCTTGCAAGTGTCAGGTTACAGTATACACTGGGAACACTAATATTTTATGGTTGCTAAAAATGTTAATTTGCTGTAAGCTGTGTTTACAGATTGGTACAGTATGCAGCTCAGGGACTTGGGGTGCACATTAATTACATTGTAACCCCTCAGGAAAGGAACAGGCTGCACAGAGACAGACACTGGAATGCAAGTGTGAGGACAGCACAAGAAGCTGTCCTCATGGTTAGGCTCTGCCCTGCGTGGAGACTGCCACAGGGCTTGGCATCCCTTCAGCAGTAATTGTATGAGCCCATGCACACACACCCAGGCACTTCACCTGAGTTGAAGCCTGCTTGGTTCCACAGGCCTCTGGGAAGAGCTAGCAATAATCCCTTCTAGAGTCTTCCAGGGAGAGGTGGGAAGAGTTCCTGCCTGAAGCAATCATCTCCATGGTGTTTGTTTCAGGCCCAGGCCCCTTAGTGTGCTGGGCTGCCCTTGGAGAGGGCGTGGGGGGGGCCTGATGGCGAGTCTGGCCAGGTGTGACTGAGATTGAGAAGGCTGCCGTTACATGTCAGTCAAATTGCTTGACTGTGACAGATCAGCTCAGGGCTCACATCATATGGAAAACTTAGTCTTTAGTAAGGAGTGTTGGCTGGCTAAGGAGGGAAACGCGGAGGCTAGAATCATGGGCTTCCCTCTTTGTGTGTGGAGACTGGAATGGAGGGCACTATTTTTTTGTTTGGTTTTGATTTTTGTTTTTTTTGTTTGTTTTGTTTTTCAAGACAGGGTTTCTCTGTATAGCAGCCCTGACTGTCCTGGACTCACTTCGTAGACCATGCTGGCCTAGAACTCATTGAGGTCGTCCTGTCTCTGCCTCCCAAGTACTGGGATTAAAGGTGTGTGGCACCACACCCAAGTTTATTGTTTTTTTGTTTTTTTTTTTAATTGTTTGTTTGAGACAGGGTCTCATGTAGTTCAGGCTAACCTAAAGTTTGCTGTGTAGCTAAGTGTGTTGGTTTGAATGAGAATAACCTCCATGGGCTCATATATTTGACTGTTTGGTCCTTATTTGGTGGAATTGTTTTGAGAACGATTAGGAGATGTGTCCTTTTTGGAAGTGTGTCACTGAGGATGTGAGTGTCACACCAGGTCTGCCTTGTGCTTCTGGAGCAGATGTGAACTCTCAGCTACTGCCCCAGCACCATGCCTGCCTGCTGCCCTGCTCCTCACCATGATGGCCATGGACTCACCCTGAGAGTGTAAGCAAGTTCCCAATTAAATGCTTTTTTCTGAAGTCGCCTTTTTCATGTTATCTCTTCATAGTAGTAGAAAAGTAACTGAAGGTAGCCTTGAATTTCTTCTCTCTTCTCCCAGGTTACAGGCAAATTCTACCATGCCCAGCTGAGAGGAGGAACAGTTGGTACTAGGGAAGCAAATTTGGGGGATTCAGAGGAATTTCTCTATTGGGAGGACAGCGGGACAAGAAAGAAGACTGTTGGACTGTGGGCAATGCTCATAGTTCTGCTGGCTTGCCAGGGGTTCAGCGGAGTGGCAGCAGGAGGGAGGCTTGGCACGTGGTAGTTTAGTGTGTTGGCAGTGGTATGTAGGTGTGGTTGCACAGGAGCAAGGCAGGCTAAGCTGTCTCGGTCCCATGGTGGAGAGCTGGGATTTAGCCTAACATTGGGAGGAGGCAGCAAACCATTGGAGCCAAAACGGTTTCAGAAAGATGACTTTTTAAAAAATTACTTTTCCCCACTTAAAGAGATTGCTTTTGGAAATTACAGGAAAGTGTAAAAGTGAAAGTAAAAATGCCCCCATATCCCTTGACCAGGAGGTGACAGTCACTGGTATGTGGGTGTGGAGGCCAGTCTGCAGAGATCTGAGCTGCCATGGGTGTGTGTAGTGCTTCAGTTACAGATGTGCTCTGAGTTAACAGGAGCTGGATGTCAGACAGTGACCCCGTTCTCCTGGTGTTCCCCTGCCTAGTGAGGTGTGTGCACAGTGGAGGCCAGTTACTATACCTGGTCCTTTCTGACATGGCCATTGAAGGGGTAGGCCTGCATCTAGATTAGGTTTTATACTCATTCTAAATAAAGATTGCATAGTGAGTCATTGGATCAGTCTTTTGTCAGATAATTAACCTTCATTCTGCAATTGCTTTAGGAAGCTACATAGAGTAGCCCGGTCAGGGTTAGATTTGAAAATGGCTTTAGAAAGCTCATGTATAGTCAGAGTAGCGTGGAATACAGAACAGTCCCTAGGAGTGCCTATACAAGATTGGATCCCTGGGGTCCAATGGACGTGATGGTGCACACTTCTTTAATCCCAGCACTGGGGAGGCAGAGTCAGGTGGTCTCTGAGTTCAAGGCCAGCCTAATCTACAAAGTGAGTCCAGGACAGCCAAGGCTACACAGAGAAACCCTGTCTCAAAAACAAAACAAAAACGTCAGCTGTTTATCAATGCTTTAAGCAAATGGAGAGACAAACCCAAACTTCTTCAACACCCATAACCCTTAATTTACAATACATTTATTCAGAAGAGATTCGTTGCCTGTGTGATTATCTTTTTGGTTTTTCAAGGTAGAGTTCCTTTGTGTAGTCTTAGCTGTCTTGGAACTCACTCTGTAGACCAGGCTGGCCTTGAACTCAGGGATCCATCTGCCTCTGTATCCAAAGTGCTGGGATTAAAGGCTTGCACCACCATTCCCGGCTCTGTGTGACTATTTTAAGGTGAATACTGGGTTTCATTACTTAAGTGTATCTTTGCTTTTCAGACTAAATTTTATCCTTGAAAAGTTGGTGTGGCCTTTCCCAGAGGTCCTGCAATAGAGGAGTGGTGGTTGTGTGTGGGGGGGGGGGTTGGACCTGGGCTGACACACTGGAGTGTCAGGTGCCAGTGTGTATAGTTCCAGAGTGTGCCGCAGTCATGGTCAGGTTAGTGTGAGAAGCATATGGCATGCTTTTTGGCACATAGTAGGCAGACAGCAGCAGTGGCAACAGGGTGACAGCGCTGGAGTATCCCATTTGTGAAGTATCTGGAGTATCCCATTTGTGAAGTATCTGGAGTATTCCATTTGTGAAGTATCTGGAGT
>CAJQZJ010016246.1:1039219-1057674 GCA_907164525.1 Lophiomys imhausi | reverse complement strand
TCCCATTTGTGAAGTATCTGGAGTATCCCATTTGTGAAGTATCTGGATTATTCCATTTGTGAAGTATCTGGAGTATCCCATTTGTGAAGCGCAAGGACTGTGCCTTCTACACCTTCTTCAGACTTTTCCCATGCAATGTTTGTTTTCTCTTTGGCTTTCCACTCACTGTATATTTTTCTTATAACTTTATCCATGTCATAATTAAGATTTGTTACTGATTTTGGAGGAGTTCTTTGTAACTATGATGTAAAAATTTCATAATTTTTTTTCTGGGGAGGGTCAAGTGTCAAAAGTGCACACATGGAGGCCAAAGGGCAGTTTTTTGAAGTTGTTTCTCCTGCTTTTGTTTGGGTTCCTGGGATTGAACTTGGGTCTTCTGGCTTGCATAACAAGTCCTTTACCCACTGAGCCATCTCTCTGACCCCTATAAATACAATTTTGATGTTTGAGCATTTTCAGAAATGACGGAAAGTGGAATGATATCTCTTTCTGCCCTTTTTAGTTTTTAGTGTTGTTTCTGTTATACACCGTAATCCTCTATTCATGCCCTTGGGGTGCAGATGGGATTTTAAAAAGATTTACGTATTTTTATCTTATGTTGGGTGTATGTCTGTGTCTGCACCACATGTGTGCAGTGCCCATGGAGACCCTGAGTGAGGGTGTTGGGTCCCCTGGAACTGGAGTTACAGATGATTGTGAGTAGCCATGTGGGTGCTGGAAATTCAACTCTGGTTCTCTGGAAAAGCTCTTAATTGCTGAGCTTTTTTTTTTTTTTTTTTTTAAGATTTATTTTATGCATATGTGTGCTCTATCTGCATATACACCTGCATTCCAGAAGAGGGCACCAGATCACGTTGTGGATGGTTGTGAGCCACCATGTGGTTGCTGGGAATTGAACTCAGGACCTTTGGAAGAGCACTAGGCAGTGCTCTTAACCGCTGAGCCATCTCTCCAGCCCCCTGCTGAGCCTTTTCTTAAGTGGGAATTTTAAAAAATTATTTTGTGGTGCTCAGGATCTAACCCAAGGCCTTGTATATGCAAGGCAAGCTATGCCTACCGCCAAGCTACTTCCCCAGCCCTGGATGGCACTAAGTTTTGCTCAGTTGGTGACATGGCAAAGGGCTTCTACTATGAAGCTGCAGGAGTAGAGCAGCAGGACGGCTGAGTGCTGCTCTCACATTCTCAGCAGCATCCTTTGGCCAGCTGACTGAGGGAGCCCACTGATGGACACATTGTGTGGATGCCACAATTAACAAAGTAGAAATGAAGACACAGTTGAGCGTGTGGTGAAGTCTTGTTTCTCACCCTCTGCAGGTGTCGTCTGAGGACAGAAGTACCCTGTGGGCCTTGCTTACGTTCCACGGGGGGCAGCTGCCAACTAAATCTCAACAAGAAGTGTACACATTTGATTGTTCCAGAGCCTAAGGGGGTAAGCGCTTGAAATGTACCATCCTCTTAGGTCACACATGCACAGGAATCAAAGATGTTTTTAAAGAAGCTCTTTGCAATGACTAGATTCTGTTCACAGAAGCTGCTTATATTAGTTTCTGCCGTAAAAGATGGGAAATTCTAAACTATGAGTTTAAGAGGAAATACTTGAGTAGGATAGGTGTATTAGTCAGGGTTCTCCAGAGTAGCAGAATTAATAGAATGAATTTCTATATATATTTAGATAGATAGATAGATGGATAGATAGATAGACAGATGGACGGACGGACGGACGATAGATGGATGGATGGATGAATGGATGGATGGATAGGAGTTAACTAGAAGCACTTACAGGCTACAATTCAACAGTGGTAAGCCATGAATGGAAGGTACGAGAATCCAGAAGTTTCTCAGACCACAAAGCTGGATGTCTCAGCTGGTTTTCTGTAGATTCTGGAATCCTGAAGAAGTAGTGCTAATGGCTACAAAGAAGTAGTCTCGCTAGCAAGGCAGGGCAAGCAGGTAAAGAGTAAAAGCTTCTGATTTCCATCCTTACGTAGTCTTCCAGTAAAAGGTGTGGCCCAGATTAAAGGTGTGTCTTCCCACCTCAAAGGCATGTGTGTGTGTTTGTCTGTCTGTGTCTCTCACTCTTTTTTGGTTTTGTTTGTTTGTTTTGAGACAGGGTTTCTGTGTATAGCCCTCTTAGCTGTCCTGGACTAGCTTTGTACACCAGACTGGCCTTGAACTCACAGAGGTCCTCCTGCCTCTGTGTCTTTCTATCTCAGAGGTCCAGACTAGAAGTTGATCTGCCTACTTCAAGTCAAGCAAAAATAATCTCTCACAGGTGTGCCCTTCATTTCTGGATTGTAGTTCATTCTAGATGTAGTCAGGTTGACAACCAAAATAGCCACCACAGTAGGTTTGTCAGCTATTAAGTCTTTGAATTTCAGCCTGCAGTATTTACTTAACTTTTTCATTGATTACCTGGAGGCTGGAGAGAAGCTCAGTGGTTAGTCCTTCTAACGGACCTGGGTTTGGGTGTTGAGTTTCCATAGCACGTTGAGTAGTCAGCAGGAGATTGGCAGATTCAGACCTCCCGGTCTGCCCTGGGCAATGGTGAGTGCTTGCCTCACTTGCTTGAGGCCCTGGGTTCTATCCTGAGCAGTGGGGAGGGAAAAAATTGAAAACAAAGATACCTGCATTCTAGAGTGGATATCAGCATAGGAGAAGGCTCTCATGCTGGTGAGCAATGAAAAAGGCATTTGGTGGCTGTCTTGTGGCAGTGTGGTGGTGTTTGTTCACCTGATGTGTACATAGAATTTAGAGCAAAACAGTTGGAACCAACTCACCTGTTAGCTGTGGCCTTTTGGTCACTGTGGTCCCAGCCTGCTCACTTTCTTTTGCTTAGCCATTATTTTCTTTGTTTTCTGAGATAGAGGGTTACTATGTAGCCTTGGCTGGCCTAGAACTCATTGTTAAAAACTTTTTTTCTATGAAAGGACCCATATTGCATAAATCTCCCTCACTTCCTAAAACTTGTACGCAAAAGAATTCAAATCTTTTGTTTTTTCATAGTATAGCCCTAGCTGTCCTGGAACTCTCTGTGTGGACCAGGCTAGCCTTGAACTCAAGTGCTGGAATTAAAGGTGTGCATCTCTCAAACACCTGGCTAGAAATTCAGATCTTTTTTTTTGTTTTGTTTTGTTTTTTTGAGACAGGGTTTCTCTGTGTATCCTTGACTGTCTTGGACTCACTTTGTAGACCAGGCTGGCCTTGAACTCTCAGAGATCCACCTGTCTGCCTCCCTAGTGCTGGGATTAAAGGTGTGCACCACCACGCCCAGCAATTACAGACAGCTGTGAACTGCCATGTGGGTGCTGGGATTTGAACCCGAGTCCTTTGGAAGAGCAGTCAGTGCTCTTTACCGCTGAGCCATCTCTCTAGCCCCAGAATTCAGGTCTTTTAATCCCCCTGTAAAACTTGTTTATACAAAATCCCTGCTGCATTTCTAGGGTTTGGTGTCTTGGAGGGCCCATCCTGTCCCCCTTTCCTTCATTCCTTTGAACCACTTTCCAGAGTAGCCAGTAGAGAGTAGTCTGTAAGGTTAAACCTCAGCCAGTGAGGAAAAACTTGTTTTATAGAGTCTTGCCTTCTCAAAGCCTTCTTCCCTCCTGCTGTGTCCCTGCCCTCCCCCACCCCCCTGCCTGGGGCAGTCCTTACCCCAGCATAAACTTCAGCTGAGGCTGTGTGCTCTGGAAGGATGTGGGCGTGATTTAGACCCCATGCATTGCCCAGAAAGCAGCAAATGGATGGACTGACTGAACAGTACTTATACTCTGTTTCTTGAAAAGCCCCTTTTATTTTACTATTTTGATTCTTCAAGCAAGTTTCACCTCTTACCTTCTTCGCCTTTTTCTTACTGTGGTGTCTTTCTGTCCTCCTCGTGAGCCCCCGTACTGTAAGTTCTTCACTAGCCTCTGCCTAAGTTTCTTTTTTGTAGCTGCAATACTCTGGCAAAAGCAGCTTACTGGAGAAAATCCGTCAGGGCAGGGAAGTCCCAGCTGCAAGCTTGAGGGAGCTAGTCATATTATGTCCACAGCCAGAAGAAGGGAGCAGT
This sequence comes from Lophiomys imhausi, assembly GCA_907164525.1. Classification (NCBI taxonomy): domain Eukaryota; kingdom Metazoa; phylum Chordata; class Mammalia; order Rodentia; family Muridae; genus Lophiomys; species Lophiomys imhausi. Next base: position 1,053,629 of record CAJQZJ010016246.1, on the reverse strand, counting down.
GAGTGCATGCTAGCCAGCGCTCAGTCTGCCTTCTGTCATATTGGCTAGGATCCTCTGCTCAGCCAATAGTTGATTATAGTCAAGGTAACCTGGGGCAGTGGTGCTCAGAGGCCTGCCTCTGTTGATACTAACAACATCACACCTTGTCACTTAGTGCTGCTTTTAAGTAGTATTCTTACTGTATGTTTAACTTTGGGGCTGGGGAGGGAGGCAGCCACGCCCCTGCAACCATTGCTATTGTATTTACCTGAAGGTACTTGCCTACAGTTCCCTTAGTGAATGTTAGCCTGTCTTGGACAGCTAGCTCTGTAAAAAGGATAAATGTGTGTAAATGGACATTTCAGGTCTTCACTTTATTATTTCCCATAAGATTTCTAGTTCTCCGTATGTACTTTAAATGTCACCTATAAAAGTTGATTTCAGCCAAGTGTTGTAAGCTTCCTGCTGCATTCATACCCCTTCCTGGGTTGCCTCTAAGCTCTAGCTTGCAGGTACAGGCATGGGCTTTGCCTCTCTGGGTATTGTGGCAGGCACATCAGCGGCTCAGCACTGGTACCCCACTTTCCTCAAATGTATGATTACACGATGAGAGGAAACAATGCCATTTAGTATGTGTTTATGCCTCCCTCCTAGGAGAAATACGAGCGTGCTGTCAAGAGAGCCAGTATTAAGATTGTCACCCCTGACTGGGTCCTGGACTGCGTCTCAGAGAAGAGCAGGAAGGATGAAGCCTTTTACCATCCACGCCTGATCATTTATGAGGAAGAGGAGGAGGAGGGAGACAACGAGGAACAGGACTCTCAGAACGAGGGCAGCACTGAGAAGTCGAGTGCAGCCAGCTCTCCAGAAGCCTTCCCTGCTGACCAGCCGTGCTCCCCCAAGCCTAGGGCTGAGGTGTCCAAAGGGGAGTTGATGTTTGATGACTCTTCTGATTCGTCCCCTGAAAAGCAGGAGCGGAGCTTGAACTGGGCCCCTGCTGAAGCCCCACCACTCACCACGGCCCAGCGCAGGCTGCCTCAGGGAAAAGGGCCGGGACTCATTAACCTGTGTGCCAATGTCCCACCTGTCCCAGGGGACATCCTGCCTCCTGACATGCGGGGTAACTTGATGGCTGCTGGACAAAACCTCCAGAGTTCTGAGCGATCGGAAATGCTAGGGACCTGGAGCCCAGCTGTCCGGACGTTGCGAAACATCACAAACAATGCCGACATCCAGCAGATCACCCGGCCATCCAATGTTGCACACGTAAGTCTGAGGAAACTGAAGGCCGCATTTAAGAGTGGGGTTTTGTGAGCCTTCAGGTCAGGTCAGGACCCTGATTTCTGGTTGTGAGCCTAGCCTTTAACCGCCGAGCCGTCTCTCCAGCCCAGGACCCTGATTTTTAGGAGTCCCATTTTTGTGGGAACTTGTTTACAGTCATGTTAAACAGTCATGAATTGGACCAGCAGGGAACCACATACTTGCTAGTGGCTATACGAGGCCTTATGGCCTGGCAGTATAGCCATTTATGTTCTCCCAGAAGCTTACGCTAGATTTCCTGAGCACTCATATCTTTGTATGTTGTCCCTGTTGGTGCATGTTATTGTGGATTTCAGTGTCAGTCAGGCCGACAGCAGAAAGCACCCAATGTCAGTCAAGCTTGAATGACAGCTGTGAATTGGACTGAGGTCCGAGTTCCAGGTGAAAACCCAAAGTGGGCAAGGATTTCCTCTGAGAACATGAGAAGGGATCCGGTAGTGTGAGCATGCCATGAGAGAGACAAGTAGCTAGTTACAGTGGTCACGGGGAGGAGTGTGCCCTTCCTTCATGAGAAGCCCTCACAGGATCTGAGCATTAGTGAGCTGAGGTCTGACAGGTGCTGTGTGAAGAGCTAGAAAGGAGAGGGGAAGGAAACAGGAAAAGCCCACAAGAGGCTGGAAAATGGCTCTAGAGAGGATCCTGGTGAGTGAGCAGAGATTGTGCTGTGCTAAAGCCTTGACCGAGCCACAGGTGGGACAGCTAGAGGCCCTTTCAGGTGCTGTGTAAGAGAATGATGGAGGCAGGGAGACGTCTGATAAGTGGGGAGGTAAGTAGGGTCAGCAACAAACAGTACTTACTAGCTTTGGAGTGGGTGAGACTGGATGATGTAGGGCGGAGCAAGAGGAGAGTCCAGGGTCCTGCTGGGAGCACCAACAACATGGGCAGTCAAAAGTTGTCCTATTCAAGAACTGCTGTGCTGGCTTCCCTGGTCTGGCAAATTTGTTCTTTTTTTTCCCCCCTTTAATAGTTTTAAACAAGTAACAACCTGAGGCAGGACCCAGTGCTATTTGAGGTGGACATGGGGAACTGAATGGCCTGGGTGTAAAGAGGTGGTAAGAATTCATTTTGCACTGGGGCCTTGTGGCACACACCTTCAATCCCAGCACTTGGGAGGCAGAGGTAGGGTGATCTCTGTGAGTTCAAGGCCAGCCAGGGATACACAGAGAAACCCTGTCTCAAAAAAACACCCCACTCCCAATAAAAGGAATTATTTTGCTCGGTTTGATTATGATGAAGGGAGGGTGGGACCGGGAGGGGTGGAGAGAGGGAACTGTGATGGAGATGTAACTTGAAGACATTAAAAAAAAAAAAAGATGCTGGTAACAAAGAATGCCTCTGTTGGTTAGAGATGCTTAAAACCTTGTCTGTAATGCTAGTAGTGAGTACTGATGGTTGAGATTCTAGAGACAGCAGAGGGGACAGAGTCCAGATCCAGGCGACTCCAGGCATTCTTAGGTGTTGGGAAGAGAGAAGCTAGCTGCTGAGGCAAGATAGATAAAAGAGGGTTATCCAGGTCTGAGGAGAATGGGGGAGGGGGGGCTGCAAGATGATTGATTCAGAGACTGGAAGGCAGTACTGCCGGCCGTGGCCAGCACTAGTTTAGGCTGACAACCACCGCTTTAATGTGACCCGGAAAATAAGAGGGAGCTCAGGCTGAACCGAGGGAAGATGAGGGGCCAGCTAGAGGCCTGATAGATTCCTGTCAGTCTGACTTTGACAGTGACATACACAATATCATGCACCAACAGGGACAGCATACAAAGAGTGGTTCCAGCAGTGGTGGACAAGGAAGTGGCTGCAGACAGCCAGCATGAGCCATGCCTTTGGATGTGTCAAAGTGTATAGTTCACTGACAGCCACGTTCTACATTGGTTGAAATAAATCGTAAAATTTATTGTATTTGCCCAAATTCCAAGATTCTCCATGCAGGATGGATTTCAGGCTTTTTTTGTGGTGGTGGTGGTGGTGGGATGGTATAAGCTTGGCTAGGTTGGGTCTGGAGAGATGGCTACATCGTTAAGAGCACTGGCTGCTCTTGCAGGAGTATGTGGGTTACATTCCCAGCACACCAGTCCCTGAGGATCTACCACCCTCTGCTGGCCTCAGCAGCTCCTGCATTACGTGTTATACATGCATAGCAGCGAAACAGCCATTCACATAAAACTAAAAATAAATGAGTCTTTAATAACCAAACAAAGAACGCCTAGCTTTCCAGAAACTGCAGCACCTTTAGGAGTAAAGCGTCCGGTGGCCTAAGGTCCTACTGCTCCCTGCTTTGATCCTACTGCCCCTGTCCGCTCCCAGATGTCAAGTGACTGTCACAAGGTACATGCCTTCATGACTGAGCAGTCCTTCACTGTCTCTGGAAAGTGTGGGCCTCAGCACTGACAAAGCAGGCATATCTGTATGAGGGGGTGTGAGGTCGGGGCTACTGGACTGCACAGAAGGGTGGCTCCAGCCTGAGCGCGCAGGGTGTGCCATGCCTTCCACACAGAAGTGTCCAGGAGGCAGGAGCCCTATGCTCCAACAGCCAAAAGGAGGGCAGGCTCAGGAGAGCACTGGAGAAGAACAGCAGGAAGGGTGTTGGAAAGCCAGTGGGCCAAGTGACAGTAAGGGGTGTGATAGTCAGCAGGTGGAGGCAAAGAGATTGGACATTTCTGACCTCGGGTCTTGAGAGAGGAGTGATATCACCAGGAGGAGAGGTTAGAAGTCGATGCGGTTCTGCTGAGGGGGCCTGAGCTGTTGAGGTGGATCTGCCTTATAAAAACTTGGAAATGCTGACTAGAAAGATCTCTGAGCCTCTCTGAGAGCTAGATGGAGGCCCGAGGCTTTCAGCCACTCAGGAGTCAGTGTACTCCCTTCATGAGAAGTTGTGGGGGGCAGCCTTGCATTCACATTGAAGGTGTGGGCTCTGCCCTTCCCCCGCCCTCAGTAGGAGCAGGGTTGGCCAGTCTCTGGTCTCCTGCGGTGTGTGCTCGCTCAGAGAGGGAGGTTTAAGAGTGGGGTTTCCAGCCGGGCAGTGGTGGCACACGCCTTTAATCCCAGGACTTGGGAGGCAGAGGCAGGCGGATCTTTGTGAGTTCGAGGCCAGCCTGGTCTACAAAGCGAGTCCAGGATAGCCAGAGATATTCAGAGAAACCCTGTCTCGAAAAACAAAACAAAAAAAAAAGAGTGGGGTTTCCTACATCTGTTTGGATCTAGACACCGACTGATGTCTGAGATGAGCAACCCGGGTACTGTTCTGACACTGTCCCCCGGTGACATTGGCTACAGAACGGAGCCAGTTCAGTTAGCAGCAAACGTAGGCTCAGGTCGCTCTGGCACTTCCTGAGAGGTGTTTCCACTGTGTGCACAAAGTGAATTTCAGAAGGAGACTTAGTTTGCTTTTCCGATCAGAGTGGAGAGGGGGAGGTGACTTCAGACTCCTGCCAGGTATGTCCTAGCTAGTGCTTATGTGGTGTGCACCATGATGCTTTCTATATTCTGGCAGGAACTTGGATGATACAGTTTAAAGGAGGAAATTCAGAGTTGCTGTTTGTTCAGAATTGCTGCTTGAAGGTGGTATGGTTACATGGTCAGTTCCTTGGGACTCTTACTTTTCCCTAGGTTCCTCAGGTTGCTGTATTCTCACCTTGAGGCAGATGAAATGGGAGGGTGGTTGTGCGGAGCACCCCATCACTGATGTACAACCAACCCCTCATGCTAATGGCTTCCCCAGGCCTGGCCAGTTTCTCCTGACTCTGCATTGTTTTTTGTTGGTCAGACTGGGTCAGTATGGCAGGGGGACATTTCAACCTTCGTTCCTAAACCAGGGTCAAAAACAGCTACATGTCATGTCCTTCTCTTCTCTTTTCTTTTCTTTTCTCTCTCTCTCCCTTTCTTCCTTCTTTCCTTCCTTCCTTCTCCCTTCCCCATCCCCCTCCCTTTTTTTTTGCTTTTGGAGACAGGGTTTCTTTGTGTAGCAGAGGCTGGCTGTCCTGGACTCGATTTGTAGACCAGGTTGGTCTTGAACTCATAGAGTTCGACTGCCTCTGCCTCCCGAGTGCTGGGATTAAAGGCATGTACTACCTACCACGCCTGGCTTTTTTTGTTTGTTTGTTTTTCGAGACAGGGTTTCTTTGTGTATCCCTGGCTATCCTGAACTCACTCTGTAGACCAGGCTGGCCTTGAACTCAGAGATCCACCTGCCTCTGCCTCCTGAGTGCTGGGGTTAAAGGCACGCATCACCACCACTGGCTTCCTTTCTTCCTGTTACCATATGGCGTTCCCACATAGACATCACAGTCTGCTGCATCCTGCTGCTCTCTCAGAACCAGAAGCTGGTCCAGAGGGCCTTGCCTGACTGCAGATTTCCTCCTTGCCTGTTGTGGCAGCGGCTCTTGTGTTGTGGGAAATATCTCTGGGGTCACTTTGGATGAGGTTGACAGTGCAGAGGATAGCTGTATGGCAGATGGCTGCTTTGGGCTATTCTTGTGGTTGGCAGTCTCTGTATTTGTCCCATCTGTTCCTTGCTTAGTCTTGTTTGAGGAAAGATAGTCAACAGCTGTAATGATTTCTCAGGAAGCCACTCTAAGCACTGTTGTCTGTGCTGGTATATATCTGTGTACAAAACAAAAGAAAGACTGCTTCCATGTACCTTACTCTTATTTTGTGAGATTTTAATATAATTACATCATTTCCCTTTTCCTTTCCTCCCTCCAGACCCTCTCTTCCTTGTTCTCTTTTAAATTCATGACTTCTTTTCCATTAATTGTTGTTGCATATCTCTGTGTGTGCTCCTAAATATATAAATACATGCTGCTTAGTCTGTATGTTACTTGTATGTTTGTATGTATGTTTTAGAACTAACCATTTGGTATGGGATAAGCAGTGGTGTGCTCTTCCCTGGGGAAGACAACTTCTGCTCTCAGCTTTCCTTAGTTGTCTGTAGTTCTTGTAGAGTTGAGGCTTCGAGAGCTTTCCCCCTTCCAGAAACTCTGCGTGTCATTCTTGTGTAGGCGCCATGCTAATGTCTTCTGTTTCATTCCAGTTTTAATGTATGTGCTACCAAAGTGAGCAGCACATTTTGCTTAAAAAGATCTTTGCCTGTATGTACACGTTCATATACGTGTGTGGGGGTGTGCTTGTACCGCAATGTCCATGTGGAAGTCAGAGTAAGACTTTAAGTGTCAGTCCCTGCCTTCCAAAGTCTCTCCTGTTGGCTGCTAAGTTGGCTATGTGACCTGTGATCTTGCTTGCATATATCCCCAGTCTCTGCCTGCCTTCTCTCTGTAAGAGCATTAAGATCGCAGGTGCATGGCCTCCTGGGCTGGCTCTTATGTGGGTTCTGGAGCTCAGGTTGTCAGACTGACATGCCCTCCTCCCCACCACCTCCCTCCTCCTCCTCCTAATAATAATAATAGTAGTAGTAGTATAATTATTATTTGAGGATACTATCTGTGTAGCTCAGGCTAGCCTTGAACTCCTGAGGCTCTTGCCTCCATTTCCCAATTGCTGGAATTGCAGGACCATACCATGGAGCCCAGCTAACATTTTCCTTTAAGCACTTCTTTTTCTGGAGTCCGTCTGTCCCTTTTGTATGTCACATATACTGTCCAGGGCAAGGTGCTGTGAGGGAGGGACAGGAGCTGTGCTGGGCGTATCTGCAGTCTGAGTTGCTCTGGTGGTAAGAGTGGGTACACTGCCTTATCTGAAGTAGTAGAGGTGACTCCTGGAAGCAGGAAGAGGTAGAGCATGGTTGTGCCTGTGGAGAGGTCTGAGCCAAGGCAGCTGCTTTGCACAGCACTCAGAAGCAGACACCATAGCAGTACAGAGAGAGGGAGGGAGCTGCAGTGGAGAGCGCCACGTTCCACGTACCCCAGGCTGCTCAGGCCCAGCAGGACCAAACACTGCCATTGGTTTGTTTTGCTCTCCTGTCCTTGTTCTTTAAGATGTAGCACCTCTGAATCAGTGCCCCCCCTGTGAGAGTGTGTGTGTGTGTGTGTGTGTGTGTGTGTGTGTGTGTGTGTGTGTGCGCACACACAGGGCATGGGTGGGGACAACTTTGGAGAGTTGGTTCTGTCTTCCTTAAGATGTAGCACCTCTGAATCAGTGCCCCCCCTGTGAGAGTGTGTGTGTGTGTGTGTGTGTGTGTGTGTGTGTGTGTGTGTGCGCACACACAGGACATGGGTGGGGACAACTTTGGAGAGTTGGTTCTGTCTTCCTACAGTGGGTTCCAGGGCTTAAACTCAGGTTGCTAGACTTGGGTAGTAAGCCCTTCACCTGCTGAGCATCTCGCAGCTCCAGTTTCTGCTTTATAATTCACGTCCTGTTCTCTGAATGTCGAATGCAAAGTACATATGTGAGAGCTGTGTGCTGTTGCTGTCTGGTTCAGCATATCAGCCACTCGCGTGGGAGTGGGTAGTGCCTCTCAGCAATTATGGGTAGTGACTTGGCCCTCCTTTTGTTTTCTAGATCTTACAGTCCCTTTCAGCACCCACAAAAAACCTAGAGCAGCAGGTGGCGCACGGCCAACAGGGACACCCCACTGCCAGTGCTGTACTGTTTGGCCAGGCTAAAGGCGCTCCCGACACACACGTGTTGCAGCAGCACCATCCTCCTCAGCAGCCACCACAGCAGCACCCAGCCCTGCACCTCCAGCCCCAGATCATGCAGCTCCAGCAGCAGCCGCAGCAGCAGCCACCGCCGCAGACTTACCCCCAGCCGTCGTCACATCCATTTCCGCAGCAAGTCCATCAGCATCAGTTTTCTCAGCCCCAGCTCCAGTTTCCACAGCAACCATTACACCCTCAGCAGCAGCTGCATCGCCCTCAGCAGCAGCTGCAGCCATTCCAGCAGCAGCATGCCCTGCAGCAGCAGCAGCTCCATCAGCTGCAGCAGCAGCAACTCCAGCAGCACCAGTTAGCACAGCTCCAGCAGCAGCAGCTCCAGCAGCAGCAACTCCAGCAGCTCCAGCAGCAGCAGCTCCAGCGCCTGCACCAGCAGCAGCAGCAGCAACAGCAGCAGAATCCAGCAGCACACTTGAGCCAAGCATCTCAGGCACTACAGCACCAGGTTCTACCCCAGCAGCCCCTGCAGCTGCCCCTGCAGCCCCCGCCTCAGCAGCAGCAGCAGCAGCTTTTTGGACATGACCCAACAGTGGAGAGTTAGTACCGGTTCCTATTTTCTCACAAGTTACGAGTTACAAGCTTGCATAAGTGCTCCGAGAGCCTGACACCTATCAAATAATTGTGGCAAGTGGAGTGTGAGTCTCATACCTGTCAAGCAGTCATTGCAATGAGATAATTAGGTTCTTTGTACTTTGAACACAATACTGTGAGGACCGGTGTTCACAGGGTATCCAGGCTGGGTCAGGAGCAATGCTGAGGATTTAATGCTTTGACCTAAATTACGTCTTGTTTTTAATGATCTGATTTTGTAGATAGATGAGCATATTTGTAGCAACATTCCAAATGTAGTTAGACTATGCATTCGAGCTAAACTGATCAGAATGCACTCTTAATTTATGTTCATGTCTGTCCCTCTAGTTCCAGAAGAAGGCTTCTTGCTAGGATGTGTGTTTGCCGTTGCGGACTACCCTGAGCAGATGTCGGATAAGCAGCTGCTGAACACCTGGAAAAGGGTGAGCTGGGGAAGCTGGGGCTGTGTGCTGGAGGGTGTAGGCTGGCTGCGGCTGGCTGGCCTCATGTAAAAGTTCCATGTGTGCGCTCTGCTGCTTGAGTGCCATCTCAGGGCTGCCCTCTGTGAAGGGTGCCCATCACTTTCTGGGCTTGTATCACTCAGGTGCTGGGTGGAGTGTTAGGCTTCATGGCTCTTAAAATTCCTTCAGGGTTAATGCTTACCTGTAATTGTCTTCTGGTATAATTATGGAATGGTAGTTGATATATTTTTCATTATTTTTTATGGATGATGGATGCATTTAAAGAAAAAGAAAATTTTGGAAAATCTGCTACGAATCAAAATGGAACCCACCCCCCTAGATTAAAACTGTGTTTAGGATAGAAGCATATTTGAGTGTTCTTCACTGTAAGAGTTCTTGGCGCGTAAAGTTCTGCTAGGTGCCGAGTTTGCTGACAGACTGAGCAGTGTTGAATTGGCAGAGCGTGGGCAAAACAGCAGGACAGAAGGAGGCTGTGTGGTGTTGTGGATAGAGATGGTCGGGAGCATGACTGCAGGCTTGGACAGTTCTTGTTAAAGCTGGTAGAGGTGAGGAGGAGTTCGAGCAGGAAGGAGGGAGGTGAAGGTGCACTTGTGGCACTGGTAGGGGCTGTCATCAGGTCTAGTCCTGGTAGCTCTTGAGTCAGAGCAAGCAAAGATGAAGGCTATCTGCCTTCCAGTACTTTATTAGGTGCAATGGCTGTAGAAGTTGAATTTTTCTTATAAGCCGTATAGAAAAGGGGTGAGTAGTAGGGTGCCTGGGAGACGATGAGGCATGAGGGTAGGGTTGAGGAGCCAGAGGGTGTCTGGTCTGGGGTCTTCAGGTGCAGAAAAGTGAGGGATGATTGGGAAGTGTGGATGGGGTATTGGGAAGCTTTATGAAAAGATGGAACCAGAGTCAAAGATGGTGGAACAGTAAAGTTTGGTGTTTTATATGCTTGCTTGAGGCAGGGTCTCTCTAGGTGTCCTTGAACTCCAGGGATGACTTTGAACAACTTAACTTCTTTCAACTACTTGGGATTACAGGCATGTTCTACCACACCCAGTTTATGGGGTTCTGGGGACTGAGCCCAGGGCCTCTTATGTGTTAGACAAGCTTTTGCCAGCCAAGCCAACACTTTCAGTCAATTTGACTTTCGAAGTCTGTTTAGAGACGTTGGAGGATGCCAAGGGCAGCAGCATGCGTTTCCTTGCTTTGGTTTTGGTCCTTTTCTGATTTCTGCCTTTTCTGTTTTTCTCCTGTGCGGAAGATTGAACTTGCTTTACTCTCAAGAAGCAATGGTCCACTACTGCTAAAACCCCACCCCTGCAGCACCATGTAATGGGAGTTGGGGCAGAGAAGGGAAGAGAAGTGTTAAGGACATCTTACCCCCGGTGGACACGCTGGCAGAATGAACAGAGAGAGAGCAGTGTTGGAGCAGGAAGAGTTCAGGGCGCTCGAACAACTAGGGGCTTAGTGACGGGAGACTGTTAGGTAGGGGCCGGGACAGGGTCTAGGGCTCCGCATAGCTTGGACAGCCACTGTCGGTTGAGGGTGGTGCTTTCTGGGTCGAGTAGCATGCCGCCTGCCCATCAGATGAATGCACCTGCACAGGGAGGGTGAGAACAGACGTCCAGCTCAGTGTGCTCCTCCTCACTCCTCTATTTAGAAGCCACTGATCCAGCAAAGGGGGTACATGGCAGCCAAGAAAGAGGATTTGACTCTGGATGGCAAGAGAGTTCTTGGTGAGCATGAAGGGACGTGAGAACAGAACCAAATAGTTGGCAGGTGGGGTGAGAAAGGTGAGGAGGTTGTTTGCTCTTGCTGAGGAGCCCAGTAAAGTTCCAGTTCCCTCCTGGGTGACACTCCTGAGAAGGCTTGGTAGCTCTGTCTCAGTTGCTTGCAGGTGGCTTGAGGGAGTACTTGCTGTGCCCTGGGCTAGCCAGGACCCTGTGGGCCTTCCAGTTGTTGGAGGGTCCATAGTACAGCATTTGGCTCCATCCCCTTCCTCCTGGAGTGACTGAAGACAAGATCAAGGAGTCCCTGGCAGTGCCAGGAGGAAGCGCTAAGGCTTCCTGAGAGGATATATGATTTGGGGACACATTTAAATGAGAGTTTCTATGGAGTGAGATTCTGTCGGACACTTGGGAGACAGCAGATGTGGAGAGTGAGATGAGGTTGTGATCAGCACCAGGAAACAAAGCTTACACAAGGAGGGATCTGTCTTAGGGTGCCATGGGAAGCCACCTAGGTGACTGGCCTCATACAGGAACATCAAAGATCAGAGAGCAGTGAGGTAGAATACATTAGTAGCTACCAGAGGACACAGCTCAAGTGGTGGGAAGCAGGCGAAGGCTGCTGGCTTTGTCATATCCCCGTAAAGCTAAACTTACAAACAGTTAAAAATAAACACTGTATTGCAAAGTGGCAAGTGAGGAGACCAGGTCTTTCTCAGTGTTAAGCTTACACTGCAGCTGGTGTGCAGTGATGTTCCGTTCTCTATGGTGATACCCTGTTAGCTGATGCCTAGGGTGTAGAACCAGCATCAAGATAGAATGGTCCCTTCTCCAAACCCCAAAACTGGAATCAGTTTTCATGTATGTTCTATAGACGGATTTGTGTGTGTGTGTGTGTGTGTGGCGTGCATGCGTGCACACACAGACATTGGTGCCTGCTGAGCCCTGAAACATTGGATCCCCTAAACTGGAGATGTAGGCAGATCCGTGGGTGCTGGGAACAGCCTGGGTCCTCTGGAAGAGTGACACTCATTCATCTCTGCTGAACCATCTCTCTAGCCCATCAGATATATTTTTGATACACACTACATTCTGATGTGGCTTCCCATTAGAATGTGAAGGTTTGTGAGGGCAGTGGATTTGCTCTGGGAGATTTGGTAGAGGGGGACCACTGGTTCCCAGTGAGAAGTCAGGGGGGCCGCTAGATACCATATGCCACTAGGCAGCTTTGCCACACACTCCACCGACCAAAATGTCAGCAATGCTGGGGTGAAGAGGCTTAGCTAGTCCTCTTTCTCTGAGCCAGCTGAGTGGCATAGAGTTACTCTAGAGTGCTGGGGAAGGGTCTGGGAACGGTGTGAATGACGCCATTAGGTCCTGTTCATCATACTGGGAGTGAATCATGCCAGTGCAGTTGATGTTTATAGTTGTCTGAGTTGCAATCACAGCTCTGTGGTACTGTGAATAACTGAAGCTCATGTCAGGCTTGGCTGTGTCATTTGTGTAGATAATCCAGGCACATGGTGGCACTGTGGACCCAACTTTCACGAGCCGATGCACACACCTTCTCTGCGAGAGCCAAGTCAGCAGTATGTATGCACAGGTAAGAACAATTGGCCACCATGACTGGAAGGCTTCAGCATTGTTTTCTGCAGCCCTAGAAGCAAAATGCTTAGTGTTTGTTATGGAACAGTCTCATGTGACTCAAACAGCCTTGAGCTCAGCTTGTAGCAGAGTTCAAGACCTTAAACTTGTGATCCCTTCATCTTTGCCTCTTGAGAGGTAGAAACCAGTTTTTTTTGTTTTTGTTTTATGGTGCTGGGAATCAAACTGAGGATCATGGGTATTAGACAAGTGAGCTACTGTGTCCCACTCACAGTGCTTAGAATCTTCCAGAGAGTATTTTCCTGCCTCTAAAACTAAGACAGCCACTTCAGTGGACTAGATACTGTTGTGGCCAGCTTTGGGCAATAGGGAGGGAACAGGAAGTTCCAGGTAGAGGCAGAGAAAGGGCAGAGCCTATTAGTCACCACCCAGATGACCCTCAAGATAGGATTTGCCTCCAGGTAGGAGTTGGCATGCAAGGGCTCCTGAGGGCCAGCCCTGAGAGAGACAGCAGTAAACCCTGGGCTGTAAGCTCCGCCCAGCATCACCTCCTCACCTCTTTACAAAGAGAAGATTGCCTTTCTTCTCTTTGTAAAAACCTTCCTGGTAGTTGACAGATGGATGCTAACATGTATGTAACAGTGACCTTAGGGACACCCTGTTAGGTACTATTTGCTTTGTACTGCGAGCCTCATCTGTGATTAGTTTTAGGGGGGTGGTATGTGTCCTTGTTTGTGTGCAGGGAACTGGGGTGTTTCTCTTTGTGGGGTTTGGGTTGCATTGCTCCTGACTGGTTTTTCTTTTAGGTTTAATTTTAATCATGTGTATGTGTGTTTCTGCATGAGTGCATGAAACATCTAGGCACCCTGAGAGCTTCAAAGCCCCTAGAGGTGGAATCTTTGATTCTACCCATTTCAGGAAAGGTGGTGCAGCATCATGCAAGCCAGCCATTTCTACCTAGTCCCACAACAAAGCGTCAGAGACAACATGACTGTTGTTTTGTTTGCCAGGCACTACGGGAGAGGAAGCGGTGTGTCACTGCGCACTGGCTCAACACGGTCCTGAAGAAGAAGAAGCTGCTGCCACCCCACCGAGCCCTGCATTTCCCTGTGGCATTTCCCCCTGGGGGCAAACCCTGTTCGCAGCATGTGAGACCAGTTACCTCTTCTGCTTGACTTCCCGCAGTTCCGTCCCAGAGCCATGGCTGCTTTTCACCTGCTGCATGCCATGGCCTCTGTAGTAGTGCCTCAGTCAAGACTTTACCTTGTTAACACTTCAGGTTCTAGGATGAGTCACCCACCATTGGGTAGAACTTAGTCAGTACTTGTGGGTACTTTCCACCAAATGATCCAGAGTCTGGACCTGCCCCATGTGAGTGCTCAGTACAGTTACCTGAGATTACCTGAGTATCATTGTACAGATGCCAGAAGTACTTCCCTGAGGTTGTAGCTCCTAACCTCTTCTTGCCTTGAGGGTGCTGTGTGCTTCATGTTCGATCAGTGAAGTTATTCTCTGATGATTTTGGGAATGATAGTGCCAGATACGTACCCTAATGCCATAGGAGTGTGAGGAAGTAGAATCATCAAAGCCATTCTGTGTTTTATCTCACTGGCTCTTTTCTCCCCAGATTATCTCTGTGACTGGATTTGTTGACAATGACAGAGATGACCTGAAGTTAATGGCATACCTGGCGGGTGCCAAGTACACAGGGTACCTGTGCCGTAGCAACACAGTCCTCATCTGCAAAGAGTAAGCTGGGCTTGGAAGCTCAAAGGACGGATGTGGTTTGTTTGGGGGAGGCGTGGCCTCTTATAAGCCAGGCTCGTCTCAAACTTGTGGCAGTCCTGCTGCCTGCAACTCCAAGTACTGGGATCTCAAGTTGTTTCTTAATATTTCATAGTTTTGTAGATTTCAAATTTTGAAGTCCATAAAGAATGACACAAAGGCCTTTGAGGGTCTGTCTTCCCAGGTCACTACTAGGCCTCTTCTACTCTTTACTGCCTTTTTTTCTCTCTCCTCCCTTCCTCCTTCCCTCCCTCCTCCGTCTTTCTTCCTTTCTTCCTCCCTCCCTCCCTGTCTCCCTCCCTCTTTCTCCCTTCCTCCTTTCCTCTCCTCTCCTCTCCCTTCCCCTCCC
>CAJQZJ010016246.1:1010908-1036288 GCA_907164525.1 Lophiomys imhausi | reverse complement strand
AAAAAAAAAAAAAAAAAAAAAAAAAGAAAACACATCATAGAAAGCCGGGCGGTGGTGGCGCACGCCTTTAATCCCAGCACTCGGGAGGCAGAGGCAGAGGCAGAGGCAGGCGGATCTCTGTGAGTTCGAGGCCAGCCTGGTCTACAAAGCGAGTCCAGGACAGCCAGAGCTACACAGAGAAACCCTGTCTCAAAAAAACCAAAAAAAGAAAAAAGAAAAGAAAACACATCATGTTGGGTGTGGTGCACACGCCTTTAATCCCAGCACTTGGGAGGCAGAGGCAGGTGGATCTCTGTGAGTTCAAGGCTAGCCTGGTCTACAAAGTGAGTCCAGGACAGTCAAGGATACACAGAGAAACCCTGTTTCGAAAAACCAAAGAAAAGAAAAGACATCATAAACCAAGGCAACTTATGAAAGCAAGCATTTAAGCTAGGTCCTTGCTTAGAGTTTCTGAGGAAGCATGGCAGCAGGTATGGTGCTGGAGCAGTAACAAGAGCTTACATCTGATCTACAATCAAGAAGCAGAGAGAGAGTGGCCTGGTGTGAGGTTTTGAAACCTCAGGCTTAGCCCCAGAGACACGCCCCTCCAGCAAGGCCACACCTCCTAATCTTCCTAAATAACTTCACCAACTGGCAACTAAACATTCAAGTATGTGAATGAACCTGAGGAGCCCATGCTCATTCAGACTCTGCAACCCCCCACCAACCCTCTGCAGACCCTCTTAGCTTCACATCTTCTTTTAAAATGTTCATAAAAAGTAATCCACTGAGTCTAATTAGCACTGCTATCTGTGTGGCCATGGGGCATGGTCAAGCTAACAGAGGCCACATTGCAGAAGAAAAACTTGACTGTCCCCAAGAAGCCATCAGCTGTCAGTAGCCCCTCAGCTAGGGTGGGGGTCATGGACTCACACCCCCCCATGTTGGAGTGTTGACTGGCTTATCTTGTACACACAGGTCTTATACAGCCAGTCACAGTTGCTGTGAGCTCATGAGTGCTGTGGCCCTGTCATGCCTAGAAGACCGTGGCCCAAGTACTTCATGCCTCTGACTTGTGCAGGTCCCATGTAGAGTCCAGGCTGGCCTTGAACTAGATGTGTACCTGAAGATGACTGCAGTGCTAGGATTACAAGTGTGAGCTACCATATCTAGCTTTAACCCATGGTGTTTTAAAATGGGCTTATACAGCCAGTCACAATGGAGTGTGCACTGATAGTTCTTGCTACTCAAAGGGCTATAGGAGGGTTAGGGTTCTTAGAGGACAGGAGTTTAAGGCCAGCCAGCAAGGCATAGTAAGGCCCTCATTTCTTTCTTGTTTTGTTTGTTTGAAATAGAAACTCTCTAAGTAGCCCTGGCTGTCCTCAAAATCACTATGTAGCCATGGAACTTTGTATGTTGATCTGGCTGGCCTAGAACTCACAGAGATCCACCTCCTGTGTGCTGATTAAAGCTGTGCAGCACCATGCGCAGCCCTCTATAGCACATTCGTAACATGCAGAGATGATTCCAGGCTGTGCATTGCAGGGCCTGCTGACTCACTCTTGCAGGAAGCCCAGCCTGCTGTCAGCTAGCTTAAACTTAATTATGATTTAAATAGGGCACGGCCGGCTCAGGCACATCAGCAAAAGCCAGTGTCCTCCCTGCTCATGGGAAGAAGTTCCTGAGCTGTGTCCAAACGGGAAAGTGGCAGCCAGAGTCACCTCACAAACCACATACTGAGAAGTGGCGAGTCATCCCAGGTCGTTCCCCTGGGCCTTGTGACAAAGCTGCAGCTCCCTGACAGGCCATTTCCCTCTTGGCTAGGTGGTGCTGTGGAAATGGTGGAGAGAGATCTTGGACTGGCAGTGGCAAGAAAGAGTCCCCACCTTCCTGGAGATGGTTTGCTGCTTAGGCCCCTGGAGGCTGCTAGGTGCATAGTGCACGGGAGGTGTACTTGGCTTTCTTGGCTATGTAGTCACAGCAGCATGTGTACGAGATAGGACTTGTAGTTAAGGGAGTCTGGGCCAGAGAGTCAGAACATGGCCATAAACAGGTCAAAGGGACGGGTTTGTTTTTGTTGGTGCTGGAGAGTGAGCCAGTGTCTTTGCTGGGCATTGGTTCTGTACCCAGCCCTTTCCGGATTTTGAAACAAGGTCTTAATAAGTTGTGTGACTGGCCTTGAGTTCACTCTGTAACCTAGAAAGGCCATGAATCTTGCAGACCTGGACCACCAGGCCTAGCTAACAAAGCCTCTGAGTTTACAGTGTAAACAGTGAACAGTTGGCAGAGTGTAGGTGGCCCCTGAATTGGGGGCCCCACAGAAGTTTTCCATTCTCCCCTTCTGTCTCATTGTCATGCTTCTGTCCTGGGCAGTGGCTTGAACTGCTGGGTGAGGCCTTTTGCTGAGGTGGGACAGAGGCTTGGACTGGTTCTGGCACGTTATGCTCTGGCTAAGTTTAGTGCCTCCTCAAAGCAGTGCTCATAGACACACTGTTGATCTGATTGTCACCTGATATCGTGTGCCTCAGGTGATTTTTGGTTTTAGGCTACTCTTTTTTTCGGGAGATGTTTTGGGACTGATTGCCTTTTCTAAGTTGGGACATGGGACAAAATACTTGAAATAAGGATGGGGAGTTGATGGTTGAGGAGTCTGAGAGGTGAAGGGAGAAGGCAGACATTTTTAGTTATCCAGAGATTTGGTGACTAGAAGAGGAGAGAAAGGAAAAAGGCAAGTTCTGTGTGATTTCTGCTCTGGCCCATGCTACCCAGCCTTTTTGAGTTCTAGCAGTGAGGGCCATGGTTCTCCTGTAGGCAGGGGCTGCGGGTGTTGGGGGGTGTCGTCTCAGAAGCCTCTGTAGTCTTGGAGATTGTTTGACATGTACAATGTTTTAATTACAGGGTGTAAGATTACCACCTAAGCTGAAGCCAAATGAGGTCACCAACATCCAGCCTTCTTCTAAAAGAGCCAGGTATGCCAGTAGGGCAACCCCCCTTACACTGGCCTTCTAACATGTCTGCTTTGAAAGATTGCTGCCAATTGTCAAATGTTTCTGAGAAATTTCATAGTAAATTGTATTTGAGGAGCTGGAGAGGTGGCTCAGTGGTTAAGAGCATTGGCTGCTCTTGCACGGGACCTGAATTCAGTTCCCGGCCCCCACTTGGCAGCTCACAGTTGCCTGTAACTCCAGTCCTGGGGGATCTGGTGCCCTCTTCAGTACATCAACCTTCAGTGTTGTCTAGTCTTATTTCTCAGTCTCTGTGTAAATGAGAAGGTCTGGATATACTCTCAGCTATCTGTGGCCATTTAAAAACTGACTTTGATTTAGCTTGTGCTATGGGTGTGGGGAGTGAGAGAAAGATGAGAAGAAAGATGAGAAGAGAGATGAGAAAATGCTGATTGCAGAAGGCCCCTTCTCAGCAAGTACAGTATGGAGTCAAGAGCTCTTGAGCGTCATGGGGGGGGAAACACAGGCCCCTGGCTTGCTCCTGTTCGATGTAACTTCTGCTCTTAGGGAGGCAGGACTGCTGACCAGCCATGCTGGTTCCAGATGAGCCAAAAAGTACACGTGCAATAACACCCAATCAGCATGCAGCATGCCAAGTCACTCACAGGGGTCTGGGCTCTCTTTCCCAGAGTGGCACACCTATAAGGCCCAGCGCCCAGCACGCAAGGCTAGAACCTAACAGTGTAAAAAGTAGCAAAACACCCTGTCTGTGTCATCCTGACTGTAAAAACAGCCACTAAGTTACTTGAGGGGTTTTTTTGTTGTTGTTTTTTTAAAGCTTGACGTAAGGGACTAGGGGTGTGCTCAAAAATGCCTCTTATAGTGAGGTTCTGCACTCCACCAGCTCCACTGCAGAGTATTAAACAAAGGAAAATACTTTCTTCTTCCTGTCTTCTTTTAAAGACAGGGTTTCTGTGTGTAACAAACATCACTGGCTGTCCTGGAACTCGCTCTGTAGACCAGGCTTGAACTCAAAGACATCCTCCTGCTTCTGCCTCCTGAATGCTGGGATTAAAGGCATGCACCACCACTCCCGACCTAAATAAATGAAAATATTAAAAATACATTTGAATTCAAAGAACAGCCACTATGCTTGGCACATGCACATTAACAGAAGAGCAGCCGCTGTGCTGAGTACATACATGTTAACATGAAGAGTGGCCACTGTGCTGGTCACATACATGTTAACTTTAAGAGCTGCCATTGTGCTGGGTACATTCATGTTAGCATGAAGAGCAGCCACTGTGCTGGGCATGCTGGTAAATCAGTGAAACAGAAATGAGTGTTAATGTTGCTTCCTTCCTAAGTCCGACTGAGCTGTAGTTATGGGGAAGTGACTGATAGGGAAGCAGACAGTGTTGGCCTTTTTCTCATGTAGCCAGGGTGGACCCAAACTCTCTGTGTAGCTGCGGTTGGCTTTTGAATTGATCTTCCTGGCTCTACTTAAACGCTGGCATTGGAGGTGTGCACCACCATGTCCACCTCAGAGCATCATTCTTAACAAGAATGATCTGGATGCTTCTCTTGAATGTTTCAGGTGGTGTCTTTTGGAGTAGAACTGTGTTAATTGGTTGGAGAGAAAGGACATCATCCATCACAGGAGTGTCCTCCAAACACTCAAACTCCTAAAGTTTGTTAAGTTGCAGGTTCCCTACAGAGCCCTTGTTTGAAGTCATCACTATCCTGTGTGTTTGCATCACAGAATTGAAGACCTGCCGCCTCCCACCAAGAAGCTGACCCCAGAGCTGACCCCGTACGTGCTTTTCACGGGATTTGAGCCTGTTCAAGTTCAGCAGTACATTAAGGTGAAGCTGTGCTTACAGGTTTCAGCAGTGCCCTTTGTCTCTCTGCTGTAGGCTAGCCATTTATAGGCACAGCACTTAGCTGGAGATGTCACTTGGGTGGAGTGCTTGACTGGCTTGCTGTAGACCCCCTTCTTGCTGAGGTGGCACCAGTGGTGATTGTTGAATCAGGGACAGCCTGTCACAGCCCTGCTGATAGCGTTTATGAAGTATTGGCAGTTGCCTTGTTCACTCCATTGTTTTGTTGTTTGTTACTAGGATTTTTGCTAAAGTCTGGACCATGATAATGCTGTTTTTAGAAAGATTTTTAGGCTTGAAGGGCACTGAACCTCTTGAAGGGTCTGCCCATAGTTAGTTCTCTGGGGAAGAAGGAGGCCACCTTGTGGTAGGGTGGGTGGGGAAGGTGGTGAAGTAGAACATTTGAAATGCATGTTTTAAGAGAACACCAGAGAGATTGTTGGGATCTGGTCATCGGTGAAAGCGGGTCAGAAATGCACCTACTATATGAATTATCGAGTCATACACTTCCTATTTTAAAAGTCATTATTTATTTTGTGTGCTCTGTGTGTTGGGGACATGGTGGTGCATATGTGCCAGAACACAGGACAGCTTGGAGGATTTGGCCCTCTTCAACCATGAGAGTTCCAGGAATGGCACTTTCTTGTCATCAGGCTTGATGGCATTTTGTCAGCTCCCCCTTCCCCTTTTATTAAGGATGAAATTAAATTACTAATGCTGCTGTTCAGTTTTTCAGTTTTGCACTCTAAAGTCCTAACAGGATTGTAGCGAGGTCTGAGTTATATGTGTATGCTTCAGTCCCTGAGTATGCCACTGTGAGCTGGACATGGTGTGCTTCTTTGGATCTGTTTTCATGTGGCTTCTGCAGGGCAGTGAGCCCTGGAGCCTCAGGCCTTTTAGATGCAGTGACTGGTGTCTGGTGAATTTGGGTTTTGACCTAGGTTTGTGTGAACTAGGCTGTTGAGGCTCCCACTGGAGGTGATTTGTGCTTTGGTTTTCCATCATGAAGTGCAGCTGAGCAAGACTCATAATGGCAAGGCAGTAGGGAGTCCTGTTTGGGACTGGTCCCAAGTGTCACTCTGTTGACATGTGGCTCCCTTTCTGGTGTGTTTTCGGCTCCAGAAGCTCTACATTCTAGGTGGAGAAGTTGCTGAGTCCACAAAGAAGTGCACCCACCTCATTGCCAGCAAGGTGACGCGCACAGTGAAGTTCCTGACGGCCATCTCTGTGGTGAAGCACATCGTGACCCCAGACTGGCTAGAGGAGTGCTTCAAGTGCCAGGCGTTCATCGGTGAGTACCAGGCCAGGCCGATTGCAGGGGCTGGGGGGGTGGGGGTGGGTGGGGGTGGAGTGGGTGCTCCTTATCAATGGTGAATGTAGGAAAGTGGGTGCTCCTTGTCAGTGGTGAAGTTGCGGCTTTTTCATAGATTTATCCCAGTGTATTTCTGGGATATTCTTCATCCTTTTATTTCTTTAACTTTATTCTTTAACTATGTGGTATTTATCCATTTAAGTTCGTAAATGTGTATTTCTTATCACAGGGATTCCTTTGATTGGCATTTTTGTATTCTACTATAAGACATAAAAATTTTATCTTTGAATGGCATCAAGCTGTGCAGCCTTGTGTTCCTAGTACGCTTCATTTGGAAATTTGACTATGATGCATTTCCTGCCCACTGTGAAGTCTTGTTAGACAGGAGCACCTAGCTGTCGACAGGAAGAATGGCCACATTTTCTCATTGAGCCCATGATGAGCAGCCTGTGGAAGCTCTATATACAGTGTGCTTCTTCCTATAGTAGTTATGCTGGGGTCTGCGCTTCCTAGCATGTGGAGAGCCACCTGTCTTACAGAGTCTGGCTATTTTCAAGGGAAGCAAGTGAAACATAAATATTGGTCATAGTCAGGGTTACTCTTGCTGTGATGAAACACCATGACCAAGAGCAACTTGAGGAGAATGAGGTTTGGTTTGTGTACACTTCCACAGCCCTGTTCATCATCCAAGGAGGTCAGGACAGGAACTCAAGCAGGTTAGCAACCTGGAGGCGGGAGCTGATGCAGAGGCCATGGAGGGCTGCTGCTTACTGGCTTGCTCCACGTGGCGTGCTCAGTCTCCTGCCTTAGAGAACCCAGGACCCAGGGCTGACACCACCTACAGTCGACTGAGCCCTCTCCCTTGAAACACTAATGAAGAAAATGCCCTGCAGGCTCACATACAGCCTGAGCATATGGAGGCAGTTTCCCAGTTGAGGTTTCCTCCTCTCAGATGATTTAGCATGTGTCAAGTTGACATTAAAACAGCCAGGACAGTGCCCAGGTCGCAGGGTGAGTGTGGCTGTGGTGGCCATGTTGCCTGCGTGTGGACCCGCCTGTTCATGGGGCTGTGTCTCTCAGAGCGTGCACTGTTGTGTCTTCCAGATGAGCAGAACTACACCCTGCGAGATGCCGAGGCGGAGGTGCTCTTCTCCTTCAGTCTGGAAGAGTCCTTGAAGCGAGCCCATGTTTCTCCCCTCTTTAAGGTATGCTGGGAAGAAAAACTCCTGAAGAGCCAAGTGGCCGTGACAGTGGCCCAGGTGGCAGATGGATTATCCATTTGTCCTTTCCATCTCATGGCCGCTCTTTCTGCAAGGGAATGTGGCAAATCCTAAGAGATAGTGACGGATTCTCACTGTGTAGACCAGGCTGGCCTGCAACTTACTGAGACACTCTTGTCTTTCTTTGTCTCCTGAGTACTGGGATTAAAGTCATGTGCCACCATACTTGGCCTAAGGAGCACTCTTTTCTCTGATAAAAAAAATTGCTACTATAACTTAGTCAGTAGATATTGATGAATAATTGAACTGGTAATTGACAAGTTTTTTTTTTTTTTTTTTTTATGGGTAGCCCAAGCTGCTACCAAATCATGATCCTCCTGCCTTGGCCTCCTTTAGCAATCCTACCAGTTGTGTCACCATAACTGGCCTGTGTTGTTTGGGGGGGGGTTGTTTTTTGTTTGTTTGTTTGTTTTGTTTTATTTTGTTTATTTTTTTGGCTTTTAACAAATCTTAGAAGGCTCATGCTCGTGTTGTTCTCACTAAATGTTCATTTCTCCAAAGAAGTTACTTGGAAAAAAATGCTAAATGGAAAATTTAGGAGTCTATACTTTAAATATTTGCTAGATAAGAGACTTGGAACAGTTGGGAAAGTCATTTTTGTATCAGAACTAAGTAGTCAATGAAAGTCATCTGGTCTTTGAACTTCTGAGGAATGGTTTGGAAGCCAAGGTTCAGTTTTACCTTGAGGGTCTGAGTTTTCCAAATGTTTACCTGTTTCTGCGAGAGTTTTATAATAAGCCTAGGAAAGTATCATCAATAGGATTTCCTATTCTGTTTGTAACAGCAGAATTGGGGCTGCTGTTTCCTTGCTGGGCGCACAGCTTTGGCCAAATGCCTTGCTGCCTTGGAATTTTACACAGACTAGCACATGTGTGCCATGACCCTGCTTTGGCATAGAATGCTCTGGTTCTTGTAGGTGGCAGCTATGGCGATGCGATGATAAAAATAATCTGACATTCTCTTAAGATGTAACTTTTACTGGGCCTCACAGTGGAGCTGATAATACACCTTGGGGTCACTTGAGACTTAAGATTGCTGTCCTACTAAGTACCAAGCCCGCTTGTTTAACCTGCCTTTGAGAGAGTGATATATAGCTGGGCGTGGTGGCGCACGCCTTTAATCCCAGCACTTGGGAGGCAGAGGCAGGCGGATCTCTGTGAGTTCGAGGCCAGCCTGGTCTACAAAGCAAGTCCAGGACAGCCAGAGATGCACAGAGAAACCCTGTCTCGAAAAACCAAAAAAAAAAAAAGAGAGAGAGAGTGATATAGCAGTCAACCTTACTTGCCTTGGATTTCCCATGTAATCACCTTTTACCATCTAAGCTAATGCATAGCTGTACTTAAATTACGTACTCTTCCATACCCCCGACGTAAGAGTAATACATGTGTGCTTGAATGTGTGTTCTGATACTCTTTGCTGGGAACAGCAGGTGGGCTGAAAGCTGTCTTTTGAGCAGACACCCCCCAAGTGTTGAACGCACCATTTAGATACTGCTTGCTAAACCGTCGTGTTGTGGGTTAGAATACCGTCTGTTGTCTGGATCATTGGAGTCATGATTTAATCCCTGTGGTGATTTCTATGCTGTTCAGTAAAGGGGGAGGAAAACCCTTTGTGAGGGACAGAAACAGACCCAGGGAAAGGGACAAGTTCACAAGCTAACCTTCAGGCAGCACAGATTCAGACTCCTGCAATAGAGAGGGAGGACCGAAGACATGAGGAGAGAGGAGAGAATTCAAATTCTGGACTTGCTTTTGGTTAAGTGACACGAAGGGAAGTGTTTTGTTTCTGTTCTTGACATAACACTGATACATTATCACCCTTGAGCCAGCCCGTATTAAGTGTGTTCAGACTGACCACAGACCAGCTAAATGTGGCTACTTTTACTGCCCACAGGCCACATTCCATGTGCGAAGTGTCAGTCTAACTCCCTCTGTATGTCTGGGTAGATAGGGAGCTGACAAGGAACATAACCTTCATAGTTCTGGAAGATTAGATATTTTGTGAGAGATCTCAATAGATTTTTGAGATATGCCTTTAAATCCCAGCACTTGGGAGACAGAATTAGGCAGATCTCTGACTTCAAAGCCAGCCTGGTCCACATAGAAAGTTCCAGGACAGCCAGGACTATACACAGAGACCCTGTCTCAGAAAACAAAAAACAAAACACACACACAACACACACACCCACAGGGTCCAATTTATGAAAAGTTACATGCAATTAAAAACATTAAAAAAGCATGCTTCTGTTTACTTCTAGACAAAGTATTTCTACATCACCCCTGGCATCTGCCCGAGCCTTGCAACGATGAAGGCAATTGTAGAGTGTGCAGGGGGAAAGGTGTTGGCCAAACAGCCCTCCTTCCGGAATCTCATGGAGCACAAGCAGAATAAGGTGAGAGAGCGGAGCCCCAGAAGCCACTGCTGTCGCATGTGGGTCTTCTGCCTCACTCATGAGCTCTCTCTCCCCCTAGAGTCTGTCAGAGATCATCTTAATATCCTGTGAGAATGACCTGCATTTATGTCGCGAGTACTTTGCCAGAGGAATAGGTATGGCTCCCTGTGCCTCTGCACCGGCCTTTGAGTGGCACCGAGGCCTCATCCTAACGGTTTTGGTTCTGTTCTGTTTAGATGTTCATAATGCGGAGTTTGTTCTGACCGGAGTGCTTACACAGACACTGGACTACGAATCATATCCTTTACGAAGGCGCTTTTGCAGGTTGGAAAAGGGACACCATGGTTCTTGTCAACAGACCTTTTCCTTGTTGTTACAGAATGTACAATCAGCAGCCCTTTTGAGAGTTCTGTCAACAGGTGACAAACTGAGGTCCTTTCTGGCTTGTGTGGGTGTTGAAGGATTTGACAGTTAGACCCCTTAGAAAATGATTGGAGTCGATGCCTGAGAGCTGTGTTGTACACACCACAGCCATGAGGTGGGAAGTGACAGCTTCCTACAGCACCACAGTAGTAAGTTGCAGATTTCGTGCTCTCAGGAGGGAACTCAAGCCTGCCAGACAGTTTACAGTCCATATCACAAACATCTCGGGCATTAGTTTTAGAAGGACACAGATTTTTGAGAGGAGGTTTGACTCTGTACTACATGCTGGCCTGGCACCATGTGGCCCAGGCTGGGTTCAGAGTGATCCTCCTGCTTCATCCCAGAGTGCTGGGATAACAGGCATGAGCCACCGTGCTCAGCTGAGGTGGCCACTTTAATGTATGAACAACCCCCAGGTCAGAGTGGTGTCATCCCCGGCCCTTCGTCTGTGTGGCGTCACCCAGCTGACTACGTTTACCAAACACTTTGCCTTAGCCTCAGAGAGCTCAGTAAAATGTGAGTTAGAAGACCTAGCTGACCCGACCACCTGGAGCCAACAGGAGTGCCTGTCAGGGACTCTCCTCTGTGCCTACTGAGCTGAGGGAGTGATGGGAGGCAGGTGTGTGGCGACATCTGGCCTTCATGCAGCACCTCCTCTTGTGTCTTCTCCAGGCTTTTCCTTACCCTTGAGAACATCTGTCCCACGCTTTTTCCAATGGAAGAGTTGCTTTTCGAATCACATTGGTCATCTGTGGGCCTGTTCCCATCCCTGTAGCCCAGTGGTTCTCAACCTGTGGTTCTCCTTTGGGTGCTCAAATGACCCTTTCACAGGGG
Source organism: Lophiomys imhausi (assembly GCA_907164525.1). Lineage (NCBI taxonomy): Eukaryota > Metazoa > Chordata > Mammalia > Rodentia > Muridae > Lophiomys > Lophiomys imhausi. Next base: position 1,025,243 of record CAJQZJ010016246.1, on the reverse strand, counting down.
TTGCATATCTGAAACTCAATTAAAGTTTGTATCTGTAGCAAAATTATAATTATGAAGTAGCAATGAAAATAATTTTATAGTTGTGAGTCACCAAAAGTATGAAGTATTAAGGGGTCACAGCATTAGGAGCATTGAGAACCACTGCTGGCCAAAAGTTGCCCACCTAAGATGCTTAGGGTGACAGTCTGCTTAAGGACATGTTTTTGTGGTGGCTTTGGGGATAAGATGGGGCTTTAGCTCTGACTATGCACTGGAGTCACCTAAGCAGGCTGCCTCCACCCAGCCACCCATGTCAGGTAGAGAGGCACAGGCGTGCCAGGGGTGCAGAGTTCCATAAGACCTGGGTGTTGGAGCATGCAACAGGACTGGATAGCTTGAGTCCAGAAGGAGGTGGTCACAGAACTACCTTTTTCACATGGGGCCTCTGGCTGTGACCCTGCTGTCTTTCGTATGAAAACCATTTTCCTCAACAAGGCCACATATAAATTTAACTGACAGCCTCTTGCCTGCTGCAAGCCTGGAGCCCTAGGGTAGCTGCTGGCAGCGTGTACACCAGGACCCCTCCCTGTACAGGGCTTGTTTTCCAGCTCTGCCTTACGGAGAGACCTGTACCAGGAAGACAGATGTAATACTGACTGCATCGTGTTAAGATGTGTGATCTTATTCTAGAAAACATAAATTATGTTTTGTATTATATGCCTAAGAGCCCACATTAGGTCTTCTGATTAATTTGCCAGGTTTTTAATGTGTTTTCAGAAAACTGTATGAAATTTCATCTACAAATAAAATGATTGTAAATAAAGACTTTGTTGTCTAAATTATGGATGTTAAAGATCTGAGATGTTTTGTACTTTGATTATTTTTATTTCTTACACTCTTTTCTTTTATATTGATAAACTTGCTCACATTTAAATAAATGTACTTTTGAACTTAGAATTGAGTGATTATTTATAATTTCATATTCTTTGCATAGCTTAAATGACTTTCATAAAACTGAATGGCATTTTAAGAAATCTCACAGCAGAGCGTTTTTGAAGCAACTTTTCCCCTGAAGGAATAAGATTTAGGGGTATTTGATAAGCCTTCACTGGCGAGGTTAAGGAGGCTCCAGGCAGAGGTGGACTGGAAGCCTAGACAGTCACTAAGTGCAAATGCTGAGCCTGTCCCCAGCCTAGGGTTGCACTTGAAAGCACGGTGGGGACAGTGCTGCATTAGGCGTCACCACACGGTGTTATGTCATGACTCCTGGCCACACCTGACCTCTGGTGCCGTCTTAGTGACCTGATGGTGTCTTTACATTGAACTGGTTTGTATAGTTGTTACCTGTAGAAATATTCTGCTTTTGAACTATCTGAGACATTCCTGGTGGCAGTCTTGGTCAGAGCACTGCACGGCCAGGCAGTGTCTTCATAGACTGCCTTGGCGTGTCTGCTCTGAGGCATGTGTCTGTGCCTAAGCAACCTGAGCACCTCACTGCAGAGCTGGCCTTTCTCTGTTTTTTTTTTTTTTTTTTATCACTATGAAATAGCTCTGAGTGTGGAAATCTGGATGAGTAGAAGAGCTGGGTACATGGAGACAGTCTGGTTTGCCAGCATGTCACATGCTGTCTTATGTCTTAGACCCTGGAAGAAGGTGGATGTAGGTTCAGCCTTTTCGGTGGAATGTCACACATCTGTCACCGGCACACATCTGTCACCGGTGCAGGAGATGGGATGTTCATTTAACTAACACAGGAGTGTGACTGGCTGGTTAACCTTTCAATTAGCATCTCCTTTGAAAGCTGCCAAGAAATACAACTCCAGGAGCTGTCCGAGCCAACTGGCGTACACAGCCGTTAAGCCTAGGGTTGGCTGGGAGGGCAAAAAAGATGATGAATAAATGCTTGTTAAGAAGTAGATCAGAAAGGTGATGCTTTATAAAGAGTGGAAGTCTTGATTCCTAGTGTGTCTGTATGAGTGGTTAGAACATGAGCCATATACAGATTTAAGACATTTTGGTTGCCATAATTTTTAATTACAGTATTTTGTTTTATAATGTAACTAGTATTTCCATAACTACTGTTTTCAGTTATGTATCAGTATTTAAAAAAAAATCAGCTGAACGCTGGGTGTGGTGGCGCACGCCTTTAATCCCAGCACTCGGGAGGTAGAGGCAGGCGGGTCTCTGTGAGTTCAAGACCAGCCTGGTCTACAAAGTGAGTCCAGGACAGCCAGAGATACACAGAGAAACCCTCAAAAAAAAAAAAAAACTGAAACAAACAAAAAAATCAGCTGAACACAGTGGTGCACAGCTATAGTGCCAGCAGTTGGGAAGCTGAGGTGCAGATCACAAGTTCAAAGCCAGTCTGTTCTACATAGTAGGTCCTGGGCTATCCAGGGCTACATGGTGAGATACTGTCTGAAAAAGTGAATGAAATTTTATATTTTGCCCACATTGTTTAAAATGTAGTCTCTTACCCAGGCACATTTAATACTCATAAATAGATCTGGTGACATTTGAAGATGGTGAACAGTCATGAATGTACTGTGCCACTTCTAGTCCTGTGATTTCCAGCGCTGACCAATAGCAGCAGAAGAAAGGTGAGGGTCAGTGCTCAGGGTGTGCCCAAGCCTCTAGAGGAAGGCTTTATTGTGTCCTAAAGTTACAACTGCTTCCGTCTGTGTGTGTGGGGGGGGGGGGGGGGGGGGGGGGGGGGGAGCAGCTAGGTTTGCAGCTTGAGTGGGTGCTTGGTTTGTGAGGCACTCTGGGAGTCCTGAGTGTCAGGAAACCACACACTGCCAGCAGGTTTTTGACAATTTAAACTGCTTAAATTGTTCTTAATGGAAGCTGCACATCTTGCTTCCTTTAAATACTTCAACTAGAAATAGGGACTTCATCAGAAGCTAACTATCCCACACTGTTTCTTCCGTGTGAGCATGGCTTCCCTCCACAGGATTTGTGTTGAGTGAAAAAATAGGCATGAAGGTTCTGATGCTCAAAGCCTAGAGTGAGTCTGTTTTCACAGTTTCTGTCCCCCACCCAAACCCACTCAAGTGTCTGTGTCCCTGGTGCCAAAGGCATAAGCAGCTTCAATTTTGGCTCTTAGCTTTCTTTAGAAACACTTATGACTCTGAGGATGGGAGGAAGCACATGTGCCGAGCACACATAGATGTTGGGACAACTTGTGGACAGTGTGCAGGAGTTGGTTCTTTCCTTATGCCATGTGGGTCCCAGAGATTGAACTCAGGTTGTCAAGCTTGGGGGCAAGAATCTTTACCTGCTGGGCCTTCTCAAAGCCCTTTATCTTCCTTTAATTGTTATTTACTGTTTAAATATTTTAAATTTAAATATTGTCCTATTTATTATTTATCCCTCATATCCCAGGATGGCCTCAAACTTGCTATGCACCAGATTTAAGTCTGGTCCTCCCTACCTTTCCCTCCCGGTTCTAGGGTTGCAGCCCTATACTTTGTCAGCCCTTATCTGGTCCAACGGATGGAACCTAGGACTTCCTAGCCAGTGAGCACATCCCCAGCTCCCCTTTCTGCTTGCTGCCTGGTATTGCTCATTGCCCTGCCAACCTGCTCCAATGCCTGTCCACCCAACAGGCTTACTGCTTCATCAGTTTTAGCAGGAACTCGATCCTCCATGCCAGTCTCCTCCTCCAGTTGGTGAGCAGTGTACTCGAAATAAGATTCTGCTTGTCTAGTCTTGCTAGAAGGATGACTGAAGCTGTGTCCTGGAGTCTGGGACATCAGATCCTGTCCTATAAAGGTTGTCGGAGACCTGACTTTTGTTCCCAAGGAACCTTGGTTCCTGGTCCCTGCTTTAGCAAAGAAAGTGTTGTCGTCTCGTTTGTGTATGTGGAGGTGGTGGTGGTTGGGGGGGGGGGGCAGTCCCAGAGTTCTGCATAGCATTGTCACAAGGGGCTTCTGAAAACAAGATGTCCTTGTCCTGGGACCTTCACTGCCTGTTCCTAACACACCTCTGAGACCCAGGCCAGAGTGTGGCCTTTGTTGCCACCTGCTGGCCAATTTCAGATGACAGATTGAAAAACTCCGCCACCCCAGTGCTTTACAAGTATCCATGCTGGACAGCTCCTGGGGTTAGAACCAGATGCTTTCTCTGCATTCCTCACTGGCTCCTGGGATGCTGGCTGCCTTCTGGCAGCATGCACAGACCCTCAAGAGTTTTCCCCTCTGTCTGTGAAGAACCTGCCCCTGTCTACCTGATTCCCCTACTCAGGATTCAGGAGTTAGCATCATCAGGCCTTCTCTGTAGCAGAGGCTACTGTGCCATGGTGGGTCCCTTCTTTGGATGCAAAGAGCAATAAACATGGTGGGGAGCCACAGCTGGTCACCTTGCAGGGGGTGGAGCAGAGTGGGATTCTCAACCCATCTGATGACCCAGGGCTCCCTGTGATGGACAGTATCTCTCCAGGTCAGTGTGACTAGGACCCAGTCATGAGCCCTTCTTCAGGTCATAAACAGACCCACTCCATCCAGGGGCCCAGACAGTCAGAGTCCATTTGAAATGGGAACCTACCCGATGAGGTGTCCAAGATGGCAGGGTAGTGTTGACTCTCTCTTCCTAACTCCAGGGCCTGACAGTCACTGTCCCAGTTTGGATTACTGAGGGGGACCCTGCAGGTGTCCAGGCAAGGAAGCAAATGATGAAGAGGTGAGAAAGAAAACTCTTGCGATTGACTTGATTAACCTGGATCAGACTTGGGGAGTGTGATGCCAGGCAGCTTGTGGTCAGCATATTTAAAACAGTACAATTTGGGGAAAGTTCCCAGGCAACAGAACAGTCATTATTCCAGTTCCAGGTGCACAATGAAGCTTAAGGTATGACCACTTAGAAACTCCATCACCAAGTACATGTGACCACAAGGCGGGTTCTATAGCTAAAAGGCCTAGGATCTAGTGTCTCTGACCTAGAGCATAGAGGTCGGCAGGTGGTAAAGTACTTGTGACATCTTTCCTATTAACGGTGAGCTAAAGATAAAGGTCTAGGGAGAGAAGAATGTGGGATAAATATTCTGGGTGAGGTCTGCCTCCAAAGACAGCAAAGAGGTCACCCACCCAGTTAACAAAATCCACTCCCAGCCTTCTGGGCAGAAACAGGTTAGTTTATCTTCTCCACTGAGGAAATACCCCTGCGTGATTAGCATTCCTGTTTTCTCTAGTGATCTGCGGGTGAAAAGACCTTTATGTCCACAACTGGTTACTGCTGCTATGATGAAACACCGTGACCACAGCAAGTTGAGAAGAAAAGGGTTGCTTTGGCTGACACTTCCACATCCGTAGTCCATCTGGAGGCAGGAGCTGACGCACAGGCCATGGAGGGGTGCTACTAACTGGCTTGCTCCCCCGTGGTTTGCTCAGCCTGCTTTCTCATAGAACCCAGGACCGGCTGCCCAGAGGTGGCCCCACCCACAATGGGCGGGGCCTGCTCGCATAAATTACTAAATAAGAAAATGCTCTACAGGCTTGCACCCAGCCCGATCTTATTTACACATTCTTCTCAGTTGCGGTGACCTCTTCTCAGGTGACTCTAGCCTGTGTCAGGTCGTCATAAAAGAACTAGCACAGTCACTGAGCCAGCATGCATGCGGAGGCTGCCGGCCTTGAGTACTGTACACCAAGATGTGTAGCGGAGGAAGCCATGCACATGGATTGTACCCTAGAACCCCTGGCCCTGAGGCTGCTCTGTATTGGTCCTGGCTGGCTTCCATCTTCCGGCTAGCCCCTGTTGTTAGGGCCCCTTTTAGGTTTCAGTGCTGTGAGCCCATCAGGCCCCATAACCCTCCACGTTCCTTTTCACATCAAGCATTGCTGTGCTTCCAAGAGGAAGAGGCCATTCGCAAGAAGCAAAACGGCAGGGAATCTGGCTCGGTGCCCTGAGTGCATCTTAGGCTCAGGGGCCACTCCAGCCAGCTCCAGATTCTCAGTCTCAGCTGTGCAGGTTGAGTCCCCAGGCCCAAGCTTAGCCAGCAGCTTTTTTTTTTTTGGTTTTTCAAGACAAGGTTTCTCTGTGTAGCCCTGGCTGTCCTGGACTCACTTTGTAGACCAGGCTGGCCTTGAACTCACAGAGATCCACCTGCCTTTGCCTCCCAAGTGCTGGGATTAAAGGTGTGAGCCATCCCGCTTGGCCAGCAACTTGTTATAAACATTCCTTTTTTAGATTTATTTTATTTTATGTGTGTGAGTGTTTTGCCTGCATGTATGCATGGTCACCTTGTGTGTGTGTTCCCAGAGGGCAGAAGAGGGTGTTGGGTTCCCTGGAATTGGATGGTGCTCTATTTGCTGTGGTGAGACACTATGACCAAGGCAATTCTTGTAAAAGAAAGAATTTAACCGAGGGCTTGCTTGAAGTTTTAGAGGTTAGTCCATTATTGTCATGTTGGGAAACAGACAGGAGAGCTGGGAATCTGGCCTGAGGCTTGGTCCAGGAGCCCTCCAGGAGTACACAGGTGGCAGTGTAGGTAGGAGGTGACACTCAGGGCTGTAGGCAGTTTCTTGACTCTGAATGATGGGAAGCCTCTCTAGGAGCTGCTCCTGAGCCCAGATCCTGGTGTCAGCCTTCCTGCTTTTCAATGTTCCATGCTACCCCAGTCAACTATTAAGATGGACAGCTTGATCCAATTTCATCATGAATATGAGAGAGATGCTTAAGCATGTGGCTGAGACCCAGGGGTGGGGAAGCCGAATTGCTACCACTAACATGTCACGTAAAGCCCCTACTGTGACACTGGGCTCTGGCCACCTAAGAGGGGTTCTGTGAGGGCAGACTTCTCAGAGGGTTTATAGCCAGATGCCCCAAGAGCGTGAAGCAGTGATTCAGATCAGACCGCAACTTTCCAGACCCTTCTGTCAGGCTGTCTGGTCAGCTGGGAGGACTTCATCCTGGTGGGTTGTTCTGTTTGTTTATTTAGTACGTTTGTGTCTGTATGTGTAGCAGAGGGTAGCTTTTGGGGGCTGGCTCTCTCCTTTTACCCTGTGAGCCTCGGAAATCAAATTAATGTCATGGGGCTTGGCAGCAGGTGCCTTATCAGCCGAGCCATCTCACAGGCCCTATAATGGGTTTTTTCTGGCACTTTGTACAGTGACCAAACACCAGGGCAGGTGCTGACCATGAGTCATCCCACTGCTGGGGACTCAGACCCAGAGCATTTGGCTTTCCTGGGTGGAAACTGCCTCGAAGATCTCAGGCCCACTGTGTGCTGACTGCCTGTGCACTCAGCTGGTAACGTGTCCCTGCTCTCAAAGACCAGAGGTGGTGTTACAGACAGGACGTGTGGAGGGACTCTCCTTGGCAAACTGGCTTTTAGGATCTGCCCACTGTAAGAACTGGCTGAGGTTCTGTTGACTGTCACCCCTGAGGATGACACTAGTGGTTTTGTGTGTGGGGAGGTATGTCATCCTCACTCTGTGTCCACAAGGATCGATCCATCTCCTGTGGTTGTTTCCCTGTTCTGTGTGGGTTTTTTTGTTTTGTTTTGTTTTGTTTTGTTTTGTTTGAAGCCACAAGCATTAGCTGGAGTCTCTACTCAAGACAGAGATGAGTAACCACAGGGGCTAATGGAGTTAGGGAGTTAGTGCCGTCTGTTTTGTTGTTTATAGGCATCCCCCTGCTTCTCACCGAGGGTGAGACACAGCAGGAGCAGAGCAGTTAGCTTGCTCTGGTCACTAGCTTCTCTGTGACAGCCATGTGTGACACTGTTTCTGGAACACATGGAGAATTCATTCTGGCTAGAGAAATACCCGTTAGTAGGTGCAACATAACACAGTGAGCTGAGCTATAGTATGTCAGGGTAGGTGGCCTTGGGGGTCCATGGCTTGACTTTACACTGAAGATATAGACAGGGAGTGGCTGCCATTTCTTGGACTCTGTATCTGCTAGTCGCTGTGATCCACACCAGAGCTGTGAGATTCCATTTTCTGATATGGAGCAGGCCCTGCCTGCCATTAAGACACATTTAGCCATATAGAACAGAGTGTCAAGGCCTCTGCTGGCTTGCGCCACTCTGACTAACACAGGAGAAACTGCCTGCGTATGAAGGGCAAGCCAGGGCCGCAGGGTGCACAAAGGCAGATCTGCAGGTCACCACAGAACCTCCCCCACTGTCTACCCAGACGACAATGTTCCATACTCATGCAGGGTTTGCGGTAGGTAAACCTCTGGTGTCTTGGGACCAGATCAAGGAAATTCCTGGGTCCGGTGAAGAAGCTCAGATTTGGCCTCCTGTACTGGGGAGTTTCAAGCTGACTGTCGGGGTTGGAGGGAAGTATTGTGCAAGTGTGGTCCTAACACCTGCCACCTCAAAACAACATGTGCTTGTGACCTGGCATTAGAGTGTCAGACAGCTGCTCCATTGCCATGTGTCTCTAGCTCAGGGCCTCTCATGCCAGCATCAAGCTGGTCCCTGGGACTGCAGCCCTCTCACAGTGCCATAGACCTGGGGAACCATCATTCAAGTTTAGTCCTTGACTACCTGACTCTTAGCCACCTGGAACTCATCTTAGGAGTGTGAGGTGTCCTCACAAGATGGCAGCTGAGTTAGCCAGACTAAGTGACAAGAGCCAGGCAGAGAGAGAGAGAGAGGGATTCGAGAGAGAGGAAGAGGCAAGGTGCCCACAGGAACTGTGGAGCCTCTCGCCGCCTTCTCTGAACACTTCTACCATGGCTGGCCACACTGCCAGTGGGGTAAGGGCCCTCACAGCATGCGAGGATCCAGAAAGCTTCTTGTGGGCTGATGGGAGGCATCCCATCCAATGCCTTGGCTCAGCAGCTGAGCCAGTGAGGCAGAGATGTGTGTGATCTCAGACTCCCTGGGGGCAGCAGGAAGGGAGCTGGGGCCAGCAGACAGCACAGCCATGCTAAGATTGGCAGAGCTGCCCTTCAACAGTGGTGCCAGGCCTCGAGCTCCTGCACTCCCAGCAGCCTTACTGGTGTGGATGTCACACACATGCCATAGGGTAAGTCCACAGGAGGGGGTCTGTGCTGGCCCTTGAGGTGAGAAGGAGTTAAGAGATAGACAGGCTGTGGTGGATGTTCAGGCTTCCTCCATCCTGAACCTGGCCAGGTATAGGTGGGGCACCAGGCCAGGATCCTTTCCTGCCTCCATCTTGGCTTCCTCCTCACCCTGACAACACTGGGGCTCTTCGGCTGCAGACTCCTCTGCTGCCACCCCTTCCCAAGTGATTTCACTGCCCACCTGACCTCAGCCCTGGCTTAAATGCTACCTTCTTTGGGGCTTCCCTCGCAGCACCCACCCCTCCTCATGCTTTCATTTCTGACTTGTAGAGTTCTGCCTGTCCTGCTGTGAGTCTGCCCTTTGACTCGTCTAGGTTCACAGGGACAGGCTCTGTGTACCTGTCACGGGATCGACACCCTGCACACTTGCCTGTGGTATGAGAGTAGCTGTAGCTCAAAAAGTTGGGGTCCCACTTGGCCTGCCCCTGGGTCTCAGCCTTCCAACAGGTGCTTCAAGAGATGGGTTACAGGATGAATGATGACAAGTGGCATTCACATGACATGGGATTCAGCTCACAGCCTTGTCCAGGTTCCCAGCTGGAGACAGTCCCAATGTCTGTACGTAATTTACCTAAGCCCCATCACCCAGAAGGTGGTCAGAATCAGAATAGCAGCCCCCTTCCTGTTACAGCCGTCTAGGTTTAAGTTTTTTCTTCATGTTGAATCTTAACATGGTAGCGTTGCCCCGGCTCGGGTGCTCCTTTTCTGACTTCCATTCATTCCCTCTGTAGCACTCCAAACCGAAGGCCTCAGTATGTCCCCTTCCAGCATAGGCCCCCAACAGTAAAGAAGCACTCGGCCCCTTTTGTGAGGTGTCCTCAAGGCCACAGTGCCTGTCTGTGGTCCCTTGCTCCTTGAGGAACTGTTACCACCTCCCTGCTCCCACCCCCATCAGCCTTTAGGTAGTTCCAGACAGCAGCTCTAGGCTAAGCCAGGTATTCTGTGTGTCCCCTGCTGTCTTTCTGTCTCACTCATCCAAGGAACAGGGAGGGTTTACCTTTAACTTTGGTACTACTCTCAATGCAACTGCCGCCAAGGGTGCTTTGCCCCCTCCCCCACTTCTTCCCTCCTCTCCCATCCTCTTTCTTGCTACTTCTCCTTCTTTTCTTTCCTTAAATTTACATTCTTAAAAAATCTTTGTAGGTGTATTGCCTGTGTATATGTATGTGGAAGACGTGCATACTTGGTGCCCACAGAGACCAGAAGACGGTGTTACATCTCCAGGAACTGGAGTTCAGACGGTTGTGAGCTGCCATGTGAGTGCTGGGAACCAAACCCTGGTCTTCCTCTAGCACAATGGCTAGTGATCTTAACCACTGAGCCACCTCTCCAGGTCCTCTTTATCCGCCTTCTCCTCCCCACCCTCTGTCCTCTTTCTTCTTTTTTGGATATTGACTTGTGTGGTCTTGAACTTGTTATGTAGTTAAAACCACCTCGAACTCTATTCTCATCCTTCCAAATGCAGAGGTGTCAGGTATGAGCCATCATGTTATAAGCCCCAGGTTATATCAGCTTTACTTGATGTATTCAGGGCTCTCCATGCATCAATTTTGGGGATCAGTGAATATTTCAAGCATATTTTGCTGAAGATACCACACACTCTGGTTTCTGGACACAGAAAAAAAAAATACATCTGGAACTGAGTTGGGAGCTTTCTTCTTGATGGCTAGCTTTCGTTGTGCCGGAATGCAGGCTGGAAGGGGAGAAACGTCATCAACAGTCTTCCCCAACTGTGGACACAGGGTGCTATACTAGTAACCTGCCAGGGAAGATGTGCCCACTGGTGTAATAGTGGCATGATTGTTATGGGGATGACCAACCACTTTCTGATTGAATCTGAGGTTGGCCTCACTGGAGGGAATTCATGTACTATAAACCTGGTAAAGCCATGCTGCGGAGGGCAGAGGCCCTGATGGAAAGCTGCAATTGCTGTTTAGATAAATGGATATGCTATGTGTCTCAAATTGATGGAAAGCTGCAATTGCTGTTTAGATAAATGGATGTGCTATGTGTCTCAAATTGACTTTTAAATATTTATGATTATGCCCATAAGACAGTGCTGCTCACAGCTGTGGTCAGAGGAGTTTCTTTTGCAGTGGGCATTAAAATGGGCCAAAGTACTGAGAATAAGAGATTGTTGTGTGCCCATCTTTAAATGGGACCTCTATGTCATCCGCTCCGAGCTACAGGATCATCATTTAAGATGGAAAGACTAGAAGACCCAGAGGATGGGGGAAGCATGCTGTGAAATGCTGTCCCCAAGACAGGATATGTCTGTTATATTTAGAACTCACAGCAGCTGTGGTTACCTGCACAAGATTGGGCCCATCAACATTCATTCATGGATGTGGGGGGGACATGTGAAGTCCTACCTTCCCTAAGGAGCCACTGATGCTAAATGTGGCTGGAGAAGAAGGAAACATTTTCTTCAGTAGAGTAGTCACTGAGAAGTCGCTCGTAACCCCTCAACCTTCCTCATGTAAGCACCCCTAATCAAATTCATTGGTCCACCCCCACTACCAAAAAAAGCATAAGTAGAAGAGGGACTATTGGAGAAAAGGAAGGGCTTGCTTGGAGTGGGAGAGTACAAGAGAGGGTAGGTGCAGATGAATATGAACAAAATGTACTATATATATGTATAAAAATGTCCCAAGACCCATTATTGTGCATGATGCATGCTAATAATAAAAAGTAGACTCCACTCTGCATTAACAAAACAGAGCAGGCTGGGCATGGTGGCGCACACATTTAATCCCAGCATTTGAGAACAGAGGCAGGTGGACCTCTGAGTTTGAGGATGGCCTAGTCTACATAGTGAGTTCCAGGATGGAGGATAGCCAGGGTTACATGGCGAGACACCCTCCTCCCATGCCAAAGGTGGGGGGGGAATCCAAAACAGGAACCATGTCTTGAAGTCCTGCCCACTTTCTAATGTGAGCCAATAGAGGGAAAGCAAGGAAAGAACAACCTGAGTGGTAAAATAATGTTTTATTCCATGGATGACAAACCCTACCATGCCACATCCCCGTGGCCCTCCAACTCATTCTTGCAGCCAGAGCTGGCTCCCCCTTTTAGACCTCCTGGGCTTTGCCATTGGCCAAGCCTGCTGAAGTAACGAAAGCATGTTCTTCTGTCTGTCAGCACAAGGTCCCTTCTTACCAATGACGATGTAAAAGCCCCAGAATGCAACTCTTCCAATAGACCTAACAAGAACCAACGCTTCAAGCTCATGTGGATAGAACCAAAGCCCCCAAACATCCAAAAAAGAAATCGGCATAGACACATCTCTGAGGACAGGGCTTCACGGACACCCCAGCAGGAGGTAGAAACTGGGGCGATCAGTACTGACAGGTTGTCAACAAGCCTGAAAGGAAATGATGGCAGTCGATATATTTCAAACTGGCTTTTCTGGGGAGACCAGATTAGCCAGAGAGGTGTCTGCATGCGAGCTCAACCCAAGGTTAGCGCAGCGGAGGGGGAGGGGACTGCATAATCTCCAGACACACATTTCCTGCTTATATACAATAAAATGAAATATGCACGGTGAGAGTGGTCATACAGCTGGTCAGGGTGTATCTTACAAGGCTGGTGAGCTGGGACGAAGCTCATCAACCTCACTGTCAGAGTGGGAGGGGGAGCACTCCCTGGGGCTGGTGGCAATGACAGGGTGTGCTCCCTCACTGCTTATGGGATGCTCTTGACATGGGTTTAACAGACCTAGGAGTGGAACCAAATGTCTTGTCTTGTGATGTGTAACCAAAATGTCACCTGAAAAGACCGGACAACTGACCTGGGGGGGGGGGGTAGTAGTTTTAAGAACACATATCATGGGCGAAAGATCCATGGCAAGTCCTAACACCATTCTGGGGGAAGGAGGTTTTACCGTTGGGCTTTCAGTCAGGGCCACTGGGTGCTCTGTGTTCTTGGTGTCTGCAGTACCTCCACCAAGTTTAACAGAGACAGCGGGTGTTCTAGAACGATCTCTTTATCCAAACAAGCAAACAAGTGCAACACGGAAAGCAAAGCAACAAAAGACAGAGAGAAAGAAAACTCAGAGTGAGACAGCCTGGGGCAGAGACAGTGGGGTGTCCAGTTAAAACCAAAATACCAAAATACAAAGTAACTCTACAAGGTTAACCATGGGCAGAGCTATAGCCTTACTTTGTACATAAAAGACCTGTTTTCTGGGTGCAGATAGGAACGGCGGGGGCTTTTCTAACCACAGAGAGGGGCCAGGCATGTATGAACACTGCTGAGACAACCATGCTGTCCCGTTCCCATGGCACAGCTCCGTCAGACAGGAAGCCAGACAGGACTCACAGCTGAGAACATGAATGCAGTGTGTGAATGTGGACTCAGTGTTACAGAGAGGAAGCTCGAACTTAAAGGGCCGGTTTTCTTGGGCTCAAAGTGTGCCCTCACTGTCATTTGTCCTTCACTCTTTCCCCTTGGGGGAGGGACTTTGGGATGTGCCAGTCACTGGGAGCCAGGAGTAGGCAATGATGCTAAGTTAGGGTTGTTCCAGGCTGTGTGGTGACTCATTTCCACCTGGAGCTTGTGGCCCCCACCAAATGGCCTTCGGTATCAAGACGCATGCTATGGAACGCCGCCGACACCTCCGCTTCCACTGCCCTTGGAGGGAGGGTGGTGGTGGGGGACTCCTCAGTTGCATATTGTTGTAGAAAGACCCATGTCTGTGTTCAGGTCTCGGGCACGGTTAGTCCTCTTCCTCATCCTCTTTTGCTGTGACTGTTGGTAGCTTGTCCTGGATCCTGAAACATTCCACAAAGAAGCCGATGATGGATCTGTACAGGTGCTGCTTGAGCGTCATGCTGTGGAAATAGTGGCTTTCATCTGGGTATATCTGTGAAGGAAGAAGAGCGAACTTACTCATCCTCAGTTTACCCTCCTAAAGGGCCTGCTGGAGGCCTGGAGGGTTTACACCGTAGGAAAAGCCACACACTGAATTCTGGCTGCGGGATGAATATCCTAGCCACTGTGGGCCCAACATCAGTGTCCTTTCCTCTGGGGACCTGTTCCTGTACCAGGCAGAGTGGTCTTGAAACTAGCAGGTCATGAAAACTGATCAGTCTCCCCAGAATCTCCTCCCTTGGAATGTCTCTTCCCCTAACCAAGGGCAGTGGATGCAGTAAGGATTGGCTGAGTAAATTGGAAAAGACCTCATTTAGCAGACTCTCTGGCCAGAGTTAGGTGTTCTACTTTATAACCTGGGTATAACACTCATGGCCACAGGCCAAGGATGATCCCAAACACACACACACACACACACACACACACACACACACACACACACACA
>CAJQZJ010016246.1:980694-1010898 GCA_907164525.1 Lophiomys imhausi | reverse complement strand
AGAGAGAGAGAGAGAGAGAGAGAGAGAGAGAGAGAGAGAGAGAGAGAAACGGCTTCTGGCTGAGTGGTTCTCTGGTGTCTAGATCGCCTCCTGTCTGGATCCTCACATGCTGGTTTGGTGTACACTCACCTGGCTAGGTCTTGGGTTCAGGTGATGTGGGAAGGAAAACTGAATAATGTCTGGCTCATAATATTATTTTGTGAGATTTGAACACTGCAATACCTGAAGGCCCTAGGACAAGGATTGCAACAAGGAGAGCGCTGACACACAGGCATGCCTAGCATATTGGCACTTTTGTATATGGTCAGTGCAGTGACATAACCTGTCCTCTAGAGGCACTGTGCCAATCTGATCTGCATGCTTTCTATATGAGTCCGATCTCATTCTGAATCCTGTGTCCTCATATCTTTGAGGGTAACTTCATCTTTTAAAGAACGTGATGCCATTAGTCTGGAATGTGTATGTTCAATGCACAGGAGGCAGTAAGGTAGAATGCCTCCCCCCTTGCTTTGCCCTGTCCCTGAGCTCTCCCCTGGAGCTTGTCCTGACTGAAAACTCTTGAGGGCATCTGCTGTGTTGTCATGCATGGCCCCCAGGTGAGTCCCTTTCCCGGGCACAGGTGCAAGGATGTGTGTAGAGTATACCTAACAAATCCCGAGTGTACCGAACCCTGAAATGCAATGCAACCAAGCCCTCCATACCACCCAGCAACCCTCAGGTCAAGCCCCTTCCTGACTCAGCCAACATGCATGGCTGCTACAGATCACTAGATGCTGAATGCAGAGGCTGATGGTGGTCAAAACCAGACAGACACCCTCTGGGGGAGACAAGGGCCAGTTTGCCTCTGAATTTTTAAAGACAATGAAGTCATAGTTGTTTTATCAAAGGAACTGGAGGGCAAGAAGGCAATGAGAGGAGTTTCCAGCATCATCTCTGTGCATTGCTGGGAGGAGGCCTGAATGGATACCAGTGAAGACAATCACAGGTTTGGTTTCTGGGATGGGCAGTTGATTCCCAGCCACAGTGGTAGAGGTGCTTGGGCAGCTCACAGGGACCACGCATGCTTTGACACTGGCCCTCCCCACACCTACATCACACTGCTGGGGGGATGCATGTGCTGGCTTGGCCTCCTTCACTGCTTACAAGGAATTCGGGGTAGGGTGGGGCGGATGAATAATGGTGGCTTGGGTGTAGAGCTGAGCTGCCATCATGTAAAGAGGACTTACATGATCTGATGTGGACCCCACTCAGTCCTGGCCCCATGACAGGAGTATGCCTTGAGTATCACACCTAGTAGGTAGCATTCCATACCTGCAAGCTGTAATTGGCCTTCCCCTTGATCAGCTGTGTGATGAGCTCAGCTGTGTGCTGGAAATGGATTTTTTCTATAGAAGAAGACAGAAACAAATGGTTACCCAAACTCACATCACCACCCAGGGGACCTTCAGCACCAGGGGACTGGTGGGGTGGGGGGTGGCCTCTGTCCTCACCGTCAGCCGTGGCATGGATGATCAAGAACTGCTGGTCCTCCAGCACTGACACGCGGTGTGCCAGCTTGGTCATCTGTGTGGGGCAAGTGGACAGGGTTAGTTGTGGGACAGGGTCAGGGGGCAGGCGAGGAGTGGGAACACTGATGGAGGGGTCAAGGGAAGAGCAGGGATTGCCAGACCCCAGAGAGCTGGGCTGCCTGTGCCATGCGAAAATAGCAACTCCCTTAGGAGAGAAGGAGGAAAGAAAGTGAAGAGGGCCCTCCAAGCATAGGAGGACCTAGAGGGCCATCATGTCAACCATGTCACTACACTGAACAGTCTTGTCCCCTTGTCCATGCAGAGTCTTGTCTGACCACAGGACTCTGGCCTTTTGCCTGTGTGCAGCTCATGACACGTGGCTGGGATGTAGTAAGAAACCCTCCCAAAGGGGAACCAGCCTTGTTGGGGAGCAGGAGCCCCCAACAGCCAGCAAACCCCCAGGTTTTCTCATCTCTCTCCTTCGCCCATCAAAGCCAATCAGGAGAACAGATAAGCCGAGAGGCCACAGTAATCCAGTTCAGTGCAGTGGGAGGGTGATCTCAAGGTATGATGGTGGTAAGGACCAGTGGGAGTGGCTGGGGGTAGGGTGGGAGGAGGGGGATTGTAGACTGACCAGTTTCACCGGGTTCGCTGCCTTGACAAACAGCAGCTATGCGAAACGTACCTCATATGCTCTGTTGTCGAGTCCGTGAAGGCCAAGGTACCGCTCGGAAAATGCAGAGGCTGGACAGAAGCAAAGGGAAGGGGTCATCTCTGGTCCTCAAGGGCCAATGGGGTAGAAGCCAGATGGAAGGGACGAGGCTGCAGGGTGGGGCCTTCTCCCTGACACTTGCATGGTAAATGTTAGGCTTTTTGTTGTTGTTGTTGCTGTTGTTTTGGGACAAGGTCTCATTATGTAGCTTTGGCAGGTCTGGAAATTGGACATGTAGACCAGGCTGGCCTCAAACTCACAGAAATCTCCCTGCCTCTGCCTCTCAAGTACTGGGATTAAATGTATACATCAATATTCTGGGTTTAAATTTTAGGTTTAAAAGATATCTCCTAAATCTTCTGGGTCATGGCACAGGAGTCAAGCAGGTGTGTGTGTGTGTGTGTGTGTGTGTGTGTGTGTGTGCTCGCGTGCTTGTGTATATGTGTGGTGATGCTTAGATGTGTCATTTCTGGTGGATTTCTCTAAATCAGCTCAGATCCTGGTTCTGCACATGAGCTGATATATGCTAGGTGACAGAGAAGGAGGCAGTGCCCTCACAGCATTGTTCTGCCAGGACAATCAGCAATGACCGGCTCACTTCAAGTCACAGGGTACCTGTGGAGTCTTTTGTGACTTAGGAGGGCAATGAAAGGGATTTCACAGTTGTGGTTCATTAAGACCCGAGTGGATGGAGAGTTCAGCAGGGACAGCACCTGCCTAGCATGTGTGAAGCCCTGGGTCCTGTACTCAGCACTGAAGAAAAGGTGTGTGTAAGGAGGTGTGGCCCAATACATGCATATTTGAATCAGGCAACTTTGGACTAGCATGATTAAGGAATTAAGAAAGTTTCATTGAGTTTAAACACTCCAACACGTAACACATACATCCTGTGGGAAGGTTATCAGAAGTGGAAGCAGGAACATTGTTATAGAAAAGGTCAATGATATTTGCATTAAAGCTGTGAGTCCCCAGGTCATGAGCCGCAGAGGCTTCTGGACCAGTGCCCCATCCAGCTCTGGCCTGCTGCATGGGGCCTGCAGGGACTGAGAAAGGGCACAGGGACCACAGCAGGGACACAGGGAGGAGCAGCTAGCACAGCACTCCAGCAGCCCCAGGATCCTGTCATCACTTCATATGGGATCCCTTGGGGCTCACAGCGTGGTGCCCTGGAGCCCTGAACAGAATTTGCATCCTGGAGCCACTTAGGACTTTGGGTTGAGTATCACCAAACCTGCCAGAGAAAGGGGTAGATGGGCAAACAGAGGACAGTTCAAGGCCTGGGGCTCTAAAACAGTGTGGTTAGGGCCATGTCTGCCTGGGCAGATGGCTCGTTCTCACCCTAGGTGGGCATGGAAGGAGGCAGGCAGAAGGAGCCCAGTTATTTAGACCCCCACAGGATTCCCTCCCAAGAGCAGTGACAGCCTCACCACCAGCAGCAGCATGGTCTGTAACCACCATCCCTCCTCCCTTCTTCTTCCTCCCTCTGCATTTGCCCAGCTCACACATTCCTGCAGCAGAAGAAAGATGCCTAGGTATTGCCACCTTCCTCCTCCCCATCTCCCGGGACAGGCTTTTCTGAAGTCATTCCAGTGAGCTGGCCTTGGATATCGGAGAGTGATTATTGCCTATTGGCAGACTGACCACCTTCACTACAAACAATGACTAGAGACTTCCCTCCTGCCCCAGGGGGTCCCTATGCATGGGGATGCTTGCTTTTGGGCATAGAGGTGCTGAAGGCAGAGGTGGGTCCGTGCTGCACTGGGTCCCATCAAGGCCATTACCATAGAGTCTGAAGTCTGTTATTGGAGAGAGTGCCAAGCCACAGGTGAACACATGACCTTGCTTTTCTCCACTGGCCGGGAGGATGTGTGTGCTCAGGTAACCACCATAATCCTAGGAGAGGAGAAGGAAGGGAGAGAGGCAGGTGGGGAGCGGTCAACATCCACAACTCAGCAGGAAACCAGCCTCAGCCCAGGAAGGCCAGCCGTTACTTAACCTGCCTTAACCTGTGTGTTCGTGTAGTTTTTTTTTTCAAAAGTTTTCACTTTAAATATCCTTGTTGGGCAATAAATGAGACACTAAACAGCTTCCTGGCTCCATGTTGTGTGACACAGTCTCCCCCTCCCTATGACCCGGTGCCCAGGTACCTGGGTTAATGTGCTAATGACATAGAATGTGACCATGTGCCTGTGACAGAGGAAGGCAGTTGTCCAGCACTCCAGTCCAGCTGCCTGCCCAGCTGCTCTTCCATTCTCTTATCTATAGCCACTGCCTGTCCCTGTGTGATCTGAGACTGAGAACTGAGCCAGAGTCTGGTGATGGGGTGGAGAACAGGCCTGCCACTCAGGGCTTCAGGAAACCCTTGTATATGTCCTGCAGGCAAGGTGAGCGCCTATGTGGCCTGACCACCGGACACTGGGAACCCCAGCATGGGTCTCCTAGCTGAATTTTTATCCCATCAACGTGTGGCACCTTCCAAGTATTACAGCTTGCCAAGAAGAGTCAAGGGGCATGGGACAGATGTGATACTCCCCTGAGTACAAATGGGCTGGAGAACTAGGGAAGTGAAGGCTGCAGAAGGCTTACATGAGTATGTGGGTGTATGAGAGAGCTTGCTACAGAGAGAGAGAGAGAGAGAGAGAGACAGAGAGACAGAGAGACAGAGATGGAGACAGAAACAGGAGAGAGATGTGGACACTTCTGAGCATCTGTATATATTTGACCATATAAGCAAAGGAACATAGGAATATGTGAGCATGTGTGCTTACATGTATGGGCACACAGCTGAAAATAGTTGTATGCATATGACTGTGTATTGTGAGCCTGTGTACTTTTATGAACATGTGAGCACATATATGTATGTGTGATTCATGTGTGTGTGTGTGTGTAAATGTTGATGTGGTATAAACATGTATGTATGAGAGTGTATGTGAGCATATGTAGCTATATGAATGTGTGTGTGTGTATGCATGTGTGCAAACTTGACCATGGCAACATGGGGTGTGGAGAACCCCACAGTTGATGAAGCCTGAGTAACATCCACATCACACCAAGGTCTCCATTGGTTTAATAGTGTGTCTATTTTGTTATATTATAATGTACTGTGATAGTGGTTTCTTTTTTAAGCAGGGCAGGAGAATTTGTCAATATCTTTAATTGACAATGAAAGTCAATTTTCTCCTTCCTTCCTTCCTTCTCTCCTTCCTTCCTTCCTTTCTTCCTTCTATCCTTCCTTTCCTTTTCCTCTTTGTCATCTTCCACCTACTTCTGCAGACAGAACCTCACTATTTAGCACAGGCTGGCCTTGAACTCTCCTCCTTCCTCTGTAAGAGCCCCATGCGTGGGGGTTATAGTTGTATACCACCACATCCAGTCCATCATATTCTAGTAAGTAGTAATTCTTGTCAGTGGACTCTACATATTCCTTTAAGACATTCTGTATTTCTTTCAAACATTTCTTTTTCCTAGTGGGCCTTCAGGTGTTAAATGAGAGGCTAGTAACATTTTGCACAGTGGCCTGCAGTCTCTGGGCAGAGCTTGCAGGATACAGCTCACAGATGTCCCCTTGTGTGTGTGGAGCAGATCCTGCTGCACAGGGCTCTCTGGCCCTGAGCTCCCTCATTGTAGGAGGAAGAGACCCATGGAGCCGGCTGCACACAGGCTCCCCCTGCTCATGAGGAAACAAAGGAAAGGTCACAGAATGCTAAAGTACTGAAAGAATTGATGGCACCTGGGACTAAACAATGCAATAATATTAATAAAGAAATGATGGACAGTGGTGGGCACCCTGGGAGAGAAGGGAAGTGGGAACCCAACTTGGAGGCTCACAAAGCCCCTGTTTAAGACATATTTAAACCAAGCAAAATGAAATCCAAATGGACCCAGGCTACTAAGCAAATAGTAGGACCATAGTAGCCTGTGGTCCCACTCAACAGACCAGAAAAGGATAGATTTGGCAAGCAGAGAACATTGCCACATGCCTGACTCAGGTAGTGGGGTGTGTGTGTGTGTGTGTGTGTGTGTGTGTGAATGTCCCTCCCAACATGACATACTCGGCTGTCTGTGTAGCCCAAGGGACCACACTCTGATAAAGCCCATTGGCAACCAGACGACCCTGGGCCTGCTGTGGCCAGAGAAAGTGACATGGTCTCAGTGGGGGAGATTGTCTGAGGCAAAGGAAGACTAGGCTGGCTCCCCTTCCAGATGGACATAGGCGTATTTTTGGGGAGAGTGAAGCTCAACGAAGATGAGGGCTCTGGCCCCCTCACTTCTTCCACCAGGGTGTTGGGAAGTTGGGTATATGAGGGTTAAGGGGTGTGGTGAGTATTGACCCCTAAATAAGTTTATCTGTGATCTAGCTGGCCCTGAGGGACTCACAGGATAGAGTGTCTAGAACAAGCCTCCAGGATCTGTTTGGTCTCTGAGCCAAAAGAGAGCCCACTTGTGCCTCCCTCTGTGGTCTCACCTCTGCAAGTGTGTATGAGTGTGTTAAAGTTCATATGAAATGACTCTACAGGGTCATGTTTTAAACATGAGCCCCCCGCTTAACATCATTGTTCTAGGAGACTTATGGAACTTTTGGGACATGGGCCTAGCTGGCAGGCATAGGGCCATGAACACCCTCTTTAAATAAGAAGGGGTCCTGGGGTCCTAGCACAGTTGTTAAGATGCAAGGTCACATGGCTGTGACCCTCCCTCTGGCCTCAGTCTCCCTGCTTTCTCTGCTTTCTCTGCTTCCTGACCTCTGACCCCTAGAGATGTAACACAAGCTCCCACTACAAAATGGCCGCCATGCCTTCCCCACCATGGAGCTAGGAGCCAAACGGAATCCTTTTTCCCTCAAGTTGCTTTTTTTTTTTTTTTTTTTGGTTTTTCGAGACAGGGTTTCTCTGAATATCTCTGGCTGTCCTGGACTTGCTCTGTAGACCAGGCTGGCCTCGAACCTACAAAGATCCGCCTGCCTCTGCCTCCCAAGTGCTGGGATCAAAGGCGTGCACCACCACCACCCGGCTCAAGTTGCTTTTTGTTAGGTGTTTGGTGAGAGGCATGGAGAAAGTAATTCAGTAGTAGTCGGCTTTGTTCTGCTTATTTCTGGGGTCTCCCACATGACACTGTCAGGACCCCAGTGCACATTGCTCCCTAGTCTGTGGTGTGCATTCTGGTGCCAACTGTTGGGTGCCCCTGAAGGGGCTGGGGGAGCTTCCGCAGGAGGAAAGAGGTCCACAGCTATGAACTTTCTGAGAGGAACTGGGTCTCCAATCTAGGTTGTGTGCAGATGGGAGGGTGACCTACTAGGCCATACAAGTGGTCCTTGGAGATCTAATTCCTATCCTTGGGGCTCCACCACAGCCCATCTGGGCCAGGTGAGGCCATGTCATGAGCTTCCAGGTGGGAACTGCTATGGTTTAGCCATGGGGAACCCACAGCCTTCCCTCCATCTGAGCAAACATGGAGATTAGTGTGGTTGTACATGGGAAGTTGTCCACACCCTGGTTCCTGTTCCCTCCTCTCCCGGAGTACCCATCAGAGCTCACCAGGCTCCGCAAGGGAAGAAATGAAGAGCTCAGTGGAGCTCTCTGATAAGGACCCTGGCCTGTCAAGTGACAAGGGCCAAAGAGAAGCCCTCCCCACAGTGCTGCGGCCCCTAATGTCGCACTCATTTCTCTCCCTCCCCAAGGCCACCGGTGATCTCAGTGGCTCACAAGGAGGCTGATGGTGGGGGAGACACAGTTCTGCTCTCAAGAGCCCAGGCAGAAGACAGCACGACTCACCTTCCCAAACACAGCCACCCGTGTCTTGTCAATGTACTGCTCCTTCAGCATGGTCCTGCAGGCAGAGGGAAGAGAGGAGTGAGAGCCAGGTGGGTCTCCTCTATAGCTGTGGTCCACAGCCATGCCAAGTAGCCAGAGCATGCATGAAGAACCTCTTCAAATTAGACAGGATCTTGTGCAGTTGCTTATTTATTTATTTATTTGTTTGTTTGTTTATTTATTTAATGCTCATGGTGTTTATATTCTAAATACATAGCACCCAGTTCTGGGGGGCACTTCCAGGTGCATGCCTGAAACCTTGGAAGCAGCAGGGAGAACAGAGACCTTGCCCTTTTGGTCCTACTCTCACACTCTCTGCCATCTTCCCTTCTGTAACAAGGTGTTTGGTTTATGTCACTGTCCTTACACAGGGGACCTTACATCCATCAGAAGGACTCCAGGGGTATATGGTCAGGTGGGGGACATTCAGAGATAGAGAGCTTCCGGGAGTTAGCATGATGGGCTGGCTTCAGTCTCCTCCTCCCACACAGATAATCTACCCTGAGGTCTGATGGTGCCAAGCCTTATGGCTATTTCTGGGCTCTTGTTCTGTGAGCTCCTGTGGTTGAGAAGTAACAGTACTGATGTTTTTCTAGAACATGTTTGCTGTTGTCTTTGATCAGCTAGTGGGTTCACTCCTTTTTTTAGAGAATGAGTGAAAATAGCCCTTAGCTTTTTTGTCCCCAAGCTCTGAGGGAGTGGCTCCAGAGATCACACACTCACAAGTTGAGTTCAAAGGACCCCTGATCTTCCTCCTGGGTTCTCCATGATAAGGAGGATTCAGTGAGCCTCACTGGGATGAGTTAAGCCAGATGGGATGAAATAAGAGCTGGAGAAGACAGGGAAGGGAACTATGCAGGAGGGCAAGGGGCAAGGATAGTAGTGCTCCTACGATAGCTCCTCCAACCCCAGCCTGTCTAGATGCTACCTTGCTCTCCCTGGGAAGCCTGTCTGGTATAGTGTGGGTTGTAGACATCTGACTGCTCCTCTTCCTTATAGACAGAAGCCAGTTTTCACCTGCTCCTGTCCTTCCTCTGCCAGGAATTATCCCATAGTCAGAATCAGTGCCACTTGTCTCCTGAATAGCTTGCTGTCTGATGATGCCAAGCCTTGCAAGCATTCCCAGGCTATCTCGTGCTTGTGAATGGGATTCTGGGTCACACAGGGTAAGTCCAGGAAAATGAGAAGGTTACTGAACTGCTTTGGAGTCAAGGAGGTCTTCCTTCCTTTCTGGAAGTTTCTGGAAGTGTTTTCTGCATTCCTGACCAGCTAGCAGCATTGAAAGGCTGTGGAAGCTGATGGTATCATAGTCATGGCTATCCTGAACTAAGAAAAGTCTCCTGAAGTGAGGCTGTCCTGCTTGGCTGTAAAGATGGAGAGAGCCTGCATCTTTATTGACACTATTGGTCCCTGGAGCTTCAGCCCTGTGGTCTGCTGCCTCTGTGGAGCTGCAGAGCCACAAAGGTCTTTGCCTTAAAGGCAAATACAAGTGTGTGTGTGTGTGTGTGTGTGTGTGTGTGTGTGTGTGTGTGTGTCTGTCTGTCTGTCTGTCTTCGGTCAAAAAGCACCCTCACACACGTCTTCCCTGATTGTTGGGGCTTTTGAGATGTACCCGTCTGTGCGTTCTTATTTTGTTTGTATAGATGTCTTGCCTGCATGTATGTCTGCGCACCATATGAATGTAGTGCCCTCAAAGGCCAGAAGACAGCATTGAGGTCTCTGGAACTGGAGTTATAGACAATCTGATAGCTACCATGTGGGTTAAGGGCACTGAACCTGGGTCCTGTTGAAGAGCAGTCAGTGAGCTTAACCTCCAGCTCATCACTACAGACCTATGTGATTTTTGTCTATGAGACACACGAGGTTTGAAGACATCACCTTGTCTGTCTGTCTGTCTGTCTCACACTCCCTGGTGTGACTTGAACGTGAACTCTCCTCCACAAGCTCATGTTTTGAGCATTGAGTACTTGGTCCTTGGGTGGTGGGGCTGTTTGGGGAAACTGGAACATTTAGGAGGTGGGTGTCAGATGGTGGAGGTGAAACACTGGAGGTTGTAGCTCTGCTTTGGTTCCAGTCTAGCTGTGTTTCCTGGTCTACCACCATGTGAAGAGCAGCCTCTTCATGCTCCTACTGCCAGGAACCCTGGCATGCCTCCCCTGCCATGACGAACTGACACTTCTGAAACTGTGAGCCAAATAAACCTCTCCACTCTTGGGCCATTTCCTCTGGCGTTTTGATCACAGTGGCACAAAGGCAGCTGATACTCCCTGAAGAAGAAGAAGGTCCTTTGCGCTCTTTAAAAAGCAGCCAAGTCTCCTCTTCTGAAGCTTCAAAGCTTCAGGTGTGGGATGTCAGGCTGGCTACAGTCTCCAGCACACACGGGAGCTCAGCCAGCCCTGTGCTCCCCCATCATACCCAGGCCCATGAACACACCCATCAGGATGGCCGGTGTCACAAGCTCTTCCTTTGCCTTTCCATGTCTGCGGTTCTGCATGGTTCTGGGACTGTTTTGACTTCACTCTCAGCAGATAGCCCCATTCAGAGACCTGGGTGCTGTAAGACCTCCGCCAAGCGAGCCTGGAGGCCAGCTAGACCCTGGCACAGGTTGTTCACGCGCTTTTAAAATCTCTAGGGCAATGTAAAGTATGGATCTGAGCCCTGAGCTCTTTCTCTTCTTGGTGGCTCTCACTGACTTGGTGGCAGCATGTGGAGGAAACAGGCCACTGCTCAAATTCCAGATGCATTTCTGATCAGCCACCCATATATGCACAGGGTCCTCTACTTTGTAGTGAGGTGACCCCACCGCCTCTCCTGTTCTCTCTCTGGTCTTCCTTCTGTGCTTCCAGGAGATGACCATACACCTGACCACGAAGCTACAGCACAGAGAAGCCAGGCAGGGTGCCATGGTTTGAATGTAAAATGTTCCCCATCGGCGCATGTGTTCCTAGCTGGTGGCATATTTTAGGAGGCTTTAGGAGGCAGAGCCTCACTGGAGGAAGTGGGTCACTGGGAGGTGGGCCTCCAGGTTTGTTGCCCAGCCACACTTCCTGTCTTCTCTCTGCTTCCTGATCCATTGAGATCCAAGGAGTCCCAGCCAAGGTTCCTGCTACCATGAACACTGGCTGTACTGAGGCCAAATAACCCTCTCCTCCCTGAAGCTGCTTCTTGTCATGGACTTGGTTGCAGAGATAAGAAAGGTGATTAATACATAGACCCAGATCAGTCTCGGCCTCTGGTCCTGTGCTTAGAGCACAACTGCAGATGCCACCAAGCTGTGTGGAAGCCAGCACAGAAACCTTCAGGAGGATCCTGCTGGCAGTCTCCCTGGAGATGTGCATGCTATTGTCCACAGAGCTTTGTGAGTGAAAGCACAGAATGTGTGTATGAGCAGAGACAGTAGCTGGCATGCCCCAGGCCCTGCTGAGAACATCCCCTCCACCTTCACTGCCTGACCCCTGCCCAGCCACCATGGCTGCTCACCTCACAGCTTCCATCTGGTCCTTCTCCTCCAGGAAGCCTAGCCGCCTCCGAACTTCGTGCAGGAGCTTGGTTCCCTGGAAGCCACTGCCTCGGCCGTCACACTTGACCACCACTGCTCCATGGCTGCTCACCAACACTGTTTCCCATGTCACCTTGAACCTCTCTGACACACTCTGACTCCCTGGGGTACCGTCCCTAGAAGAGATAGGACTTCAGCATGCTGCAAGGTGGCTGGCAGATAGCACATCTGAAAGGTTTCTCGTGCGGGGGGGGGGGGAACTGTGTGTCTTTCCCTTTGCCTGGTGCCTTATACCCGCCCCATGGTCCTGGGTTCTGCTACCTAGAGTGGTATCATTTCATATCTAGCCAGGTTCACATCATTTCAAGATGTGTGTGTGTGTGTGTGTGTGTGTGTGTGTAAGTCAGAGGTCAACTCTGGTTTTATTCCTCAGGCACTATGTGGCTTGTTTTTTGCTGTTGGGGCCTCTCACTGGCCGAGAACTCAACCAAGTAGGCTAGGCTGGCCTGGCCAGGGAGGCCCAGGGACACTCCTGCTTGCTTCCCTCGTGCTGTGCTGGGATCATGGGGTGTGTTACCACACCTTACATAGTTTCTAGGATGGAACTCAGGTCCCTGTATGGTGTGGCAAGCACTTTAGCTGTGGCCCCCAGACTCTTTTTCTGGTGGTCATTTCCAACATGACGAACCTCTTCCTGTGTGCTCGGGGTTTGACACACACGGTCTCCTCCCACTCGCATGCCTGTCACTCGAGTGCCCAGGATGTGGGACTCCTTCAGTGGCTCCATGGTTTAGAAACTTTTTTTTTTTTTTTTCGAGACAGGGTTTCTCTGTATAGCTCTGGCTGTCCTGGACTCACTTTGTAGACCAGGCTGACCTTGAACTCACAGAGATCCACCTGCCTCTGTCTCCCTGAGTGCTGGGATTAAAGTCCTGAGCCACCATGCCTGGCAATTACAGACAGCTGTGAACTGCCATGTGGTTGCTGGGATTTGAACCTATGTTCTTTGGAAGATTAGTCGGTGCTCTTAACCGCTGAGCCATCGCTCCAGCCCTAGAAATCTTCTTTATGGTTAAGTTGGAAGAAACAACCCACGTGCTGGCCCAGTGACTGCTGCTTTGAAGGGTGAGGTACCACTCTCTCCTGGAGGCAGGCGCTTGAAGTTCTCATTGTGGGGAGAATAGGAACATTGCACTTGGCTCTTTCTTTCTCCATTGAGGACACCATGCTGTGCCTTCAAAAGCACTTCCAGTGGATATTTACACCATGGGAAGTAGCCAGTGCTATGGGCAGGTCTGGACTCAGGCAGGCATGGGGTGGAGTAATTGTGTTACTATTACACACCAGTTAAGGGCAGAGATGTGTTCTGAGAACTGTACTGTTAGGATGTGGTATTGTATAAACATTGAACTGAACTATACGAAGATGTCACCAGGTGATACATATGGGGCCATAGTCCCATATACTTGTCAAGGACAGAAATGTTCTCATAACTTCACTACAATGATAAAAACACACCACTGGTACCTGGGTGTGCTTCTACCTCTGGGGAATCTTCAGGAGTTATAGTAAGAACCCATCCTTTGCTGACAAGCCAACCTGTCTTAAGAACTAAACAAACAGCATCTTCTGTCTTACTCCTCTCCTTAAGGGTTCACCATTCCCTTTACTGCACCATTGGGCCCCAAGAAAGTACCCAGAGAAACAAAGAAAGGGGCAGTTATACTTACACCACCAGCAATAAGGGGTAGTGGGTTGTGTCGGTGAAGGTGGCAGGCTTCAAGATCTGCATCGGCAAGCCTAGGGAAAAGTGAAGCACAGCCAGGTCAGGGACAGCCGGCAGGAGGTTGGACCAGTGTGTACTCTGGTTCTGTGTCTGGATTTCTGTGGATGCCCTGCAGGAGGGAACAGTAGGAAGTCCGTAGAAGGAGCTCCCACAACAACTTATTGTGGCTCTTGGACAGGTCACTGGCCTTGTAGCCATTTCTGATCTGGTGCTCAAACTTCACCTTTCACACAAGAAGTGTGCAAACTTCCTGAGATCCCACAGGTACCTGCTGGTGGTGGCAGAATTCCACACAGGGACAGCAAATGAGGGCTGGGTCAGCCATGTACTGGGATAGACAGGTTTATTTCTATTTATGTCTATGGGTGTTTTGCTTGTATATATATGTGCATGTCTGGTGCTTGCAGAAGTCAGAAAAGGGTGTTGGATCCTTGGAACTAGAGTTACAGACAGTTGTGAGCTGTCATGTGGGCATCGGTGATTGAACCTGGGTCCTCTGGAAGAGCAGCCAGTGCTTTTAACTGCTGAGCCATCTCTGCAACCCAAGCAGACAGATATTTGTGAGCTGTGGGTTCTGGGAGAGGAAGAGACTATGGTGAAGTAGTATGCTGAGGTGAGAGGTGGGGTACATCTCGCTACCGTGACAAGTGGCTTTGCAGGTCTGAGTATCTGCTAGATCCCCAAGGACAGGACCCTAGGGAAAGAGTTGGGATAGCTGTTCTGTTTCTGTGGCCACCAAGGTCACTGGATTTAGCCACTGGTGGCATGAGATGGGGTCATGGGTAGAGAGGGTAAGAACCAAGCCTCAGGAAATTATCCCACACCAGTTTCTTTGTTCACCACCCCTCCAGAACATGCCTTCCTGCCTGCCCCAGCAGGAATTTGTTTATTGAGGGTAACTACAGCACAGATTACCAAGGCCCAGCAATTAAATAGGAATTAGTGGCTTTCTAGGGCAATGACTGCAGATGTACCCCAGCCCTGGCAGCCTGCTCTGAAGCAGCCTTCATTACTGACTCGGCCTGACTGCTAATGGCTTGCAAATTGGATCCGTGGCCCAGGGACTGGCAGAGAGGCAGGCATTGCAGGGTATCACGAGATAGCCACAATACATGGTGTGGTTACACTGTGGGGTGGGATTTGGGAAGTAGCTGCTGCCTGAGAAATGCACTGAGGGAGCCTTTCTGAGAACCACTTAGTTTCCCAGAAGCCTTATCTGGCAGCACAAATAAAACCCAAAACCATAGACAGGTCTCGGGAAGGGGATCAACATTGTTCAGGCTTTTTGTTCCGAAGGCTGGCTTCCCCATGATGCCAGGCCTTGGTGGACCTAGTGGTCCCCGGTTCCCTCTCCTGCCACAGGGCTGGGGAGGCTGGGTGCTAGGCAGGCTCCTTTGTGGCTTTCCTAAGGGAAGATGAGATGTCAGGATTTGGAGTTGGGAGGACAGCACTTGGCTGAGCAATTAGGAGGAGGGGCTTTTGGAGCTGCAAAGGAGAGGCGTCACCTCACAGCCAGCGAGGTGAGTCACTTTGGCATCCTCTCACAAAAGCCTGGAGCAAGGGCATGCTACAGCAGGGCACAGTGGTATGTCAGAGACAATATCCAGAGAACCAATGCAGTTCTTGGCCAGAGTAAACGCCCCAGTCTCAGTTCACAGTTTTAAAATTCTTTCTCGTGAGACCCCCTCTTCATTTCTTTCATATGTGACAAGAGGAAGCCTCTGGACTGGGGTGGGTTGGAGGGAATTGGACTCATGGCACAGACAGTCTCCACATGTGACTGACTCCAGAGGCGGCTGGAGTTCCCTCCAGGACATTAGGGGCAACACAGGCATTTCTGAACATAGTGTGATCTCGTGTGACTCCATGTGGAACCTGGGTGTTTTGGTGAGTGGTCTGGGGTGGCTGCTTGGGTGGCTTGCATCATGTCACACTTGGGGGTTTGTGGGAGGGGAGGCCACAGCAGCCTTCCCAAAGCATCCTTATTCTTGCCTAAGCTGTGCTCTGGAAGATGCCCTATGGCAACCCAAAGCCCACTGCAGGAACAGTTGATTTATAACCCATGATCCAGTGCGGGCCTCCTTCCTACACAGCTTGGGTCATTCTCTGTTCTTCTCTGAACACCCATGCCATTTTCTTTCTGATGTAAATGAGTTGCCCCTCTGTGTTCACTGTGTGGTCCCACTGTCACTTGGAGTCCCTGCTTCCTGCTCCTGGGAGTGTACAGCCTGTATCATCTTTAGGCGGTGGAACACAAGTGTATATGTATATATATGCTAATAATTCAGTACCATTGCTCACTGACAACCCAGAGCAGATGCAGGAATCCTGGAGATGGCTCTGGAAGGTGCCTACAAGACATATAGCTCCACCTTCCCTCCAGAGAGTCCTGACTGTTTTCCCTACACCTGGCCACCCTCTCGAGACAGAGCTCTGCCAGTGACTGTGGATCAGACAGAAATCTCCCAGGAGTCGAGGCCTGCCCATGATTGCAGAGATGCTGAGAAGAGGGATCTGAATGAAGGACTTGGGGCACCTTTGAGCTTTGGGGGTCTGAGTAACAGCCAACTAAACAGTGTTGTGTCCAGTTGCAGGAAACCTAGAAAGGAGAGGAAGGGTTGTGGGTAAATGCTCGTTGTGGGCATTAGACACTGGAGATTTCTAGGGTTAAGAACAGTGGGCAGCTATGATTCCAGGGTCAGCCAGGTTGAGCTGGGAGCCACACAGCTTGAGAGATGAGGTGTTGATAGCTGCTAGCTGATTCCAGCAAACACACTGGATCTTAAACAGCCTAGTGTGGAGGCAGCACTCATGAAACAAGCCAATGGCTGGCGTGTGAAAGAGGCATGAGGGGAGCAGAGGCAGGAATGGCTCAGGCAGTGACGGCAACCCCAGGATGCATTTCTCCAGTTGCAAGGGTGATTCTCATCAGCCCACAGCCAGCACCTGGAGGTAGGACACCGAACAAGAAAGATGGCATGGTACAGAGGATGGAAGGTGGCCTCCCATATGTGATGATTAAAGGAGAGGTTCCATCCTGCTCTCTAGAGGAGAGAAATCATGGACTCTGCCTGTGGTGGTCTTGTTTGTTTTGTTTTATTGTCACCAGATCATCCTGAGGCCAAGCACAGTGAGCCGGAGATAGGATGGTGGCCAGGTAGAGAGGTACCTGGGTGGGACTGGAGCCTCCAAGGTGTTCTGTTGACCTTTCAAAGGGCAGAAAAGTAGTACTCACTGTAATCTTCTATTTCAATTTTCCGGTATTCAATCTTAGGCATCTGCCGATCATTGATGGCCTTCTGCACATGCTCATTTGTTTCCAAGTCAAAAATTTCTAGAAGTGAGGAGACAAGGATACATTAGATTGTGGCACCTATTTGGGCTGGGGCTTCTCATTGCCTCCCACACTGCTTCACACAAGCAGCCCTTGTGTTGTATACAATGGTTGCTTGGCATTGCACAGAGTGACAAGAAGAGATGTCAGATGGCTCATTCAAGACAGAGGGTCCTAGCTTCCAATCTGGAGAGATCTCTGCGCTCTCTCCGCCCACCTCCTTCTCCATACATTTCTGTTCTCCCTGATGCTTGTCACTGTAAGGTTGTCGGGTTCAGGAAAGCAATACCAGTTATCTGTGGGGAAAAATAGTCACAACGGCCAGGCGGTGACAGCAGAGAAGATACTGGACTGTGTTACCTTTATCAGCTACCCCACCCCCAGGTTTCTTACTTTAACCTGTAAGTTATCTGGTCTTTAGAGACTTGGAGTTGGTAACCATAGTCATAGATAGCATGAGGGCACGGCCTCGCTCATGCAGGTTAAACCTGCTTCCGGCGACTCGGCATTGTGGTTTATCTGCATGGCTCATTCTCAGGTCACAGCACACAATCACCCTGTCATAAGTCCCTTCAGCTGGAAGGGAGGAAGCCCATTTTGCTCGCCTCCTATGTCACAAGCCCACAGGACTTCCTTTTCTTTTCTTTCTTTAGGGTCACATGTAGGGTTGGCTTGTGGCTCAATGGGAAAGAGACATGTTTTCAAAGGACTCTCTGCCTTTAGCCTGTCCAGTTCCCTGGAAGTCTGGGATTAGGAAATGTTTTAAAGCCATGGTTCTATGAAGAAGTTGGGGTCTCTCATGACCTCTTTAAAACAAAACTGCATCTTTTCTCAAAGGCAGCAGCAGATAACTCAGGGCTGCTGTGGTCAGTGGTTCTGTCTTTGGATAGTACACAGCATTGTGTGACTCCAGGATCTTCACCATCCAAGGAAACAGGGATGTGTACTCTTGGAGGGATGGGGGAGAGGAGACTTCCTGATGAGTTGAAAAACAGCTGAAAATGATCGGCAAGCTGCTAGCTGCACTGGCCATCAAGCTTCAACTTTTACCATAGACAGTAACCAATCATGGGTTTCTGCCTGAGGCTTTCCCCCTGTTCCCCACGTAGGTAGCTTTTGGCACCCCTCCAAGCCAGTCACGTGTGAAACAGGACTGAGAGGCACTCCAGGGGTTTCGGGAGCCCATGGCTCTGGGAGGAGCCAGAGTTCAGGCTGCCTGAGGAAACTGAGGGCTGATTGCTCCTTATGCGAAGCCAACAACACAAAGAAAAGCAAATGCCTACTAAATTGATTATACAGTCTTTGGTGCTTGAATGACTGATTACATATGGAAGTTAATGTTCTACATATGGAAGTTAATGTTCAATGAATGCCCAGATTCTCACCCAGTTCACTGATAGTCCCAGACCCAAGCTTAATGTAAGAATAAGGCCATAGCCGGGCGGTGGTGGCGCACGCCTTTAATCCCAGCACTTGGGAGGCAGAGGCAGGCGGATCTTTGTGAGTTCGAGGCCAGCCTGGTCTACAAAGCGAGTCCAGGACAGCCAGAGATATTCAGAGAAACCCTGTCTCGAAAAACCAAAAAAAAAAAAAGAATAAGGCCATAGACCTTAAGATGCTATCTCAATGCTTCAGTTGGAGATCCCTTAGAACCCTTTTGATGGCTGGTTTTATGGCAACTTGATATAAGCTAGAGTCATCTGGGAATAGGGAACCTCAATTGAGAAAATGCCTCCATAAAATTGGCCTGCAGATAGGTCTGTAGTGCATTTTCTTGATTGATGGATGATGTGGGAGGGCCCAGCTCATTGTGGGTGGTGCCATCCCCGGGCTGGTGGTCCTGGGTTCTATAGACAGTAGGCTGAGCACACCATGAGCAGTAAGCCAAGAGTAGAACTTCTCCATGGCCTCTGCTTCAGTTTCTGCCTCTAGAGTCCTGCCCTGAGTTCCCTGGATGAATTGTAAGATGAAATAAACCCTTTCCTCTATGAGTTGTCTTTGGTCATAGTGTTCTATCACCGTTCTTTTTTTTTTTTTTTTTTTTTGAGGCAGGGTTTCTCTTTGGACTCACTTTGTAGACCAGGCTGGCCTTGAACTCACAGAGATCCACCTGCCTCTGCCTCCCTAGTGCTGGGATTAAAAGCGTCCAACCCCATGCCTGGCAATTTCAGACAGCTGTGAACTGCCATGTGGATGCTGGGATTTGAACCTGGGTCCTTTGGAAGAACAACCAGTGCTCTTAACCTCTGAGCCATCTCTCCAG
The DNA here is from genome assembly GCA_907164525.1 of Lophiomys imhausi. Classification (NCBI taxonomy): domain Eukaryota; kingdom Metazoa; phylum Chordata; class Mammalia; order Rodentia; family Muridae; genus Lophiomys; species Lophiomys imhausi. The sequence continues at coordinate 991,986 of CAJQZJ010016246.1, read as the reverse complement.
CCTGTTTTATCACAGCTCTAACTAGGACAACCTGGGAAGAACTTTCCATTGTCACCACTCTGCCTAGATGTGTGACTGACTTAGGTGTAGCATGCGGAAGGGACCAGAGTGTGTGAATGGTGGGGGGGATGGTGGCGGGAGTGGCTGCAGACATGGGAGCTCATGGGTATCGGTACAATCAGCAAAGGCCCAGAAAAGATGAGTGAATTGATCTCACTCAGCTTCTGCTACCAGGGCCCTATGGGACCATCATCTGTGAGTAGGTGCTGGGACCTGTCCAGAGCCTCTCACAATTGGCCCAACTCTCCTTCTCTGTAAGCTGGCTCTGATGTCACTCTGTAATCTTGCATGCTGTTCTGGAAGGAGAGGTTCAAACTCAGATCACAAGTGTGTGCTGCTACCCACCCAGCCAGACCTTCCCAGAGTGATTGCAGACGCAGCCAAATAAATACCAATCACCCTCACCCAGCCCTGGCAGTTCTGGCCTTACGTGGGGCGTAGCAAGTTCTAATCACTCACTGGCTATTCAGGCTACCTTTGAATAGCACACTCCTCTCTATTGAAATCCTACCTTCTGCAGAAGAGCACCAAAGCAACAGACTATTAAATTTAGTTAAATATTAGATTTCTCATTTAATGATTGCCCACACAGCCGGGTTTATCAGCAGAGAACTGGTGGTCTCATGGGGGAGTTGAGTTAAGCTAGTTTATTTGTTCCCCTAATTGCATTCAAAGAGGGCAGGAGCTCAGAGGAGAAATAAGAAAAGATCAGTGCATTCCCTGAGGACTCTGCCTTTGACTTCAGGGCAGCAGGGACCTCCAGGCTGCAGCACACACATGGCCACTCCTTAATTAAATGTGAGCCCCTCTAATATTTGGTGGAATTAGCTATTATCAGATCTGGACACAGTGAACCCACAGAGACAAATGCCAGCTCAGGAAGCCACTCCCCTGGCTGTGAGGCCTGTGGGCTGTTCCCACATGGCCCTGGGGCTTGGTGCAATCACCACTATGCCAAGTCATTGGGAAACTGGTGACTAGATTGCAGTAGAAACCACAAGCAACTGATCTAGAAGGGAAAAGGGCTGCTTGGCCCTTGGCCTGGGGTTTCTTTTCTGTAGACTCTCCAGGCTGTGTGTAGTCAGGGATGTGCACACAGCTTCTCCAGCAGCTCTGTGCAGCATGGGTGTCTGATAGCCAGGCAATCCTGTTCCACCCAACCCCCGCTGGCTTTTTTCATTGCTTACCTTGCATTATTCCTCCCTGTGTTTGCTTTTTGTGGCAGAGGCCATACATCAACCCTGGGGCTACATCCCTCAGCTAATTTAAGAACAGAGTCAGAGGTTTAAAGACTTTTCAACTTGCTCACCTTTTCTTTCCTTTTTCTTTTTTTTTTTTTTGTTTTTCGAGACAGGGTTTCTCTGTGTATTTGTGGTTGTCCTGGACTCACTCTGTAGACCAGGCTGGCCTAGAACTCACAGAGATCCCCCTGCCTCTGCCTCCTGAGTGCTGGGATTAAAGGTGTGCACCCCCACGCCCGGCAATTGGACCTTTCTTTACTTTGAGCTCTATGTGGTTTTTTTGTTACAGTCAGCTTAGCAGCTTGCGATGCAGAATGATTGTTCTGTGAGCCAAATCTCCTCTTGTTAGTTCTCTGACTATATGCTGAGCATCTTGAAGGCAGGGTCAGATAAGTGGTCTTATCTCTAGTCTTAAGCATCGTGCTGGACATCATGATGAGGGCTGCTGTGTGTGTCCAACACCCAGGGGTGGGCATCATGATGAGGGATGCTATGTGTGTTCAACACCCTGGGGCACTATGTTCATTAAGGGTGGTACTGTTGTAGCACACTTGTCAATTGCTGGTGCTCCAGAGCCCCCTGAGAGGTCTTTGCAGGGAGTGAGGTCCCTGGGTCTCTCCTGGGTCTCTCTGCATGCATCCCTGAGGGTGTGGACACCATGCACCTGGTTTATCTTCAACTTGGCATTTGTTATATGCCAGCTTGTCTAGCCAAGATTCTATGTTGAGAACTCAAACAAAGCTGGCCATTGACCCTTTCCAGAAGGTTGCTGTGTGCAGCCCTGCAGACCAGAGACTTATTGTGGAATTGATTCCTAGGTCTCTGCCCAATGTGTTTGTTCCCACATTCTTTCCATCAAGGCCTCACTCACCAGTGAAACAAACTTTGAATACCTTGTTTATTCGTGGACCTACTGCCATCAGGTGGGCTCTACACTGAGAACTTGGAGCCAAGGGATCTGACTAAGCTTGAAATAAATAAACCTTTAATCATTATCCTTCGAGGTAGATAGGTTGCCATATTTTGGTATACAACCTCAAAGGAGTTAAAAAAAAAAAAAAAGCGGAGGAGGCTGGAGAGATGGCTCAGAGGTTAAGAGCACTGGCTGCTCCTCCAGAGGACTCAACTGGATTCTCAGCACCCATAAGCGGCTCACAAGTCTAACCGATATTCCAGAGGATCCAGTGCTCTCTTCTAGCCACTGCAGGTGCAAAGCATCCAAGAGAGGCACAGACACATATACAGAAAAAACACCCCCACACAGAAAATACAATGAAAATATGTAGTGGAGTTGCCAGAACTCTTCTCATCCGTCTACTCCAATGCTTTTGGAACACCCTCAAAAACGAAGGGCCCTTACCACAGAAGCAGGAGGTGTGCACACTCTGTATTCAGCTGTATTAGGAAGAAGTGCCCATTCATACACCACAGCTGCGTCACTGGGGGAGATCGTCCCTGTTATACCTAATGGCGGTCAGCAGCAGTGTGTAACGTATTCAAGCTGCTTTGTACCAACATGTGACAGTTCAGTATGGCCTTATGGACATAAAAGCATTTGGGGATCAAACTCAGGGCTTATGAACCATAAAAACACTTCAATGATTTCTTGCCTGTAGGATATTGGCCCTGAATTCTGGGGGAAGGCAGGAAGGGATGGGAGCATCAGTTTAAAGGGTGAAAGGAAGGACGCAACATTTGACTGTTAAGAAATGGCTAAAAACTGTTGGAAGAGACAAGGGTAGGAGCGAATGCAGATTCAATAGGCTCATGTCACGTCCCTTCCCCAGTTTTTCTTTTTCTTCTCTGTTGGGTGTTTAGGTTGGAACCCAGGGCTTCCGAGCCCTACTATCCATTGATACCAGACGTCTCCTAGGAGTGGAGTCTGACAGGCTACCTCAGGTCCTGCTAGCTCTGTAGCATGGCACAGAGGACTTTTGTAACGGTGTGCTTGCTGGCATTCCACCTTCTTGATTGTTTCATGCCTGGTGGGTGGCACTCAGTGCTGGGTAGGGAGGGTAGGTATGGCCTCCCCAGTTATGCTCAGAGGGACAGAGAGACAACTGCCAGATGCCAACTGAGGTGGTTCTAATCTTTACAAAAAACAACTGGCAGGGCTGCAGGTGTAGTCCAGTGGTAGAGCATTTTCTTGGAATGTGCAACAAACAAATAGAACAACAAATACTCCCTAATCAACCATCCTACCCCCGAATAGACTGGATAACATGTGAGGAAGGAGAAAAACCTGTCTTCTATGTGACTGAGGTGTGGACTCCTGAACTGGCTTTCAGGGTGCCATAGGTAGACAGGATGGGGTGTTCACAGACATAGCACATGTGATGTCACTAGCCCACCCATTTTCTCCTGGAGGATGCTCAGTGGCCTGTGAACAGTCTGTGATCCCAGCTTTCTCTCACATGGGGCCTGTAGCCAGCATTTGCCTTGCCTGCCCATCTATGTGAACACCAGAACCAATAGCAGACAGGTGTGGTTCTGCTGGTGTTCTCCACCAAGTGGTTAGAAGCCTCAGACACATGAGTAGCCTCTGGTGCCCATGATAATGACATTCTTAAGGAAACAGCTTTTAAATAATTCAGAGTCACATCTGTCAGCACCCCACAGGCTCTGCTTGGATATATGATTTTCTAAAGAGGGGAAAAGTCAAGTATATCCAGGGGCAGGGAGGCTGGAAATGATGATGAGGGGGAGGGCCAAGCTCTCTGTAACAGTAATTCCAAATTTCCTAACAGGGCCTCGATAAAATAGAATGACAAGCTCTGCCGTCAAATGACAACCAACACAGGCTGCTCAAGGCAAAGCGTCCTACACAGTGCCCCTCTGAATGCACTGGGATGTGATTTCCTCAGAGAAACCCAAGGGCCCCTCGGAAATGGGAAATGTGCTCCCAACAGGGAAAGAGTCCATGGGCTTTGCATACCCGGCCCTAGCAGTGGGAGGTGCCACAGAGTCAGCATTCCCTCAGCAGACCACAAGCAGGGAGATTGGAACAGGGGTCCTAGAGGCTACTCTTTCCTTGGTGACAAGGGGCGGAGTCCCTGGGTCCTGGGTCTGAGTAGCTAAGCAGACAAAGGCTGTGGGTGGAGACCCGCTCCCTGGAGTGTGAGGCTTTAGATTTCCCGTTCTTTCAGACTTTAGAGTCTCTGCGTGTTCTCTCATGCCAGAGTATATCTGGGCATGAGACACAAGTCTGAACACTAGATTCCTTTCTGTTTCAGGGTCATAGTAACCACTTAACCTGAAGGCAATTTCAGATAATACCACCAGTGGAATTATATTGTGACTGCAGCCTATCAAAATTCACGTCAATATTCAAGAAGCTCCAGATTTCGGAGTGTTCTGATTTTAGATTTTTGGGTTGGGGACACTCACTTGGCCTGTAAGGGAAGAGGTGCTTTGAGGAGCCACACTACTTTGACTGGAAATGCAGCCCCGCTGCTTGGGCACTTGGGAAACTTATCCAGGCTCCATGTCTCCATTGTCCTAACCTGTGCTGAGAAGTCCACAAATGCATACAGCATTCCAGATGGCCCTGGTCTTAGCATGCCTGTAACACATGCTGCTGGCTGCAAGGCCCCTGATCGGAAAACAGCAGTCTGGATGGTCAGGAGGATGAACCCAGAGTGTCCAGCTGCTAAGTGGGACTTTGTGGGCTTCTGCAGACCCCTCATTGCAGATCCCTGCAGAACCCAGGCTGATGAGGTCATCTGCAGGTTAGTCGGCTTCACTGTGTACCTTGTCACTGCTTCTGGAATGTTTTCAGAGCTTGTTACTATTTTTAAATCTCTCCTTCTCTCTCTGTATGCTCACCTGTAAATACAGGCATGAGCATACCACGATGCATGTGTGGAGGTCGGAGGGCATCCTTTGGTATGGGTCCTCACCTTCCGCTTTGAGACAGGGTCTCTTTTATTCTCTCTCCAGGGATTGATTTTTTTTTCTTGTTTGTTTGTTTGTTTTTTGAGCCTTGGCTGTCCTGGGACATGCTGTGTAGACCAGCCAGGCTGGTTTCAGCCTCACAGAGATCTGCATGCCTCTGCCTCCCGAGTGCTGGGATTAAAGGCATGCACCACCATGCCTGGCTGTCCAGGAATTTTTTAATTATGGAAGGAAGTGATTAGACCCTACCCAGGGCCGAACATGATGCATCAGCTTTGCTGCCTGTCTGAAGCATACATACATACATACATGGTGTGCTGCAGATTGTTCATCTGGCATGCAGACTGACGAGAGGCTGTGACATGGCATGGACAAAGTACTGTCAACTAGACCAGGGACCCAGGGTGGAAGGTTTGTGGGGCCTCACCCAGGAGTTACTAGTTTGAGAGACAAGAGACAAGCATAGGGCATTACGTTCAAGGCTGCCATTTTAAGTGGTGTTCTGCTGGGCTGTGGCTTGCTGTAGGAGGCCAGCAGCCACATTACAAATTCCACACACTGGGAGAAAGTCACATGCTCCCACAGACACCCGGAAGCTAGACACAGTGCTGGCTCTGACATTTGGCCAGTGCCCATGGCTCATCTCTCCCTTACAGGACCTGGGCTACTCTTGTCAGTGTGGACGCTCCCAGGAGCTGCAGAGGGCAGCAGACTGGCACTTGGGTCCAGGGCTTTGGGCTCTGGATCAGACGATTATTTGCAAGTCACCTGTAATTTTGTATTCCTGAGACTAACACACCCTACCGACTTAATGCAGACATGTAAACTCTTCATCTTTGAGTCCTGTGAGCTCTCTAGAGTATTGCTGTGGCCTGCTTGCTGCTGTCTTAGTCTCCTCTCTCTTGCCCGGTCCTCTTGTTCTTTCTTTCTTTCTTTCTTTTTTTTTTTTTTTTTGAGACAAGTTTTCTCTGTGTATACCTGGCTGACCTGGACTCACTTTGTAGATCAGGCTGGCCTTGAACTCACAGAGATCCACCTGCCTCTGCCTCCCAAGTGCTGGGATTAAAGGCGTGTACCACCATGCCCGGCAATTACAGACAGTTTTGAACTGCCATATAGGTGCTGGGATTTGAACCTGGGTCCTTTGGAAGAACAACCAGTGCTCTTAACCGCCAAGCCTTTGTTCTTTCTTTTTAGACACTTCTTTCCTTTTTTTCTCTCATTGAAGCTACTTGCTTCTGAACAATCAGATTCTAGGAGAAATGACAACTTAGCTGGCAGGATTCTTTGCAAACTAGGCCTCAACCGCCTCCTCATTAAAATGGAGCAGATCCTATCTGCTTTATCATCCTCATGGAGGGAGAAAAGAGGATTCTATGAACACGGTGAAGATGTTTGTAATCCACTGTTTTGTATTTTAATTTTTCGGACAGGGTCTTATAACCCAGGTTGGATATAATCTTTTTTGTTTTAAAGAAAGATATATTTATTTTTGTTTTATGTGGATGAAAGTGTTGGCTGTATGTATGTCTGTGCACCACATGTGTGCAGTGCCCATGGAGGGCAGAAGACAGAGCTGAATCCACTGAAAATGGACTTAGAGATGGCTGTGAGTACGGCATGTCATAGCACCTCCTGACGGGGTTCCAGCCATTGTAACTGACACAGGCTGGTGACATTCCACTGCTCCACCCACATGCTGTCTTTCCTGGAGCCACACTAAGGGAAAACGGACGCAGGATGCCACACACAGGTGGAAGTGGGCATCTTGGGCAACTGGTGCAGGGGTTCAGCCAGGAAGCAGGCCCGCAGCCAGGCTGTTAACCCACACCACTCATTTCATTCAGTCCTCAGCAGAAATCAGGTTGTCAGAAGGGAGCCTTGCCTCACAGAGTGTCAGAGAGTTATCCATGAGCAAATACAAATGAGCAAATGCCAGCAAGTGCAAACGGAATGCCGGCCTCTTCTCCTTCTTCTTTTGTAGATAAGGTTTCTCTTATAGCCCTGGCCATCCTAGAACTTGCTCAATAGACTGCTGGCCTGAAACTCAGAAATCTGCCTTCCTCTGCCTCCTGACTGCTGAGGTTAAAGGTGTGTACCACCATGCTTGGCTTCATGGTTTTTGTTGTTGTTGGGGGAGGGGGGAGCAGGTCTGGTTGTTTTGGGACTCTGTATATAGACCCAGCTGACCTTGAACTCACAGAGAACCACTTGCCTCTGCCTTCCCAGTTCTGAGATTAAAGGTGTGTGCCACCCATGCCCAGCTCCAGCACATGCATTCTTAGGACAGGCACTGCCAAGGCTCTGTGCAGCAGCCTGATTTTTAACTGAAGACATCAGGTAGGGCTTAAGCAGGAGCAGTTTCTTATAGAGCATTGTCCATGCTGTTGAAGACCATAGAGGCCACCTGGATTGGAAACTGTAGCCCAGTACTATAGCCAGGTTTCTTTCTGTTGTGTGCCCATTGGAGTGGGCACCATGTTGGTGGATGGTGACACCCAAGTAGTTGCACCAGAATCTTTCAGCGGACATGGACTGAAACCCCTGATCCTGAAACCTCCCAGGCTCTTTCTTGGAACAGTGCCCAGGCAGGGCTACAGATGAGGCCTGGGAGTAGGCTCTCTTCACTCTAAAAACCCACCCCTGCTGGTGGAGGCTCTAGCAGAAACACTGCCAAGGTGGCACAACACCTTCTCAGCATGTGTACCCATCCACTCTGATGGTCACTTTTTCTATTCCTTCCTCCCTCCCTTCCTCTCTTCTTTCCTTCTCTTTGAGACAGGGTCTCACAGAGTTCAGGCTGGCCTCAACCCCTTGCCCTTGAGTTTGCTGTGTAGCCCAGGATCACCTTGAACTATTGCTCCTCCTCCTGTCTATTCCCTAGTGTGGGTGTGACAAGTGCGTGCCACCATACACAGTTTAGGCGGTGCTGGGGACTGAACCCAGGGCTTAATGCATGCTGGGCAGCAAGTATTGAATCAGCTGAGCCCCACTCCAGCCTCAACTTCTTTTGCATTTAAAGAATCTCATCACCTATTTACTTCTGATTTCCTCACTTGTGCTGGAATTCTGAATCTCTCAACACACCTTGGGCTTGGCAGACCATGGTTTGAGACAGCTTGGAAATGTTTCTTTGACCACATAAATCTTCTTTACCCAGCTTCAAACATCTGAACCCGGAAGCTGGCTATGAGTTTGATTTTCTTCCAGGGCAGGTGGTATTTTGGTGGGAAGGGGTGGTGGCAGAGGAGAGATGGGGCTTCTTGAGGACAGGAGAAAGGAGGGGCCAAGGGCATAATCCCTTTACTTCTCAGCTTTATCCTCATCCAGCATTCGCATTTCCCAAACACAACAGTGCATTTGGCAGGCACATTGGGTGTGGCCTAGTGAAAACATTCACGTTCCTTTAGGGGCTCCTGAAAGTCCTGTGTTTTGAAAGACCCATCCGTCGGCCACATCTGACTCAGAGTCCTCTAAGTCGTGTTTACCTGGGGCTTTACTGTTGCCCCTGGCCAGTCTTTTGCTTGTGTCAGTGAGCTCCCTGCTGAACCAGTTTGGGGAGAATTTTCTGATTACTGTGGCTTATCTGACCAGGTCCTCAGCTTTACCCTTGCTGTCCGCTTCCTCAGCTTGTCCACAGCAAGAACAAGGTCCACCAGCAAGAACTCCTGCTGCTGGTGTCACCTCTCAGTGGTCTCCCATCTACTCTGCTGCCCTTGCTGCCTTTGGAGTGGAGCTTCATCCCTCTCCTGTGTCATATCCATCAGAACGGCCCCCAGCCAGGTCTCCCCAGGACCCTATAATCATGAGGTGACTCTTATCTCTTTGGTTGTGAACCTGAACCTTTAATGGCTGAGGCATCCCTCCAGTCCAGCTAATTCTGTCTTAATCACCCTGCTGTGTACCTCCTCCATGTCATGAACATGACCCTCTGACTTGTAGGGAGATAAACCTCTGAGGACCCATGGAGCTTTGTTCCCAGAGCAGGCCTCTGAGGAGGCAAGAGTGACACCCCTTACTGGCTACTGTTCAAATCCAGTAGGTCTTGGGATAGATTCAGATTTCAGCCATGACCTGGGTACCCGGGGACTGGCCACCCAGCCTCATCATTCATAGGCTGTTGTGGATCCTAGACATTTTTAAGGACACCATGGACCCTCGGCTGCATAATATTGGTCCTCATGACCATTTTATTAAGCCAGTGCTGGCTGCCAGAGGGGCCAGAGCCTGACTCGTCTCCAGGCCCTGGAATGGGGGTTGCCCTGTCTCCCAGACCTTAGCTTCTATTCTCCCAGAGCTCAGAAAGATTTAAGAGAAACAACACTTACTTGTCTTATCCGTAGTGTTATGCACAGTAATAATGGGTACACCAGGGCCTGGGTCCGGAAAGCAGAGAGACCACAAGAGAAAAACAAACAAACAAAACCAAGATCATTAGTTTAGAACAAAAGAAGAAAATAAGCTTTCCTTATGGCATGAGGACTGTCTGGGTCTAGAGGATAATATAGCTAGAAGAAACATGGGCTGATATCGCAGCCAGGTTAATTACTAAGATCCCTGTTCATGGTACAGGCAATGGCTGCTCTTTGGCATTTGACAAGTGTGGGAGATACTTTTGCTATGCAAAAATGAGGACCTGAGTTCGGATCCCTAGAGCCCACGTGAAGGGCCAATGGGTTTGGCATCTTGCCTGCAGTTCCAGCCTCAGACAGCAAAGCAAACAAAGAGGATCTCCAGAACAAGTTCACTAGAAAGATGAGGAATGGCCCACTCTGGGTTTGATTGAGAGTGTCTGCCTCAATGAACAAGGAAGAAAAGCAATTGAGAATTATTCCCTGACACCAGCCTCAGGGCCTACATGCATATGCACACACGCTCACATACAAACACATATGCAAACATGCATGTGCACGTGAAAATGCAAAGTTGAAGAAATAGATTTTATGATGGTGTCCTTTTGCAGTGTATCCAATCTTTACTTTGCTTGGTAGCATCTGAATCAAGGCCCTGGCTAAGCTGTGTTTCTGTGCACTTCTTAAATTCTTCAAACAAGACACCAAGAACCTGGAAACAACGGATTCTGACAGACACCAGTAATCACTGCTGCACGCGTTTCCACCACGTAGCATAAACCGCCATTTTACAAAGTATTGCATTTGGATTAATGGGCTCATTTCCACTACTGAGCTAGAGTCCCACAATGCCTTCCTGGAATCAGTGTACATTACTCCAGCCTCAAACTTGAAAAGATAGCCACCAGAACCCTGGAAGGAAGCCACCATAGTCTCTGACCTCCTGTTATGGTTTTGTAAATGTCCTAGTATGTGGGGAATGGTTTTTGAATGTGTGAATCTGTTCAGTGAGCCCCATCAACTGGAAGCTCCCAGAACAACAGCCCCAGCTCAGCCACCCAAGGGTTCACTGCTCTGTCACCTACAGTAAAAGCAGGGGCCAGGAGGAAGGCTTTATTAGTTATTTTTGTTTGGTGGATGCATACTCAGCTTGTAGGCTGGGGACCTTTCTTAACATCCTCTTGCCTCTGCTGCTTTCTGCACTCTTGTAGCTGTTGCATGGTCTAGAGAAGACTGAGCTGTCCTTAGGGTCTACTTGCTCTCCCCAGCCCCAGATATCAGCTTGGCTGGTATTTCTCTTCTCTGCTGGAAAGCCTTTAACTACCTGGTCTGAAAGAGCACCCACCCATGACCACAGGACTGGTCACTCACTCACTGGCCTTCTCTTACAGGGTACCATGGCACAGGCTGTGATGTCATGGTATGGGACACAACTGGCATGCTAGTCCTTGTCCCTTATCTGTAGCACAAGGCACAGCTCCATGATGGTGTCAAGAGCTCACCTCTTTCAGTGCTGCCATTCTCAGCATCTGGAAACATCTGCAGAGTGATGGTGTGGAACACTAAGGAGAAGGGCGCCACCTTTTGGACTTGCATGGGATTGAGCAGTGATAAAAGGAGAAAAAAGCATGAGGCAAGTGATCAGATAGGCATGCAGGACAGCATGGCCAGGGTGGCCGCCTGCTCTTGGCCGGGGACGTGTGTGTGTGTGTGTGTGTGTGTGTGTGTGTGTGTGTGTGTGTGTG
>CAJQZJ010016246.1:937987-970095 GCA_907164525.1 Lophiomys imhausi | reverse complement strand
TGTGTGTGTGTGTGTGTGTGTGTGTGTGTGTGTGTGTGTGTGTGTGTTTGTGTGTAGCTCTTTTACTGAATTCCTGTAAGACCCAGCAGCACTGGGCTCTGGTAGACAGACTGGCCCACCTGCTGGGATGAGAGAGCCCTTCCTATCATGAGTAGCCATGGCAGTGGGCACTGACTCAGTAATAGCCTGTGGTCCATGGGGCCCCAGGGTGGGAGTCCTGGGCTCAGTGCTGCTTCCTGACCTTGCCCTCCTCCACCTCTTTTCCTTCCCTCCCTCCCATCACACTAGTGCCCACCCACCAGTGCATTCACACCCCATGCCTATTTGGACTCCGGGAACTTTAGGGTCTTAGCTTTCCCGCCAAAGAGCCCCCTTTGAGGAGGGCACTGGCATCTGTGCCCAGGATGGACCAAGGCTTGCATGAATTGTTCCTGACATATGTCTACTTTCAACCAGAACATTCCACATAACACTCTAGCTGTGGCGTGAATGTAGCAGTCTGCTCAGCGATTGGTTTAGTGTCTCAAGTAAAATGGATTGTCAGCTCTGTAATGAGTTTTCATTTCCCTACACTTATAGCTTTTTTTCTTGGTGTTTTTCCAAAGCTGATCATTCTCTTAATACGCACTAGAAAGTTAAAAGAGACAGAGACTCTCAGATGAGAAATTTAACTCCCAGGGACTCAGCTACCACTATGGTTTGTGTTTACCTTGGGCTTCTTTCAAAGGGGCAGGGTTTAATTTTCATGGTCTTCTGAAAGAGATATTTGATACAAAACAAAATGGTTGCCTTAAATTATAGGTAATATTTCCTTACAGTTAGGCTCAGCCCTAAATGTGAAGTCTATATCATATTCCTTCCCTTAAGGCTCAAGGATCTTTGAAGAAGAGTGGGTGGATAGATTGAAAGAGCCAGAAGCAATGGATGGTTTCAAGGAAATATGGTGCTTTCTGGACACAGCCCATGTGATCTCACAATGGTGTGAGCATGCATAAGACTTGCCACGCTCAAGCCAGAAAGATTCCCAGAATAGAGGGAGTCGGTGGGGATGAAGTCCTGTCCCTGGCTGAGGAGCCATTGGGATTTGACAGCTGCTTGGGAGAGTCAATTTTCTTTAACAGTATAATCCCTGGTAGGTTGACACACTCCAGGGCAGGCCCACACCCAAAAGTAGTTGACCAACACAAACTGGACACAATGGGCTTGAAGTGGGAGGATGGAGAGTCTGAATTGGGGTAGGGGGAGGTAAATGTGGCAAAAATACATTGTATGAAATTCTCAAAGAATTAACAAAAACATTATTAAAAATTAGGAATAAGATTTCCTTTTATGAAGAACTGCAGAAAAGATCACTTAATATATATTTCAAAGAAAACCCTAATTCAGCAGCATTTGCCCTAATCAGACTGAGATGTTCTATGTAATTATTTCCTAATATCAGTGAAAACACAGTATGTACCAGACAGGAAATTAGGTTTCAAGATTTATTAAAGAAAAGGTTAATTAGCTGTAAGTTATGAATGGCTCTTGGGTAGTTCCTGGGTCCTGCAGAATTGCTCATGACTTACTTGTGGATCCAATGGTAAAAGAACAAGAGTCAGCCCTTTGTCTTCAGGCTGGCGTGAGGATTCTAAGTGAATGGGAACCTACCTATTCCTGTCACACACATTGTAGCAATAGCGTGGGTGTCATCCACAGACACGGGATGTCCTCAGGCTGGTGTAGAATTTGAATGAGATCCAGCACAGCAAAGCAAACCTGGGCTGAGCTCAGCCTTCCTTGGTTGTCCAATCCTCATCCTCTGCCCTCCTCTCGCTTCCTGGGGTCACATGGTGGCCCATGTATTACACTCAAGAAGGTGAAGTTCTGGTTCCAAATAGGTACATCAGAATTGTTTTTGCTCAAAGCCAAGCACAAGACTGTGCCCCTAGGCTGGATAACCCATTCTCAAGTTCAAACTGTGCTCATGATGGGGAGACAAAACAGGAGGTGACAAAGTCCTTGTCAACTCTAGTATTCCTTTTACAGTGACAGCAATGGCTGTCCTCACCATTTGAGAATGGCAACTGCCTGGACCTAGTGTGATAATGCTGGTGGTAAGTCAGTGACCTCTCTAGACATGAGGTGACAGCAGACCAGGGTCACAGGCATAGGTAATGTCCTCCCTAACGATAGCAACATCAGGGTCACAGACACACCCAGTGTCCTCTCTGACAGCGAGGTGACAATAGATCAGGGTCACAGGCACACCTTCATTTATTATATGAGATATTGTACTCTCAAACCCGTATGCCCCACACAGTACCCATTCATCACCGTCTTACAACTTCAGCAATCCTGAAGTGAGTTCCACACAAGCTATTTAGAGCACAATGACAATGTGTGATTTGGAGTCTGGACAGGACTGCAAGTGGGGATGTGAGTGTTTTTGCTGAGAAGGGGAATCCAGCCATTTGTGGTGGGCATGCCCTGATAGACACCCTTCAGCTCCTTTGCTAACTGTCCCTCTGCATCAGCATGATGTCCTGAAGTAATGCAGCCCCAGGTGCAGGGCAAATGGCCAACCATGTAGGGGATGTAGGTGGTCTGTGAATGACCCCAGTTGTGTTTTAAGTGACACACATCATGAGGTGGACGTCTACTCTTGAGTCTTCCCCTTGTCTCTAGTATAGCATGGGGTTAAGCTTTACTTGTCCCCATGTCCACAACAGCATCTCACCCCTAGAACCTTCAAGCTTTCTAGACCCAGCCTTTGTCGCCTGCATTCTGAACAGACTGTAACCGAGAAGCGCCTGCTACAAACACGAACTTTGAAAGTGCTTTGCAAACAGCAAGTGCTCAATAACTTCCCTCAAAACAAACAGAAGCATGGGTGGAGCAACAAGTGGGCGCTCAGCTGGACGTCTGGGGAGGTTTTATAGCATTGTATTGAGCTGCAATGCCAGCTGCTTCCTTCAGAGGGCAGGGAATATACCCTGGATAAGAAGCTGACCTTGAGCTTGGCATGCTGGTGCATGCCTTTAATCCTAGAACTCGGAGGCAAGGTAGGCAGATCTCTGAGTTTGAGGCCAGCCTGGTCTACATAGTGAGTTCAAGAACAGCCACAGCTATACAGAGAAACCCTCTCTCTCTCAAAAAAGAAAAAAAAACCAACAAACAAAACAAAACAAAAATGGTAGAAGAAGCAGAGGTTCCTAACTCAACCACATGTCCTCTATTTCTCCTCCAAACGCTGAAATTCTAGAACCTTCTCTGGGTTCAAATGAAACACGGAGAGGATATAGTCTTTTTACTTTGGGTAGACAGGGCAGGAGTATGACTGTGTTGATGGGTAGTTTCTGAGAGGGAACTCGAACTGTCTTTGCTGTTTTCTGCAAGGCAAGATGGCCATTGCCATCTCTGATCTCTCTTTCAACACTTCTGTTTCAAGAACACTTGCAAAGTGATGATTGGTACCATCAGTGGTAAGTGATTCAGAAACCATGAAGTCCTGCAAAGTTTGAGGAAGCAACACTAAGTGGCATCTCTCTGGTTTTATGAGACTTATGCCTGAATTAGAGAGGGCTGCCCAGGTCTGGTTTTCCCGCCTTCCTGTGGAGTCATTTCCAAGGTAAAGACAAATGATGCTCTATATTTGATAGGATCAGGTGTTTATCTGGTTCTTTCAATAAATATTCTGTTTGTTTTGTGACAGTTGGCAGAAGATGCTAACTTTTTTTTTTTTCAATGGAAGCAACAGCCAGGGTAAATTCTATTTTGCTCAAAACTAAACAGCCCAGGGGATCCTAAAACCTGAACCATGCCATGAAGTTTTTTCTCCCTGCACTTTTTGGCTCATTGTGATCCAGCCAAAGAGATAGAAGTAATTCTGGCTCCCAGAATTACTGCCAAATCATCCCAGACAGAAACTTCTGGGAGCTCGAGAAGAGCTTACAGCATATTACCTCTACCAGGGATGTCTTAGGCAGCATGGTACAGCCAAGCTTGGGGTGGGGTGGGAACTCATGGTAAGAAACTTCACCACTAAGCCCCTGACTAACCTAGAAAGTCAGAGGAGGTAGACGATGCGTCAGGGCTGTGTCCCACTCCCAACACAGAAGTTGTTCTTCTCACAAGGGAGGGCTTTAATGTTCTCATCAACAGACCAGAGAGGACACTGGGGGAATTTGTGCAGAGCCTCAAATTTTATGAGTGCTTTTGAACACAGGACCATGGCACAATGATACCACCTCCCTCCCACCTCAAATGCTGAAACTCTGGAATATTCTCTAGCTACTTTTACAAACTCTTACATATGCAAGGCATACTTCTTCTTGTTTAAATGCTGCATAAACCAAATATCCACAACCCATCTATCCCCAACTTTAAGTCAAACACTGACTGCATGGCTGTGTCCTTTGAGCCTCATTGCAAGCTAATGAGATGGGAAGGGCAGGTAAAATGCACTAAACCCAGCGGACGCGTTCTCTTACGATAGTGGTCAGAGAGCATTCATAAGCCACAGACACCTGGCCATAGTGTTAGACTCCTCTAAGTGACCTGGGCATGGGCTCGGGGTGATGGCAGCTTGCTTAGTATCTGGGATCTGTGAAGCCCTGACCCAGAGTCCCATGTGGAACCTATTTGATCATGGCTCAGGGATGATGGAGACTTCTAGTAGGAGGAGCCCAAGCCAGTCACCCCCAACCACAGGACAGGGATAGGCAGAGCTTGGTTGGTCCCTTGCTTTCTGTTTCTGTGTAATTCCCCCAGCAAATTTGTAGCATTCTACTCAATACAGGAGAACCCATCTGCCTGCCTGGTCGCAGCACTGCAGCTTGTCATCTTTAATGAGGTAGGAGACAGAGTCAAATACAGCGGAGTCAGGGAGGTGGAATTAGGCTCGTCCTACAGGAGCCACTCAAAGGACTCAGCTGTTGTCATGACAGTCTATACAGCATTACTTCCACCAAAGCACCCTGTGAAATCTGGGTCCAAGAAAAATTGCAAAGTACATAAATAACATGCCTGATAGATCTATACTCAGAAATAAATGGCCTCATTCTAAATATGGAAAATCTTATTTATTCCTGCTTGCATCTGCTGCCTTCTCCTGCCACCAAATACATTATCCAAGGTGCCAAAAGCAGAATTTAATGGGGGGTTAAAAAAGAAATCAGAGAACATCAAGCCAGAAGGCAAATTCAGCTTTCACCTCGCAAGGCTCGAAACCTCTCATGCTAATCAGTGCTGTGTTATTTGCATATTACACACTGCTAGCAAGGCTCATTATCATCAGAGATCGGCAAATTCTCACAAATCAACTCCCTGAGACCACTAGGCAGTTCTGCACATGTCCAAGGCAGCCACCAGGTAGCAGCATCTCTATTTTTCACTCCTTTGCTGAGATTGTTTTGGTTTTCTTACAGATTTTTCACTTCCCACGCCAGCCATGCCGTGTGGCAAATCTAAGGACACTTATATGGACACCTTAATTCTCTCTTAAGGCGCTGGTGGGTGTAGGGGAGTGGCGAAAGGCTCTCTTCTTTATGTGTGGGGACATTTTTAGTGATGATTTTTCTGGTGTGGCTTCTACAGGACAAAGTCCACGGCTTGCCCTGAATCTTCTTGTGTGTTTGAGATGGGGCTTCATGTAGCCCAGGATAGCCTCTAGCCTAGCATGTACCAGAGAGGGGCTGAGATTCTGAGCCTTTTGCCTCCACCTCTTAAGTGCTGGGATTAGAGCAACGTACCTAGTTTTATGTGGTGCTGTGAAAAATATACTAGGGCATGTGCATGCTCGGCAAACACTCTGCTAACTGAGCCACATCCAGTTCCATATTCTCAGATGTCTACATATCACTAGGGAAAATCAGAGACCTGTGGTTAGCTCACTGAAGAGCCAGCCACTGAACACAGCAACTTGGCTCTGCTGCATCACCATCAGGGTCCCTGTCACTCTCCTACACACAGGGCACTACCTTGAAATTCCAGCAGTGCCAAAAGCAAGAGTGACGCTGACCCCTCATATTAGGCTGGTCAGGGTGTCTGTATAGCAGGTCCTGGAGCCGCCGAAGTCCACACACCCCTCCCTTCTTTAAGCCTTCCAGGGTCTCTGCGCACACTGACAGCTGTTGTTTACTATGGGGGGTAGAGGTCTGTGAGCAGGTGGCTGGTGCAGCAGACCGACTGCGGTAATCTCAGCAAAGAGGGGACTCAACTCCCCTCTTGGTTCTGTTTGTCCCTCATGGTCTGTTTTCCAGACTCAGCTACCCACTCCCATGACGAGAGTAGGTGTGGAAATCTCTGGAAGGGAGACAGTAAGCTTACATCTGCAGTACACTGAAGTCAAGTTGGCAAGACTCAAGAGAAGTCCTCAGTAGGATCTCAGTTTCTGTCTGGGCTGCTGTGGGGTGCTGGGGGATATTACAGGGTGCTGAAGGGTACTTTGGGTTGCTGTGGGTTGCTGTGGGTGCTGTGGGCTGCTGTTAGGTGCTGTAGGGTGCTGTGGGTGCTGTGGGCTGCTGTGGGGTGCAGCTGGCTACTGCTCCCCTACCCCATTCATCTCTGCCTTATTCTCTCCAAATGTGCACAGCCATTCAAAGTGGCAGATTCTGCCTTCTGAATGCCATGAAGGAAAGCTCAGCTGGGCTGAGGAGTGGCAGACTCTGACATGGTGAGAACGTTGTTGGAGTAGAATCGAATCTTAGGGCTGCCTTGTGTTCCTAACCCAAGAGGCCCTTAAAGTCCCCAGTACCCTCTCCAGAGCCTCCCAAATGCCCAGACCTGGAGAGAACTGGACATTGGCCAGAATCTCTAACCATGTGGACAGAGCTGGGGCACCTGACCCAGTGGCCCCTGCTGGGGGAAGCAAGCTTTGCTTAGCACAGCTGTGAGATCCCCAAGATGGGGTGACATGGGGACAACCACTTTTTTTTTTAAAGCCAAATTTCCCCTCCTTGTTTTTAAGTTTCTATATTAGGAGAAGCTTGTGTTGTGTCACAGTTCCCGAGATCCCAGATCTAAAGTGGTAATGAAAGGCCAGTACAGGAAGAGTCTGGAACACATCCTGAAAATACCTTGATGGAAGGAATTATGGAGCAATTAAAAAAAAAAAAGTCTTGGCAGACTCCTTCTTGGATTAAGGGATTGATGGTTGCCTGGCTTTCTAATGTTCATTCTACAGTCTCCAGTCAGAATGTATCATTTTTCCCAAATGTCTATGTATTGGGGATGCATGCCATGCAGTCGGGGTGTAACAAAATGTCACTCGTTATATAAACTTCATAACTTACAGGAACTTATGCTGTAGATCCACTGCTTCCCATGGTAGAAATTACAGCCAACAGCTGGGCTCTGGAGATGACAAATGTCTGGACTATACCTGAGTGATAACAAAACTTGATTCATGTGGTTTGCCTTGCTTCCTATTCAGGCTGCCTGGGCTGCATGCCCACTGTCATTGAGGGGAGGGTCCTTGATGTTCCCTTTCCTCTTTCCTCCTTCCTCTTCACCAACTTGCTGAACCCCAGTGGCTAATCAGAGGCCAGAGACCTGGCAGAAACTTGAAATGCAGTTCTGAATGAGCGAGGGCCACAGTAAGTACCCCAGTATCTCCAGGGATGCGTCTTGTTACCTGAATTTCTCAACCCGCTTACTGGGCTGAGACACAGGGAGCCTGCAGGGTGCCACACAGTGGTGGACAAGGTATCACTTTTAACAGGTGTTCTGTGTTTGAGAGAAGGGGTTAAAAGTGTGGTTCTATGAGTAGACCCATAGAAACGTAGTCCTGGTGAGTGGAGCCATGGTACTAGAACTCCATTCAGGGTGGCACAGAGCCCCAGAACTACATGGAGTGACATTTCCTGGAAGTGTCCTCTAGTAACATCTCTTTAAAATTCCAATACCATACAGACTTGGCAGCCAAAGAGATATTTGCTTTTCTTTTTAATAAACTGACTGCTAGATGTATTTATTTCTGCAAAAACAGGAGACAGGTCCTTTCTGTGGGAGAACTCAGCAGGTGACCCTGTAGGATCCTTGGAGGCAGAACTGTGCACCAGGCTGCTCAGCACCTCTTAGGAGAGTCATGTATGTACCTTGTGAACAGCTCAGGTCTATCTGGTCATGTATGTTCCTGTGCATGGCTCAGGTCTATCTGGTCATGTGTGTACCTGTGCATGGCTAGGTCTATCTGGTCATGCATGTTCCTGTGCATGGCTCAGGTCTATCTGGTCATGTGTGTTCCTGTGCATGGCTCAGGTCTATCTGGTCATGTGTGTACCTGTGCATGGCTCAGGTCTATCAGGCCAGAGGACAATTCTGCCTCCAGAGCCGCTCAGTAGAACTAGAGTTAGCTGAAAACTTCATCCTAAAATCCAAAAGGCGTGAGCATGGACCTCCATCATTCCAGTGTGTGTCCCTGGCACTGTTCGACAAGAAGAACACTAGAAATAGGACTTTACAGTTATACAGTCCACTACAGTGACACTTTTAGATTGAGAAAAAGAAACAAAAACCTAAAGAAGCCAAGAAACAGTGGACAGAATAATTAAGGGTAGGGCCCAGCGTCTGCGCCTCCAGGGATCACATGTATCTCCTGCAGATTTTAAGTTTGACCATGCTACTCCAAGGTGCATCTGTCTTATTCCCACAACAAATGCATAATTTAAAAGCCTCAAAACTATAAGCATTGAACACACATCATTTACCCCATACTCTTGAGATTGAGTAATTAATTGTCAGCAAAATTTCTCAAGCCTTAAGAGGACTTCATCCTGTTCTCTCAGATCTCCCTTCACAAATTCAAACAGACCATCTATTTATATTGAGTTAAAATGGTCAGTAATCTTTCTAAAATGCAAAGCCTGTATTGGCTCACATCAAATGTAGATGTGACCTTGATTTCCAGAACCAGAGGTTTGCAGTTACCCCATTTCTGTGCTACACACAGCTGCCTGGGGTGGCATCCTGCTTGTCTTTGGGGATGATGCCTATGTTTCTTTTTGGCAGTTGGAAGGACACTTGCGGGGTCACATCTACTGTATTATAGTTGCCAAGGAAGAAGTGAGGCATTTTTACACCTTCTCACTGAAGAGTTAATGATAGTGGAAAGTCTGGATTGCCCCCAGGCTATTTTCCCTGAAGTATGAAATAGAAACTGATTTTTCAACAGAAAGCTATAAACTCTGCTTTCTCTAGGACTGTCTTTCTGCAGCTGGTCTGGGTGGCTCAGTAGGGGATGACTCATCTTCAACTTCAGGGCACTATACCACTGGTGAACTGGGAAGGCAATGCGGCTCTTTTACCATGCACCCCCATATTCCCTACCCTCAGAACAGAATCCCTACCAGCCAATTCCTGGGTATCTTCTGAAGCCGAACTCTGTTTATGGCTCTGTATAACTGTCCCATTGATTCTGAGAGACCATGCCATCTCTCCAGAAACTCCATCTTCTGTTTTGGTCACTAGATATGATGCCCATTGATTTCAAGGACAATGACTATGATGGATTCTTCAGTGAATGCTGTCATTTGTTCTGACCTCCGTCCTTCCTCCGCCCCTCACCCCTCCAACAAAACCAAACTAGTACATGTTTTGACTTCTTGGCTCCCATCTTGGGGTACTGTTTTAAAGACTGTGGAGACCTTAGCAGGGCCTGCATGGGGCTGGTATATTAACAGGGATGGGCATTTGGAGGCTGTACCCGCACTCTGGTTCTGGTACAGCTCTCTCTGCTTCCCAGTGAACCACAGTATAAAGATCCTTTACTGCCATGGATGGAGCTGCCCAGGCATGCTTTCCTCACTCCAGTGACTTCAAATCCCTCTGAAACCCTGAGCCAAATAAAGCTTGCTTCCCCTCAGGTAGGCCTCTGTCGGGTGTTACCGTCACAACAATGTAAAAGCAACTGAAACAAAAAGTTGGATACTCAGGAAGTAGGGCTGCTGTTGCAACTAAGTATCACTGTGTGGTTCTTCCGCCTTTGGAACTGACTTTCAGGAGGAGCTTGGAAAAGCATGGAAGTGCAGCTGAGAGAAGCCCTGGCACCATGGAAACTGTGTCTGGCAAGTAACTGTTTGCACCAACTAATCAGAAGTATCTGATAGAAACACAGACAGGAGAAGACTTCATTGAAGAAGATTCAGACAAAAACAGGTCCTTTGGACCCGGGAGAGGCCATTTGTTCTACACGATGGCAAAGAATCTGCTATGACTGACTGTGTCCTTGAGGGAGGTGGAATTTATCTTACAGAGGAAATTTCAAGCTAGCATAACATCTGGTATGGTTATTACTGCTGCCTTGAGCCAGATATACAGTGATAATCCCAATGAAACTCGCAGGAGAAGGGTTTGAGAATGAGCCAGGAAAAGAGCATATTGAATGCAGACACAGCATACACAAAATGGCGCTGGGCTGTAGACAAGCCTGTAGGGCATTTTCTTAATTAGTGACTGATGGGGAGGGCCCAGGGCCCAACCCATGGTTTGTGGTTCCATTCCTTATAGGGCTGGCGGTTCCAGATCCTATAAGAAGGCAGGCTGAGCAAGCCACAGGGAGCAGGCCAGTAAGCAGCACCGCTCCACGGCCTCCAGGTTCCTGCCCTGCTTGAGTTCCCATCCTCACTGATTTGATGATAAACAAATGTGTGAGTTGCCTTTGATCGTGGTTTTTCATCACAGCAACAGGAAGACACTGTTGCAAAGATTAATGCCACTAAAGAGTCACACCACTTGTGCTAGGATCATAGAAAAGGGTCTTGAAGACCAGACCACACTCATTGACGGTTCCAGAGCATACAAATGAAAGGCTTATTTGGAGAGGAGTGCTTCCAGGGTTTGGTCCAATCTTTCTTTGCCATAGTCACAATTCTTCCTTTGTAATGATAGTTTTTAACTTTGTGAAGCTCACAGCTGAGAGTTGGTTTTGAATGTCAATAGAGACTTTGCACTCTTCAACAGTGTTGGGACTCTTAAGACTTGGGCCTCTTGAAGGCTGCATTTTGTATTATGAGATAGCTATGAACCTATAGGGGCAGGGAGGAATCTTACGGTTTGACTGTGAAATGTCTCCTACTTGCTCTTGAATGGTTTGTCCCTGTTTGTGCATGCTTTGAGAGGTAGGCCTGGCTGGTGGAAGCTCGCCTTTGGTCCCAGTCTGCTCTACTGCTTCCTGGTCTGCAATGATGTGAACAGCCACTGCCTCATGCTTCTGCCTCCACAGCTGGAGTCACTGGGCACATCTTCCCTAAGGCAATGGCCTGAAAGCTCTCTGAGGACCCCTGCCCCCAAACAACCCTTTCCTGATCTAGAGGGCTTGAGTGACAAAGGGTGACAAATGCTCTGAGTGTGTGTATATGTGTGTGTGTGTGTATGTGTCTATGTGTGCACACATGTATGTTCATAGGTGGTAGGTACACCTATACAGGTGTGTGTCCACAGGTGGATGTAGTGTGTGGAGGCTTGAGGTTAACATCTGTTGTCTTACCTGACTGTTCTCCATCTTATATATTGAGACAGGGTCTGGTGACCTATAACCCTGTATATGTGTCTCAGCTAGTCTGGCCAGCTAGCTTGTTCATTGGAATCTTCCTCCACCCCCATCCCTGCTTCCCAAGAGCTGGGATCACAGACAGCCTCTATGCCTGGCTGGTATTTACAAGGGTCCTCTGAGCCATCCTCCAACTAACTCCATAGGTTTTTTTTTTTTCTTCTTTTTTTTTCAATTAGATAAAAAAGAGGATGGTGATTTAATGATGTGGGGGAAATTACAAGGGAGCAAATTTCATTGTCCATAAATAAAGATTTTTTTTTTGGCATACAGCCACATCATTTTTTTGTCTTGGGGTCTACAGCGGCCTATTCACTGTCACAACAGAATTGAGTGCGGCCTATTCACTGTCACAACAGAATTGAGTGCTGACAAGCCGTCACCTGCCAGAGTCAAGCGATTTATTACCTGGCCCTTACAGAAACAGCCGGTTCTCCTGGGGCAGATGTTCTACACTGCACCTTAGCTCCCTCACACTGTGATTCTTTGACTAAAGAACCAATGGCCAGGAGACAGTCTTTAAGGAAAACATGGATGAGAGGACAGCATGTGTGTGTCATCATTGCAGAAGTGAGCAGTGTTCCTGTGAGCTCAGAAAAAAGGTGATGCGTAAGCAAATGAGTTGGTGTCACTGAGACACACCCAGATTTTAATTTTGGAGTTGTGGAGGTTACAGGAGGGAAAGGCAAGAACAGAGGTGACAGAGGTGATGCGGGGGAGGGGCTGACAGGACTCAGGGCCAGGGAGGAGGCATCCACAGAGGACGGTTGAACAGTGGTGAGGAGGACCCTGGCTGGCCTGGCTCTGGACATGGCTGCCACAGCGCAGTGTTCTGATTTTGACTCGCTGCCTTAGCCTGTTGCTCTTAGGCTGACCTTGTGCAAATCCTAGACAGGTGAATCTGGCTGGAACTGGCTCAAAGAAGGCAGAGCAGCAGCATGCTGGGCATCTCATTCCGTCCCTTGTCACTGCAGAATGAGTCTACTGGAGGGCTCTCATCTTCTCCTCTTGCCTCCACAAGATATGGTCACCGTGCTGTCAGAGCTGAGACCACTGACAGCATATGGAACTGGAGACTAGAGC
Source organism: Lophiomys imhausi (assembly GCA_907164525.1). Taxonomy (NCBI): domain Eukaryota; kingdom Metazoa; phylum Chordata; class Mammalia; order Rodentia; family Muridae; genus Lophiomys; species Lophiomys imhausi. The sequence continues at coordinate 957,482 of CAJQZJ010016246.1, read as the reverse complement.
CAGGCAGTGAGAACAGTATTCTGGTTACATTAAATCCTGGGTGTAATAGGCTTCCTGCTCAAACACGGCTAGTCCATTTCTCCTTTGGTCTGCTGCGTGGCACCTCACGGGGAGAAAGCTTGGTGAGTGCTGATTGTATTTAGGTGTTTCCATTGTTAATTTTCTGTCCACAGTCCTCTCTGGACATCACAGATGGAGACAATATGGCTTTCAAACACTGAATTTCTACAACTGATCACAAAGAACTTTGGTCTCCAAAAGGCAGCAGCTATCAGCAACTAGGATGCAGTCGAGCTGGACAGGGCCAAACTGGGGAGAGAGGTCAACACTGACTTCTGTGTCTCTGTAGCTACTGTAGGTAGGGAAGAAGGACCACTATGGTCATATGGCCACAGGCTCCCTCACTGTACACTGTACAGTGTGTGCAGAGGGCACAACAGAACACACACTGTCCCAACATTGTTTCTATCTGGCCACTGCTAGTCAGGAACCACCCGATGGGATTGTCATCAGGCCATGCTGGTGAGCTGGCACTAGCCACAGCTACTCAAGAGCTATGGTGAACAGGCTCCTGCCACACCCACCTGGGCAACATTGCCCTGCCAAACAGTGACTCTTGATCTGACCACATGTTCTAAGCACTTTGCCACCCTGGACTAGTAAGGCCAGCACTGGAATGTCATCCATACCAAAACAGACTTTTTTTTTTTTTTTTTTTGGTTTTTCGAGACAGAGTTTCTCTGTGTATCCTTGGCTGTCCTGGACTCACTTTGTAGACCAGGCTGGCCTCGAACTCACAAAGATCCGCCTGCCTCTGCCTCCCAAGAGCTGGGATTAAAGGCGTGCGCCACCACCGCCCGGCTACCAAAACAGACTTTAAATACCTAAGTAAATGTCCTCTAAGCCATTTTCTCAGGTCCCGGTCTCCTTATGGCTTCAGGCTGTGTTCTATAAATAGCTTCTCAAGTTCATGATCCCTTGTTCCTTCCTTTGTCCTTTCAGATGAATTAGGATGAGAGTTCCTAGTCCTATATACAATGGTGTGGGGAGATCACATTTTCAGCAGCCCCCAGGCCATCTGATGTTCACCAGACTCATTGACCTTTGTATGAGAGGGGCATGTCCTTGAGCACTTGTGCAGGGTTTGGATCCTCTACATAGCTGTTTAGCAGTAGAGGAGTGATCGGTTCATCACTTAATAGGAACATTTAGGGACTTAAATTCTTGTTATTAGACAACTACCAGCAACAATTCTGTGTTGGTCCTCACTAGCTCATACTTGATAAGGATAAAAATGAGCTGACAGTACTTTATAAAAAAAGGGTAGCAAGCAGCTCTGTAACCATGGTAACAAAGAACCTTTGTAAAAATTTGGATAATTACAATTCTCTGCTCAAATGCTCTCATATTGGGAGCCTTTTGAATTACTGAGCCTTGCTTAAAGCACAGATTCTTCGTGGAACATTCCTTCACAGTCCTCAGAATATTCTAGTAACACCTTAAATTTAGTTTATGGAGAACCACGCTCTATAAAACTTAAAACTGCCAATACTACCAAGTTGTCTTTTTCTTTCTATTAAACTATGATCCCACATAGCTACATGACATTTCCTCAGAGGACAAATGACACATATTTTATTTGTCAAAACTAGTCTCTGGCCCCTACAAGCCCTGGAAAGTCACCCAGCAGATGGCGTGGGGCATAGAGCCAGCCTTGAGCTTGGGTTTCGGCTGGTAGGCTATCAGCAGGAGAGATTTCTGCTCAAAGGATGGCGATTCCCAGCAGCCCCCACTCCCTCTTCCTACCTCTTCTCTCCCTCTGTCTCCAACATTCTGAAGTGTTCAATATGTCTGAGGCTCTTTTTGGGAAACAAAAATCAATGTGGTGTCTTGGTGCCAATAAGCCTGCAGACTGCAGTATACTTCTTATTTACTATGTCTTAGTTGCTTCTAAGAACTAACCCTTCCAGGCAAGCTGGGCCCTCTGCACATGTTCTGAGTGGGATTCATCCCATCCACCTGCAGCCCCCTCTGAAGGAAGAGCCTGGAAATAAAGCAGGAAAGTCACTGATTAGGCCAAGGCTATCTTCTAAGTTTGTTCTCCTGTTATTAAAAAGGACTCAATATTCCCCAGGGCTTCCAGGTTCCCAGTTTCAGAAGTCTGAACATCAGCATACAGAACCTTCCAGGGAACGAGGCTAAGCAGATTAAGCAGCCCCATCACTGAGAGATTTATTTAAAATATTTGGGGCTCTGTTAACACATCTACATGATTTCTTGTAAATGCCTTGAAGAAAATAAAGAATCCTTTCAATGGATTTGCTAAGGCAAAGATTAACTCGAATGGCAAAGCAATGAATTTTTTATTTTTTTGGAGATACTGAGGAAGATGTTTCAAACCTCCTAGATACGGATGTTATTAAGGAGATTAGTTCCAGAGTGAGCTGAGGCTCCTGCAGCAAGACCCAAAGCCCTTCTCTGTGGGGCCTCCAGGAAGCTTAGCTTGCACTGGCCTCCCATGAAGTCCAGGACAGGTGGTTTCTATACTGTGGGAGATTGGCCACCTGGGAAATCCTGCCTCAGATGCTTCAGTCTCTCTCTTCCTCTCTCTGTCTTTTAAAGATATATTGCCCTAGTTAGTTTTAATTTAACTTGTTAGTTTAATTTAACTTGACTTATCTGAGAAGGAAGCCTCAACTGAGGACTTGCCTAGATCAGATTGGGCTGTGGTCTGTCGGGGACTGCCTTGATAGTACATGTAAGAGGGCTCAGTCAACCGTGGGAGGCACCATTCCCTAGGCCATGGTCCTGGGCCATATAAGAAAGCTACCACAAGGCATAGAGCAGGACAGCAAGTAGTATTCCTCCATGGAATCTGCTTCAAGTTTTTGCTTGAGTTCTTGCCCTGCCTTTCCTGGGCTTTGTAAGCGATAAACCTTTTCCCTCCCCTAAGTATCTTTGGGTCAGAGTGTTTTATTACAGTAACAGAATGACACTAGGACAGACAATAAGTTTTTTCCTTTGCAATAAAAATACTAGAGACTAAGTTGAAGAAACGATGATGTATACAGCACTGCAAGTATAACAGGGTGTTTTTTAGAATTATAAAACCCTCAAGTTCCTGCTAGTTGCCACATTGTGCTCAATCCATTCTGATCACAATCTCACTGGGCCTCTCCAGTGTGCTATTTGTGCATGTCGAGGTCTTGGAGGTGAAAGGGTTTTCAAGGTTATGATGGACCCCTTTTTCTGGGTCCTTGTGATACCACAAGCTTGACACTAACTTCTCAGTTTTCCATCCCTGGCAAGACAGATAGCAGGTTCCATCCAGATTTGGAAGGTAGGCAAGGGGTAGGCATGTGTACCTCTTTACCATCTAGAAAATCCACACACAATATGGACACAGTCGAGTAATCAGAGAAATCTTTAAAGTATCTCATGATGTTTTAAGTAAGTTTATGATTTGAGGGTGCTTTCCTGACTATCCTCGTGAGCTGCACAGGCCTAGGGAAGCTGCTCACAACACAGGCACCAACAGGGCTCCGCTTTCTGACTGTTTCTCAGACAAAGGCTTTTTGGTTTTCTCCTGAGGCAGTGAGCATAGGACTTCTGGGTCCTCTCTCTTCACAATTTTAGATGGTATGCGAGGATGGTCTCTCTTGTAGATTACATTGTACACATGTGCCTGCACTCAGCACAGAGTCAGTCACTCCAGATTGAGCTGGATGGAGCCAGGGAGAGCTTGGCTTGCAGTTCCCAGAGCCATTTCTGTGCAGAGCAAGCCTGAACACTGCCCAGCCCAGCATCTATTTCACTCCTTCAGTTCCCCCAGGAAGGGCCCAGGGTGCCATGGAAACAAAGTCTGAGGGTTGACTGCTCTGGGTCTCAGAAGGCTACCTGGAAACTGGGTTCTCAAGAGTGATCTGAGCCTGTGTAGCGCCGGGGCCCTAAGAAGACTGGCTGGATGTGGAGGTTCTAGCTTGTCTGTCAGACAGAAATGAGGATGCCTGGTATTTCCAGAAGAGAATGTTGTGAGGAGGTGGGAGAGTTGACCCAAAAGGGGACCAGGGAATGCTAGGATGATAGACACGTACCACATCCTGAACAGGGGTTAGCATACCTGGCTGTGCTTGCAATCTGCTGAAAGGTGAGATTGCAGTGAGCTGAGAAAGGAAGCCCAATCACCCCTCCATACCGTATGCTCCCATAAGGCAGAAGTCCAGGCCTGAGAAATGCATAGCTCTAGGAAATGGTATCACCTCCATGAAACTAGAGAGTGTCTCTAGGAGTGAAATACATTTAAACTATAGTTTAAGTCTAGGGATGGGGTTGTGAATAAACTCTGTCTTAATAGTTGCCACATACATATGGACTGTCATAACTTATAGTTTTCATAATTGTTCTTATTGTTTTGTATTATTTATTATTATAAGAAACAGAGCCTTTTATTGGACTACAAGGGGGAGCTGTTAGGGAAAAAGATACAATAAAAAATGAAAAAAAAGGAACTTCAATTAAAAGGAATCTTTAGGACAAAAAATAGCCTTTTTACTAGACAAAAAGGGGGCATTGTTAGGGTGATCTGAAAGCTGCTTGTATTCCATTGCTATTTACTGGCTTCCCATGAAGTCTGGTGACATCCTAGATGAGGATATTGCCACATATACCTGTCTTTATTGTGTAAACCTTGCTCTACCTAATTTAAAGTTGATTAGTTGAATAAAGACCCTCAGCCTAATATGACTGCTGAACTGGGGCAGAGGCCTGTTATGTAGGGACACTCCCCTCCAGAGAAGTAGGATGGAAGAGATGGGGGTAGAGGGTGAGAGGGTGGGACTGGGAGGGGTGGAAAGAGGGCACTGTGATGGAGATGTAACCTGAAGTAATAAATAAATATTAAAAAATAAAATAAAAGCACGGAAATTTTTGTTCTAAAAAAATAAAAACGACCCTCAACCTAGAAATTGGGTAGAAGAGAGATAGGTGGGGAGAAGGGTCACACGTTTTTAGGGAGAAATTAGGAAACCATGAGGGAAGAAGAGAGGGTAGGAGGAAGAACAGGAAGGAAACACACAATGGGTTATATGGAAGATCATATCTCCATGTGGCCTGGAACATTGGCATAGTGTGGAGTATAACAGCCCAGAGGACACATGTATATTATGTGGGGTTTTATTTGGGGAATAGAATTAAAAACCAGATTAGATGGGCTAAGATTGCACAATCCAGGCTAAGGATTAAAAAGAAAAAAGAAAAAAACCATGCATACCTCCTGCCCTGGGCACACAGCTCAGGGATCATGGAAGAAGAAAGAATGGTAAGACTGTAAGAACCAGAGGCGGAGAATGACAACAAGGAAACAATGACTCCTAGTCACAGCAGGGAAGCTCACAGTTGTGTTGTGAGTACAAGATCCTGTAAACCTAAGCCAGACCAAACCCCAGCATGGAGAGGGGAAGAGGAATGGAATCCTCCTTCCAGCCATTGACACTAACAGCTGCTGGCAGAGGGAAAGAATGTTTTCTTTAAGGGTGTGGCTTTAAGAAGGCTGTACACACTCCAGTGGAAGGCCACACGCCCAAGGCCCAAGAACATTTGAATAGCTCAAGTTGGCCTTGATGGGGGAACAAAACCCCTGCTTATTCCTTAAGTAGCCTTTGTCAGGCATTTTGTCATAGTAACAAGGCACCTAAAACACCTGCCCTCTCCCAGAGGCAGACAGGCTTCCCAAACTCTTGGAGTGGGCAGGGGGAACACACATGTTTGCACTGGGAGCACTCGAGCACCTCTCCTTTCATAGGAGCACCATGAGTTTCGTGAAGCCCTTACACCTGCCACCTGTGAGTCCTTCCTCACCTGTGAGTCCCCTACTCCTGGCCACCTGTGAGTGCCCACATCTGCCACCTGTAAGTCTCCCATACCTAGCCATCATTCGTGCTGACTTGGTGTTCCCCGAAGCTCTACAACCCTCAAGGAATCAAAGTTCTATTTGTAACTAAAGCCAAAGAGAGAAGAAGGAAAATTTAGAAACTGAAGCCAGCCACCGCAGCAGCCACCCAGGGGGCACACACTCTGCATCTTCCGCCTGAGGGTCTTACCTTCATACAGCCAGTCGCTGAGGCCATTGTAGATCACCCCCTCCTTCCCTGTCGAGACCACTCGGATTGCCTGCTTCCCGACATGGGCACAGTAGTAGATGTTGTTCTCAAAGATAAATATCTAATTTGGAAAGAAACAAGAGCAGAATTAAGCAAGGAGTGGGCTTAGGTGCTCTTAAATTTGAAATTGCCAGGCTTTTGCTTCCCTGCTGTGTATGTTTGATTGAACAAAGGTGGTCATGGAATCACTTGTAGTTGATTCTACTGCAACATAATCCATATTTAGGGATTGATCAGACACCTGAACTGTGCAGAGTTTGCCCAATGTCACCATTGTTTGTCAATTGAACATCCGAGTTGTTAAGATTAGACAATTTCTGGCTTGATACTTCTGAATATTGGAACAGTGATACTTGGAATTAGATTGATATTTCAGCAATGTGGTTTTTCCTGGTGATTAAATTGTAGCTAAGTGCTGGAGCCCTAGCTTCACATTTCTCAGTTTAGGCTTGTGCCTGTCCGAGCATGTCATGTGGCTGGGTGGTGGTTGGAGGACACCATCATGTGACAATAATACTCACTTTGTTTTGAGGAGTTCAGATCTTGACAAGAGCTATCCCACGGTGGGGACATGGGGAATCTGGGAAGTCAAGGGCTGTCTTGGCCTAGGCCAAGGTAGGCCAGGCTGACTCACAAAAGGGATGAGAAACAGTTGTATTGGCTACTTAAAAATTCACAGTTCAGTGTGACAAGCACCTTCACACCATCACACCAGCTGACCACAGAATGTTCTCACCATCCACAGCTGACACCACCACTCCCCACCATGAGGCACAGCCACCCACACTTCTCCACAGCTCCTGGCCCCCAGCACTGCAGTTCAATTGTCTGTGAACTTTTCTCTCATGGCTGTTCATATACCAGGCAGTGTCTGTCCTTCTGTGGCTGGTTTATTTCCCTCAGAACATTCCCTCAGCAATGTCCTCAAGGGGTCATTGATGTTACAGCATGGGCCAAAATCCTCAAAAGGAGATTTTCAGCTGAGACCTGAACACATAGGATCAGGAATGAACGAGAAGCTGGAAGGTGGGATGATGGCATCTGAGAGGGTCAGATCTGGAGACCGGGATCTCGACAGGGTGAGGTGGGTGGAGAAATGGGGACAAGATTCTTGTGAGCCGAGGATCAGTGAAGGAGGACAGGGAGCCAGTTTCTAAGGATCTTCCAGGAGACCAGGTGCTATGGAGAGCTGTTGGCTGATGCCTGGTTAAGGGCAACACAGTCAGATGTAGGGAGCAGAGAGAGCACATGCTATGAGTGAGCTGAGAGCTGGGCTGATGGTGCAGGCAAGGTTCTCTGATCATTCTCTTGGGCCTCAGGGGGACGGCAACACACCAGGAGAGCTGCGTTGTGGCCCAAGCAGAGTTTGACTTTGGGTGCATCATTGGCTTTCTAGGGGAAGGGACAGAGTTGGTCCACACAACAGTTCTCAGAATTCAACACATAACACATGGCACTGGGAGATTTAAAAATTCCTAGTTCTCAGACCATAAATCCAGCTGGAGTCTCTGGAACGGAACCCAGACCCAGGCACTGAAAATTTGAAGTACATCCTGGCGACTTTCATCTGCAGTCAAATTTAAGATCCAGTGGCCCAGGGACTGGCCTGTCTCCTGAGCTGTCACACTGAGTCAGCCTATGCAGAGCCCCTTGTCAATTCTGCCCATGTATTCAGCACCCATGGCACTTCACAGTATGCAGACTGCGCAGACAGAGAAAAGGACCAGGAACTAAAGCCAGAGTTTGTTATTGTTTACAGAAATTCTAGAAAAAAATGTTGAGAGAAGCTATTTTGCTTAATACAGAAAAATGAAAACACACTATTTTGTGCTTCCTGTGATTTTACTGGAGATTGTCTGACCCTGCTAACCCTAGTTTCCTTTTACTTTTTATTTTGAGACTTTCACTAAACTCTCCAGGCTGGCCTTGAACTTGGAATCCTCCTGCCTCAGTTTTCTGAGTGGCTGGGATGACAGGCCTGCACCTCCAGGACTATGAATGCCTTATGTTGAAATACAGTGTGTTGTCTCTGGAAGACTCTTCAGCTACTATTGGTTTTCAGCATAGGCCTCCTGCTTCCTAACGTGTCCACTTCAACCCGAAACACGCTGGAAAACTTCCAGAAGCAAGGACACATCCTAATTTAATTTAAGCACCTGTTCTTATGGGTTTGCCTAAGATGAACCCCTAAATTTGAGCTCCTTTTATGCACCCAGCCAGCAAAGGCTTTTTGAATCAAGCCAGGCTGTAGCCAATTAGTATTTTGCATAAATAAGATGTGCAGCAATGGGAATCAAGGCTCCTTATGCCTCAGCTTTCAGCTGCAGAGAGGAGTGCTGGGCTAGAGCATTCTCCACAGAACTTCCCTGCATTCAAGTGATGCTGTCAGGTAGAGAAGGGAAGACATTTCCTGTGCTGCCTGTGGGTCTGTGGTGCTGGGCATAAGGACAGTGGAATGCTGGGGTGTCGCTCTGGGCCCATGGATGCTGGGATACATGGCTGGCTTTTCATTTTTTTACCCACTAGGCACACAGCGGGCAGAGGGTTCAGGCTCTTATGCTTCCAAGTGGATATGGCAGGGGTGACAATGGCCCAGTAGAGGCTGCTGACATTAAGACCTGGCCATACACATATCAACCCCTCTGCCTAGCCTACACTAACCTCTCAGCCTTGGCCTGTTACACTACTCATGTTCCCTGACCCAACACAGAACGATTCAGCCTTCTGTACCCAGGCTCACCTCACAGATCCCAGCCACGCTATAGTCTTTATTAAAGGACCATTTCCCAACTGGGCGTGTTGGAGAATGCCTTTAATCCCAGCACTCGGGAGGCAGAGGCAGGCAGATCTCTGTGAGTTCAAGGCCGGTCTGGTCTATAGAGTGAGTCCTGGACAGTCAGTACTGTTACACAGAGAAATCCTGTCTCAAAAAAAAAAAAAAAAGAGGACCATTTCCCTCACACCCTTGGGTTCCTGAAAGTCTAGCACCATTTCCTTCCACTTCAGAATACAGTTTACTATCTGATAGTGAAGATCCTCCATGCTCAAAGTCTCTCTGTGTGGCTGGCTCCTTCTTCCACACAGATCGGGGCAAGGTGCTACATGAGGTGACGTGGGAGCCAGGGCTGTCAGTGGCCTGTAGCAGCTCCCACTCTACAGGCACCATTTGGTCCCCGGTCAGGGGGCTATGGTGGGAGTGTGATGACTAATGCCAACTGTCAACTTGACAGGTTCTAGAATCACCTGGGAGACAAACCCCAAGCACATCTGTGAGGGAGCGTCTAGATTAGCTTAATGGAGATGAGAAGACCCAGCCCCGCTGTGGTGGTGCCAGTCTATAGGTGGGGTCCTCCAGGGCAACAAAAGAGAATCCAGCTAAGCACTAAAACTCATCTCTTTGTGGATGCAATGACCAACCACCTCATGTTCTTGCTGACACACCTTCCTAACCATTAAGTGTAGTACGCCCAAACTGTGAGACCCCCAAACTGTGAGACAAAATGAACTCTTCCTTCCTTAAGTAGATCTGTCATATCCTCAAGAAAATGAACTAATCCAGGGAGGTCATGGAGACTCTGGTTGGTGATGTAGGGGTGTTGGTGTCATTTCTGTCCCTTTCCTCTTTCTCTCTTCTTCCTACCTGTCATGACCTGAAGAAGCTTCTTTGCTTCACACTCTTCTCTCTATGACCTCAAGTACTTAGGGACAAGTGACTATGGATTTGGAGGAAGAACATGTCACATAATGACATGAGTATGAGAAAGGCTTGAAGATCAGGAATGGGTGTGCTTTGGTCATCTCCAGTAGCCTGGAGGAGTTGCTGAGTGGCACATAGGTTGGAGAGAGACACCAAGAGAGAAAGACAGGGTACATCATGGCACCCTGTGTCCCAAAGAAGTTTGGGCCACTTTCCTTTTGTAATGGGAAGCAGAGGCACAGGGGAATAATAGAACTGACTTAATACTTCAGAAACAGCACCACAGTGGTTGGGGGTGATAGGAGGCACATAGCCAAGGGCTCAAACTATGGAGAAAAGGTCACAGTAAGAACACAAGAATGGTGAAGACTGATTAGAAACAAAGTATTGTAAAGAGTATACCCAGGAAGGAGAGTCATATTTGAGTGACTGCACAGACATTATGGCAAGAGGGAAGAAGAGAGATAAAACAGGGAAAAGATTTGGAGAAGGTCCTCAGATTTGTACTTTGTTAGGCTACAGGCAAGATGTTCTGAAATCCTCCACAGGCACGTGGTGACAGACCAAGAGATGTTGGAGTGGTCCTCCATAGAAGAAAGCTGAGAGCACGTTGACCTCCAAGAAGCTAAGAGTTTTATAGGCAGAGGGCAGCACTGAAGATGACCCTAAGCTTTGTCCTGTGGGTAGAGAAGCAGATCCTCTGAGGACCATATTGAAGTTCCTCCCACCTGACAGGCTGTATGTGAAGGGGACACTATAGCCCCAAATTATTTCATAAGTGCTTTAGACAGCCTGTCATAACTCCTCTTCGCCCACACCACATTAGCAAGTGCTCTGGTGATAAGGCTAGGAGATGGATAAGTACCCAATTCTCCCTCCTGAAATCATATTGAAATCACTAGGCATTGAGGTACAGCAGCTGAGCAAACAGCTCATTATAAGATGATTTACTCTTATTCTTCCTCCTGGGACCACAGGATAAAATGCTGCAGAACTTTTCTTGGGATTCCAAACCACTACTTACCTATTCTCAGTTATTTTCCACCTCAGATTCCTCCTGGACAGCCTTATCTTTTGCTTTACCCCCTCACTTCTCTTCGGGCTCTAGTATGTTATTTGCCCTCTTCTTGGTCCTGCTGTGACTTATGGCACAAGAAGGGGTATGATTTTTTTCTTCTCTCTGAGTTAGATTTGCTATTGCTGAACCTCCATCTCATTTTCTTAAAACACATTCCTAGATATATATGAATGTGGTAGTTTGAATGAGAATGGTCCTTATTGGTACATATATTCAAATACTTGGTCTTCCCCCCTCCCCCCCCCGCCGCCAATAGGTGGAACTATTTGGGAAGGATTAGGAGGTGTGGCCTTTTTAGAGTAGGTTTGCCAGTTGGGGGGAGGGTTTTGAGGCTTCAAAAGACTGGAGCGGTTCCCAATGTTCCCTCCTTGTTTCCTGCTTGCAGGTCAAGATGTGACCTCTCAGATGTTACTGCCACCATGATTTTGTTCTTCCATCACGGACACTAACTCTCTAAAACTGTAAGCCCAATTAAATGACTTCTTTTATAATTTGCCTTGTGTGTGTGTGTGTGTGTGTGTGTGTGTGTGTGTGTGTGTTTCCCAGCAAAAGAAAATAACTAACCCCACTCTAGGCACCAAATTCTGTCTTAAGTTATGGTTTCTATTGATATGAACAAACAGCATGGCCAAGGCAGCTTATAGGAGAAAGGGAGCTTATATTGTCTGAAGGACAGGAGTCTATCAGCATCATGGTGGGGAGCTGGCAGCAGACAGGCATGACACTAGAGAAGCAGTGGAGAGCTTACATCCCGATTTACAATCAGGAAGCAGAGAGCACACTGTGAATGACTCCAGTCTTTTGAAACCTCAAAGTCTGTCCACAGTGACACACCTCCTCCAACAAGGCCACACGTCCTAATCCTTCCCAAACAGTGCCACCAACAAGGCAGTAAGTATTTAAGCATATGAGCCTATAGTAGTTATTCTCATTCAAACTACTACAATGAGATTGGAAGATAGGAATCTGATACAGCCTAGACTGATTTTGAGTGCATGTGCAGTATGGCAAACTGTGTTCTATGAGTGAACTTTTAGGAAGAATACCTTATTTATCATCTCACGCCTATGCAAAAGTAGTCATACATATGATTGAAATCAGATGCATCATGGGAGAGGACATGTGGGCAGAGAAAAGCTTATCCAACCCATCTGCTAATCAAAAAAGAGAATCACTCAAGCTAGGCCCCTAGCAACCAGCTCCTCCTTTTCTAGGACCCCATAAAAAGAAAGCCTCAAGTAATAATGGAGATACTCAAGCCTCTTGCACTCAGGTAGCCCACTGCTTCTCTTGGCAAAGTATCTAAAGCTTTTACTTGTGTTTTATTCTTAATAAAATTTCTTGCTGTTTTCCTTGTATGTGTGCATCTTTCTCAGTTTCTTGAAGATGGCACCAGGAACTGGGAAATAACCAGAGACTCCCAGTGATAGTCAGAAAGGGACCGTGCTCCAGAAAGCTATCTTTCCTGTATGTGGCTGTTTGTGGTGGTTTGAATAGGAATTGCCATAGGCTCATAGATTTGAATGCTTAGTCACTCGGGAGTGATGCTACTTGACAGGGATTAGGAGGTGTGGCCTTGTTGGAGGAAGTGTGTCACTGAGAGTGGGCTTTGGGATTTCAGAAACCCAAATCAGGACCAGTGGCTCTCTTTTTGTTTTCTGCGTGACAATCCAGTTGTAGAACTCTCAGCTCCTTCTCCAGCACCATGTCTGCCTTTGAGCTGCCATGCTTCCCACCATGACAATAATGGACTAAACCTCTGAAACTGTAAGCCATCCCCAGTTAAATGCTTTCATTTTATAAGAGTTTCTGTGGTTGGTCATGGTGCCTCTTCACAACAATAGAAGACTGACTAAGGCACTATTTATTATCCCTCATAGAAGGAAATTCTTCCAGTATTAATCTGAACAATAATCTGAATCATCTGGGTTATAACTAATGGAGGCTTCCACTGTGCATGTTCGTGTGTCTGCATGTGTGTGCATGTGCATGCATGTGTGTGTGTGCATGTGTGAAAATGTTCACCTTTAATATTTATAAACCAACTCACATAACACTACAGGCAAAGCATAGTCACATGCTCTGAGGCTGGATACCAAACAGCCAGAAGGGACACATACAGCTAAAGAGGCAGCTAACTACATGAGGAAGCAGGGATGAGGTAATTACTATAATTTGGTCCAATTAGCTTTTAGTCTTGGAAAATCAAGGCCAAAGGGAACAATATTGAATAGCTTAATGTTTGATTAAAAAAAAAGAAAAGATGGTGGTACAGCAGTGGGCAGGATGATGACGGAGGACGGACTCTGGACTTGAGGGAGAAGCTCAGACATGCTCTCCAGCTGTAGGCTGCCCGACTCTGCGCGTGGCAGTGGCCCTTACTTCATCTGATCTCCTTCACTGTAGAAAAGGGCCTGCAAGGGTTGTCTCTAAGAGAGGTCTTCCATCTGTGACTATCCTGAATCTAAAATCTCCAAGAATGTTTACAACTGGAAAATACCTGTGGAAAATTGATTAGCTGCACTGTGGCCAGTAAAACTGACATTAGAACATTTACCACATAGTGAACCCAACACGTCTCACCAAAGATGAAAGGAGAGCATCTGCCTCTGTTGATCGAAAGCCCCAATGATCACCGTTCCAATCTTCCCTCAGTCACCATTGCACACAGCTTCCCAAGGCTCAGGACTACCTCCAGGTGGTGGCGAAGGTTCCAGCAGCCTCGCCTGGCCCATTCTACTCTTTCTCTTGACTTAAAGTCATCAAGCATGACTTTACCGACATTTCCTCAGCTGGTGTTGTGACACGCCGCATGAAACTATTTGTCCAGGCTTTTCTAGACAGTTGATACTGTAATGTACCGTCACCTAAAAACGTATGATTGGGAACTATGTAATCAAGTTACATAACTACTAAAAATAGAATAGAAAAATCCCTCATGTTTTAATTAAGCTTATGATTTTCTGTTGGGCTGCATTCATAGCTGTCCTTGGACATATATGGCACAAGGAACAAAGGGCTGTGGCTTTGATCCATCTGTTAGTGTGAATCAAACTGGTTGGCTAATTGTGGAAGAACCATCATTATTGCTTTAGTGATAGTCATAAGAAGGTTATGTGTTTCTCAAGATTTCTGAATAAATCTTTATTCAGCTGGGAACACTGTAGGAAACACACCATGGCTGACTCACGCAACTGAAACAGTACACACAAATAAACCAATAAAGGTGGTATGTCCTTTGTAGGTGGCAGAAAGAAGTTGAGCAAAGATCCCTCCAGCCACAACTGAGGAGTGTTTCCCAGTTGGTGTCTCTTGATGGCCTTGTTCTCTGTTCAAACTATACAGGACACTTCTAGTTCTAGGTGTGGTTTAAGTAACAGGCCTTGGAAGGGCAAGATAGTTACCAGTGATGCTATCAGAGATTGAAAAACTCTGCTCTGTGTAGAACTTCAGCTAATTTTCTGCTCCTATTGTCTGGAAACCTGGCAAGAGAAGAATGTCAAGTCTCCTTGTGGACAGCATGGTATATGAAGCATATGAAAAGCGTTTCTGGATGGGAGGAATGGTGGGTGCTGGCAGCAGCCATAGACATTGGGGGCAGCTGTAAATGCTCTCTCAGCATGAGCCTGGGGATGGTGCCATTGTGTTATGTAACTACCTAGAATGCAGACCGTTGGCTTCCAAGAAATAAGGCAGGGGCATATCCACACTTACTTACAAGACTCCTCTTGTCTTGCAGAGGGAATGTGTTATGTAACTACCTAGAATGCAGACCGTTGGCTTCCAAGAAATAAGGCAGGGGCATATCCACACTTACTTACAAGACTCCTCTTGTCTTGCAGAGGGAATATGGGGGCAGATCTCTTGGAGCTGGAGGTACAGGTGGTTGTTAGCTGCCTGACGCGGGTGCTGGGAACTGATCATGGTGAGGGAGCTTCCTGCTGTGATGTAACACCATGACCAAAAGCAGCTTGCGGAAGAAAGTGCTATTCTGCTTACACTTCACTTGCACTTTTTTCAACGTTCACTTAAGTATCAAATTAAGACATAGCAGGAACTCAAGGCAGGAACTAATGCCTTCATGACGGAAGGGTACTTACTGGCTTGCTCAGCCCAGCCCACTTTCTTATAGAGCCCAGGGTCAACTTGCCTAGCTATGACACCACCCACAATGAACGAGGCCTCCCATATCAGTCATCAATGAAGAAAACACACCATAGGTTTGCCCACAGGCCAGTCTGGTGGGGGCATTTTCTCCAGTGAGGTTTCTTTTTACCATAGTGACTCCAGCTTGTGACTAGTTGATATCAAACCAGTCAGCACAGAACCAAGCGTGGGTTCACTGTAGTACATGCTCTTAACAGTGAGCTATGTCTCCAGCCCTAACCTAGTATATTAATTGTCCCTTGGTTGTTTGGTGTATGTTCTGTTTTTTTATTGCAATAGAAAAACTGTGTGCATTTTCATATGAAAAACATTGTCAGTGATTTTTCTTCCTGGGATAAATGTCTATAAATGGAAATTACAAGTCATGCTTATCTTGTTATTAATGTGTGGTTAAAGGACACAAATAAGCAGATCAAAGAATTTCACAGTGGGCTAAACACACTGGTATGTTTGTGATGATGGAAAGAAATTGTACTACATGGTGGGTGACTATTTTGATTATCAGCTTATCAAAGTCAGCATAAAAACAGTGCTGAACACCACTACGAATGTATTCTCTCCCACAGAGTGCAGACTGGCAGAGAACATAGGGAAGCAGCCAGAAGATCCTATAGGGAGATGAATTAGATGAAGATCCTTAGGGAGTGATGGCATGTTTGGCTATATTCAAACTTACTTTGAGGCAGAAGGGTTGTGCTGGTGTTCTGTTGTGCAAATGGGTAGCTGTGACTGGCAGTGATCTGCAGTCTGTCTCAAAACACCCAGACAGGTGATCTGGAAACAGTCTCAACACAAAGGTGAAATGCTAATTACCCTGACTACATTACTGATGTATATGTGGGTTTAGAAATACCATGCTGCACCCCATATATACACAGTTATTACATATCAATTAAAATTATTATTAAGAGGACCAAAGAAAAAGCTCAGTGGGCAAAGACACTTCCCATGAAGCCTCTAACAACCGAAATTCAATTCTCAGAATCCACATGTTTGAAACTCTGACATGTTGTCCTCTTAACCTCCACACACCTGCCATGGCACATTCATGGGGGCATACTCACATGTGAGTACGTGTTCAGTGTTCATACACACACACACACACACACACACACACACACACACAATATAAAAGTAAAATAATATTACCATAGGGATAATCAGGAAGAAAAGATTTTTTCTGGAAGTAAAGCATTATTGCTACTTTTCAGCCCCATTCCCCAAAACTCCTGAGCCCAGCCACCTGAGCATGAGGGAGATAGCCTCAGGTTTGCATGCACATGCTTCATGCTTTCCCGGGAACTCAGGAGGCAGCAGGCTCAGTGGCCTGAGAACTGAGAGGGTGATGACGTGCAGATTTACACGCAGGCACTCACATGCGCTTCTCGTGGAAGCTGCTCCAAATGTTTGGAAATCATCCCACGGGACAGGGCTCTGGGTCATGAACTGACTACTCTACAGAAAGACAACACAAACATTACTTCTGTCCCTGCAGTTCGACTACTTCACTGCCCAAGTAGGCAGAGTGGCCTTCTATTGTCAACCTTCCACTTTGGAAGGGGCAGTCAGTGTTCTTCGCCATGATAACTCTGAAGACTTGGCGAATCTTAAGCAATTCCATATTAAGAGTGTCAGTCCCAAGAGTATCTCTTAGGCCATGAGCTAAAGTTGAGATGCTAAATGAACTTTACAATGATTCAAATTCTCAGTCTAGTCTCAAAATCAATAATAATGTTATTTGATTATAATTTACATACTGACATACTGTTCTTGTTTCCTTGGTTTGTTTTGTTGATGTTTTTTGAGAGCAGGTTTTTCTGTATAGCTTTGGCTATCCTAGAACTTGTTCTGTAGACCAGGCTGGCCTTGAACTCACAGAGAGCCACTTGCCTCTGCCTCCTTGTTCTCTGGTATCTTATTACTTCATGTTTTAACACTAACTAAGTGGTTTATTTCATAGTCCCCTGTTACTCTGTCAGCCTGGGATCCAGGATTCTTGGTTCTTTCCTTTGGGTCCTGCAGAGGATGTGGCAAAACCCCTCTTAGTTGCACTGTAATTTCATTGTCCCTTCATAAAGCACAGATGATCCCACCTGCTGGCCTCTAAGGATAAGAGCTGACAAAGCCTTGGAGGTTATGAACACATTTAAAGGTAATGTGTCACTAGTATAATCGGCATCATCCTCCCCATTGATGGCACCATTCTCCTCACAGCACCCTTGTCCTTCTCCTGCTCTACTATATCCTCCTAAGGTCTTCCCTACAAAATTAAGAGTAATGTATCCCCTTAAGACTCCACTCCAGTGAGTTCAGACAGGATTTAACCCAGAAGGGCAGAACATGGAGCTGAGAAACAGAAGGGTTTAAGACAGTCCCAGCTCACATTTTGCCATTAAGCACTGGTCACTGCCCTTCCATAGTGCCTCACTGAACCAAGATGGAGAGTCCAAAAAATCGTGGAGGAGACCTGCCCATCAGTATTGTTCTCAACAGAGAAGGCAAAAGTTTCTTTTCCAAGTCGCACACTGAGAAAAATCTAGGGACCTTTCCACATCTGTTTAACTCACATTTTACCCAGAGAACTGTAATTTATTACTTTTCAAATTCCAAGGGGAAAACAGCACACACTCAGTATTGATGGCAGAGATACTTTGATATGGGAGTGAGGGAACTTCATAACCAAGTACATAGGTTTAACACTCCTCATGCTTCTAGGGACAGCCAAGTGGCCACAATCATGGGAGCAATGCACACAACTCATAAACCTATGTGGTTCATAAAGGAGACACAGGTGCTAACCACAGGATGGCCTGGACAGGTTTCCCTGTCCAGGGAAGGGTTAGCAGGTGTTGGAAACTGCTGGGAGGAACCTACAAGTGTCCTAAGGACAGGTAAGAGGAGGTGCTATCCTCTTCATCTGTAGGGCTGGCAGGCCTATTTGGGCAGTCAGACCTGAGCTGAGAAGGGAAGGTGAACAGGGTGTGGTTAGGATAGGAGCATGAGAGCATCCCAGGAGAGAGGGCTGCACTGGCTGAGGCCCTGAGCCAATCAGAGGACAGTCCACAGTGGAACAAGCAGGGCAGAGCATGGGCATGGGGCTAAGGAAGATGTTGGGTGTCTATGAGGTTCCTAGAGGCACCTCAATAATCTTGTGTCTTTGTCTGAGAACAGGGGATCCCCGAAGGGCTGGCTGTGCTCACAGCGACTGACTGTTCTAAAGGAAGGAATGAGAGCTGCTGTTCACAACCACACACACTGGGTGGGAAAGCAGAGTGGGCAAGGGACATCAGCAGCTGCTCAGATGAGGGATGACCGTGGCCATGAGAATGCAGTGAGTCAGGTAGAGTCCCTACAGCTTGATGCTGCTCTGGACACGGGTAAGGGAATGCTAGTCACCGAGGAGGCTAGGAGAGCACGGTGGCACGGCCACCCTCTGGTCACTAGAGCTAGGTTATGTGTGGAAACCACAAGGTCACACTTCCAACACACTAAATGTGACCATCTGGGTGGACACAGAAAATGGTCTCCATCTCTGGCTGTGGTCCTGAGGAGCTGGAGTTATTGCTGTGCATGTAGCTGTTTAGCTCCAAACTAAGTAGGACCTTTTGCAGAAGTGCCTTTGGGATCTTTATCGTCCCTTTGTCTTTAGCCAGCTCTGCCACCCACACCTGAGACTGTGCTGTCCAAGGCAGCACCTACAGCAACCATCCCTTCCAGGGCCAGCATCCCCGGTTCAATGCTATGTTCTCCATATAGCCGGTCTACTTCTTTACCTCTGCAACTTGTCACTCTTCTGGCGCCTAGTCTCATGTGCCACCAGGAAAGCGGTGGTATCAAATAAGTCACCAGAAGGACCAGCATTCTCCCCTGGGTAGCCATAGTTCTTTGAATAGTTCAGGGCTAAGGCATTTAGAGCTGCACCATGCTGGGAGGCATGGCAAACTTACATAGGTGTGTTCACAGGGACCTCCCTGGACCCTGAACTCCCCATACAGGATGACAACCACTTGGCCTGTGTTGAGAGTAGCTATGCTGCTGGAATCCTCAGCTCAGTCACAGTTGCTGGGCCAGTGAGTTCATCCACCAGCAAAATGACTGTGGAAAGTACCCAGGCCATGGCTCTATGGAATTGCTAAGCTTTACTGGCAGGTAGGGCTGGGCATCTCCTTTAAAGTCCACTGTTTCTCTGCTCTGCCCCGTGGCTTTCAGTGGGAGGCTCTCTGCATCTTCTTCCCTGGGCACTGGAATGGTGTGTGGTCCAGGTATGTGTGTTTCAAGGATTCTATACTGCAACAACAAGGATGGACCCAGTGCTGGGCTCCTGAATGGTTCCTTCTCTCAGAGAGAGAGAGAGAGAGAGAGAGAGAGAGAGAGAGAGAGAGAGAGAGAGAGAGA
>CAJQZJ010016246.1:893610-923652 GCA_907164525.1 Lophiomys imhausi | reverse complement strand
GGGTAGGTAAGTCCTTCATAATTCCTGCTCTACAATCAATGTCTTTCAGAGAAACAGGGCCAAACGGCTGAAGATTGATGCTGTAATGTATGGAGAGAAAATGGGAACTGTCCAGGCAGCCACTGGTATGTCATTTTTTAGTTTTGGAAGCTGCAGGCCCTGCACTTCCTATATAATCAGATATATTTATCCCTCTCAGGTCTCTGAGGTGGTTGAAGAATAGATAGCTAGAGTCTCATAGTTAAATTTTGAGTTGTTTAGGAATCAAGAGGGTGTTCTGGATCTAAGAAGATATTTTTAAAATTGTGAGACAAGTTAGTATGAAAGCTGAGTTAGATATAGAACTTCAAACGCATGGAGATGGTTAGATAGTAGAATGTTAAAATCATGTGCCAAATACATATGGACTGGACATTGGGAATGTATGCTAAGCCATATAACTCACATAATTGTGGCCTATTTATTTCTGTTGTTTTGTATTGTATTTATAGTTATAAGAAAAAGAACCATTTTTTGGACTGAAAGGGAGAGCTGTTGGGGGGAAAAAAGAAATACCTTAAACTAAAAAAAAAAAAAAGAAGGGAAGAGGATGGGGGGTTGAGGGGGAGGAGGACGGTGGAAGGGTGGGACTGGAGGGGGGAGTAGGGAGGCGATTGTGATTGAGATGGAACTTGAAGAAATAAAAAATAAATCATTAAAAAAAAGAAATCTACAACCAGTCAAAACACAGAGAACAACTGTCCATGGGCTGCCCATCCCCACCTGGTACATGTACAACACAACTTCTACAGCTAAGGCTCAGGGAACACTTGGAAAGAGGGGTAGAAATATTCTAAGAGTCTGAGGGGCAGGACAACAACAATGAGACTGTGTCTTCTATATAAGTCAGGGAGCTGCACTCATGAAGTCTTAACAATATGGCCTGCACAATGACCACCAGCTGCCATTCCAGTGTGGATGGGGAAATCTCACAAGGCCCCAACCCTAGATGAACAGCTATGGGCAATGGGTGCTAAGAGGGGGAGAAACACTCTTCTCTAAGGATGAATCCCCGATATGTTATCCTATCCTAAGTGGTAAACCCTAAACACACACACACACACACACACACACACACACACACACACACACACAAATCAAAATTAAATGGACTCATTAGGCTGCATTTATATATACACACTCACATGTATATATGTCTGTGTAATGATAATAATTAAAGGAGAGGTCATAAATTTGAGTCAGGGGCATGGGAGGAGTTGGAGGGAGTGGAAATGGTGTAAATGCAGTAGTCGTCTATAGAACTCCAAATAAAATAATGTGAAAGAGAAAATGTTCACAGAAAGAGCAGCCATCTTCTCTTGCTGTCTTCTGACTGTAACAAGTTCATGTTGCCTCCTGCTGCTGTGGCTTCCCTGTCCTGCAACTTGGAAATGTTCACTCTCCCAAACAAACCCTTTCTCTCCTCAGTTGCTTTCGTCACAGCAACTGGAAAAGAAACTAAGACAATATTAATAAAATGACCCTGGGTGATCTACATGGGTTCCTGGGAAACATGCAGTTTGATCTTGTGCTTCCTTCCTCCCTAATTGCTGCAATAATGGCCTTATAACTCGGAAGTGACATCAGTGATCCAAACTTGCATGACAGCCGCAGGATCCTGGGACTTTGAAGAACCTTTGTACTCTTCTTAACGGGACCTGCTGACCTCATGTTAGCTTTGGGGCCTGTCTTGGATTCCTCCTTCTGAGATCCAAGCCTGACTGTGAAGCTGGGGACAGGCACCTCGCAGCCAATGTGTGCACCAGCTCCAGGGAAGCTCAGCAAATCAGCTGACTGTGAGGCAATGGTCACCCGTACCACAGCGCCGACCACATTAACATTCATTACAGTGGCACTAACTACGTGACCTCCAGGCAACCCATGAGGTCCCATCTGAGAGAAGATGAGGTAGGAGAAGCTGGGCAGTTTGTCCACTGAGACAGAGTCAGCAGGTGACAGAGCTGGGTCTGGTCCAGGAACCAGTTTCAGGTCTCTGCCTGTGGCCTCGGGGCTGAGCTACTCTCCACACTCTACAGTCTACTTCAGGCATGGTGGTGGAGGAAGGTCTCCATGCAGGACATCAGAAGTCTTGATAACTTGGGAACCTCATCTTTGTGGGGCTTTCCCAGGGTCACAGTGTAAGTCTAGCCAGCCATGGGGACATCATGGATGTGGCCATGAATCTACTTATTCCCTCTATCTCTCTCTCTGTTTCAAACCCTCACATGGTCCATGATGACAATGTAACTTCTTAGGTCACTGGGTCCAAAGTCTTTTGAGGGATCCTTCAGTGTCCACATTGTCTAATTTACAATGGAAAGACAATTTTCCCTCCAACAAATGCCAAAACACAACAAAACCCAAAGTATATGAGACAATAACTTACCGCAATCCCATTCCTAACTTCATAACTCCCTATGATGGAGATTAATGTTCCCATGGCCAGAGAGGAATGAAATATCTGAGAAAGAATCCAGAATCTCGCTTTTAGAAAGATTCTGTGGGCTAGAACTGGGCTCTCTCTCTCATGGGTGTTTAGTGCTAGTAGCTGGGTCTGTCTACCCCTACCTCCAACTTCCTGGGAAAGATCACTTCTTTTCCAGAAGGTTCAGGTTTCACGCCTCACTTAGGCATTCACAGGAACTCATTTTCCTATCTTAGGGCCATCTATTCAGAGGCAGACTGAAGTCTTCATCTTTATACTCAGCCTCCTGCCTCAGCTAAGCTTGCTTTAGGGCCACATACCTTGTCTTCACTGCCCTGCTGAGCCCACATCATCCCAGTCCCCTAAGAAGCTTCTAGAGACATCACCACCTGCATTTGCCACACATGGGAGATGTTTGTTTATTATGGATGAAGTTACTTCATTCCTAGGAGCTGAGGTCAGACGAGCCCTTCTTCTGCCTTTAAGTGGGGCCATAAGGCCCTTGCTCCTAAACTCAATCTTCATGTTCTTGTTTGGGGACATGACAATGTCTCCTTTTTATCTCCTCCAGACCCTGTTTGTAGGGATCTGGGAAAATGGGTGGACTCACAGAATGGTTTGCATTTGAGTTCTTTGTCCCTGACCAACAGTATTCTCCAGCCCTCTGCCAGTCTTTGCCATTTTGGTCTGAGAGCAGGGTACTATGATTTGTGGATGGATAAGTTCTCCATTTAGTTCCACTTAACTGCCCAGCTCCATGGCTCCCATGGGAGGCCCTGGGCCCGTGGGATGTGTCCTGATACGTCCCAATTCCCACTCGGACCCTCTATGTCCATCCTTCATTAAATATTGCTGCTACATGTGATCCTGGAGAAAGGAGTAGGGGCTATCTCCCATGGGCCGGGTGCAAGCACAGGGAGGTGGCTCCAAGCCAAGGAAGTTGTTAGTAGCATTGGTTGCCTGCACTGTCCTGGTATGGATAGAAGGTCCCGAAATACCCAAGTTTATCCAAGATGGCTGGAAACCTAAGGTTTTAGATGACACGTAAATAATAGGGGCAGACTGGAAGCAGGTGGATCTCTCTTCTTTGTAGCCTGGATGGAAAACACCAGTAGTCAACATGAGAAATTGTGTATCTGAGTTTCAAATTCCCATGCCTCATTATGGGATGTTCCTTCTGACCTTAGTGCCGAAGCCTGGTTCTCAAGGGGATGGGATGAGAGGCAGGACCTCAAGAGAGCATGGAGTCAAATGGGTGGAGGGAGTCCTCATTGGTGGGATGCCTCTGAGAACTCTTTGGCCCCTTCAGCATGAGAGGACACAGTGAGGAAAAGGCAGGTTGCTGGTCTTCAGGCCATTTCCTGTCAACCAAATCTACCAGAGCCTTGACTTGGATGTCCAGATTGTGGAGTATGAGAAAAGAACCTCTGTTCTTTATAGATCACCTAGTCTGTGGCATTTTGTGGCAGCAACATAAATGGACTAAGACCTAGACCTTCATGTGTATGCGTATGCATATGCATGTGTGTATATGTGTATGTGTGTGTGCATGTGCGTGTTTATGTGTGTGTGTATGCATCTCTCATTATGGTACCCAGGGCCACTCCTTTTGTTTTCCCTAAGGCTCTGAAGGCCTTTTCAGAGTCTTGGAGATTCCTAATGGGTCTCATGGCTGTGACATTTCACATGTCAAGAATTCTGTGCTGGTTTGTGGAGTAGGAGGGGTGGCTGGAAGCAGCCCTGGGTCTGGGATGTCATTGTCCTAGTTAACTCTTTTGTCCATTTAATACAAGCTAGAATGATCTAAAAGAGAGAACCTGAATTGAGAAAATGCTTCTATGTGATTGTCCTATAGGCAAACCTGTAGAGTATTTTCTTAATTAGTTATTGACGCAGGAGGGCCCAGCCTGTTGTGGACAATGCCTCTTCTGGGCAGGTGGACCTGGGGTGTATAATAAAACAGACAAAGCAAGCCATGGGGAGCAAGCCAGTAAGCAGTATCCCTCCATGGCCTCTGCACCAGTCCCTGCCTTCAGGTTCCTGAAGCTCTGGCCCCAACTTACCTTAATGAAGAACTATAAGTTGTAAGGTGACATAAACTCTTTCCTCCCCAAGTCGCTTTTGGTCATGGTGTTTTTTCACAGCAATAGAACCTGTCTTAGCTAGTCACACATCAGTGTTGACACCAATAAACAGATTTGTTTAAAGATAGATGTGGCCATTATTTCCATAGAATGAGGGCCTGTTGAGATTCAGTGTTCATCTAGTCAGAAGAGGCCCCCCGCCTGCGAGCAGCAGCAGCCAGGGCCTCCCACCTGCCTACAGGGCTGAGTGAGGACATCTCCAAGCTCAATGGGGAGTCTGTGCTGGAATATTTTAATATGCAGCCAACTTTGTGCTATGAGGTTGGTAATTAGCACTTCTGGAAAATCAGTGCACTCCAGAATTTAAGAAAAGTGAAAATGTTAATTAATGAAGCAAAATCTCTAAATCCTTATAATATCAGGAGTTATCCAAGCTGCATACACTTAGCATCGGGAAGACGTGATTGGAGGGGCCGTGATGGAGTCACGGGGACAAGGGCCTTCCTTCACATTCACTTGAGCACCTACTTTCCTTACTAGAAAAGCAGTGTGCTCCCCGTCAGCCAAGCAATCACCCCACAGATTACCAACCTCCAATACTTAGAAAGACTTCTAGTCAGGGCGGATACAATTGTTAGTAGATAAATAAGAGGGGTTTCCAATAGAAGTACCGTGGGGACTGTGGAGATGAGTCCATGGGTAAAGTGCTTGCCACACAAACATGAGGTCCCAAGTTTGGTCCTCAGCACCTGTGTCAAAAGCTGGGCATAGTAACACATGCCTGTGATCCTAGCCCTGGGGAGGTGGAGAGAAGTAGATCCTGGAATCCCACTGGCTGGTTTGTTTTGCCAAATATGCAAACCCCAGTGATCAGTGAGAGACTCTGTCTCAAGGATTAAGGCAGCGGGTGATAGAAGAGTACAGTTGTTAATATCTGGCCTCCAAACACATTCTCATGTACCAGCACAAACTATGCAATTGAATGTACACTCGAATAGGAAAACATACACACACAACACACACAAAGACAGACACACAGACACACAGACACACACACACACACACACACACACACACACACACACACACACACACTAAAAGAAGACTTTCAATGCCCTGAACTTTGGATTAACCAAGCAGTAACGTGTCTCTTTAGAACCTGAAGCCATGCCTGAGTTGCGTACATCATGGCTGAAGATTCTAATTTCCCAAGAGAAGTGTCATCCAACATCTTGCTTCTTGACAGCAACTTTGCTAAATTATTCTACCCTAGACATCAAAAAGTAGTTTAGTATGTGAGGGTGCAGTCACATGGCGTGGAAGGTCATTGTGGTTGCCCAGTGCTCTGTGGCAAATGGTGTTGCTTACTGCTGCTTGCGCTGTTCTTCACGTGATTGGCACTGTGCTCTCTAACCATATACATCACTCCAGATCCAGCTGATAACCACACAGAAGAGCGTCTTAACCATCTCCCTTTATGGATGAGAAAATCGACCCAGAAGGTTCAAGGTCAAAGAAGCTAATGTTCTTGCTCCAAGTTCAGGTTTCTTTGTTTTGTAATTTTCTCATGGCTTGCACAAAAATCATTACGTCTTTGGCGCATATCCAAAACATTAGATTTCTTCTTCTGTACCACTGGCCAGGAGAGGGAAGCAACGTTTGCTGTGATGGCTAATGCTAGCCCTTTCTCTTTCATCTCCACCTCCAGCGCCCCTTGGCAGGTCTTTTTGCCCTACTTACAAATGAGGAGACTGAGTCAGAGAGGGCTATTTAATTAGCTAACTTTTCATTGCCATGATAGTAATACCCTGACAAAAAGCTAGTTAGGGGAGAAAGGGATTATTTTGGTTTATAGTCCAAAAGGGGCATGGTCCCTCATGGGAGGGAAGGTATGGAAACAGGAGCTTGGGCCAGCCTAGCAGTCAGGAAGCAGAGAGATTATATTTTATCTGCACACAGGAAGCAGAGAGATCGAGAGAATGAGAACAGAAGTAGAGATAGGCTTCAAACCCTCAAAGATTTGATGGACTGTCTTCCTCACTGATGGACTGTCTTCAACAAGGCTCTACCTCCTTTGGGTTCCTACTGTGACAGCTCTGACCATGTTTTGGAGAGGATTGTGGAAGGACTTCAGAACTTTGGGTTAGAAAAGGAATTGAGTGTTGAGAGCTCAACAAGGTGTCCTGTAGGTGCTCGGGCAATGAGAATGTTGAGGGCAGTGCAGAAGATGGGGGCCTGGCTTGTGAAGTTTCAGAGGGAAGTTTAGAGACTCAATGTTTTCTACTTTAATTAAGATTCTGTGGTTCTGGTCAGTTGGGGCTGATGAGTCAGCTGTGGTTACAAGGTATCTGAATTACTAATGTAAAACCCCAAACCTATGCTTTTTGGGATACTTGATGCTGGTCAGCTGGAGCTGAGAAATTAGCAGTGACCAAGAAGGGATCAGCATTTCTGAGGCAAAATCTTCCGGGAAGTGTTTTCCGATAGCACACAGAAGCTGTGCTCCAGAGGCGGCCAAGGTTGTACCTTGAGCTGGCAGCTGAACTTCATAGTGTATGAGTCACCCAGGTGGGATGGGTTTTGATGGTATGAGGGGTCATGGAGAGCAGCTGAGACTCGGCACTGTGAGAGCTCAGGAGAGCCCAGTTTTGAAGAAGGGGATGCCAGTACCATGGACAACTACCAGGAACAGCAGCCGTGGTGGAGTGGAGTGGGCCTGAGCTTCCAAGACAAGCTGTGTGTGCTGCAGAGGGCAGGGCTGAAGAAGTGACCCAAGCCCCGCAGAGGAGCCCAGAAAAGTGTGAGTGAGTCCCAGACATTGGATATTGAGTTATTTATACTGTTGGAGTTTTGTTTTGCTTTGTTTAGATTGTGACTGTGCTCTGGTTCTTCTCTCTGGAAATAAGGATGTCTTTAATTTATTTTTTGATTTTACAGGGGCCCACTGTTGAGAGACTGAATTTTAAGATATTTTAGGTTTTATAAGATACTTTGAACTTTAAAAAAGGCTGAATTTTAAAGTGTTTGTGTTTGTAAAGACTGTGGAACTTTTTAAGTTTGTAAAATGTATTATATTGTGATATTGATATTGATATGTTGTCTTGGGGATAAACAAGAAAGGAAGGGTTGCGGCTTAATAGTGATGTGTTTGTCAATTTGACGATGGGTCAACTGTGATGGATAATTTTATGTCTTCTTGATACAAACTAAAGTCATTAAAATGCTTCCATATGATTAGGCTTTAGGCAAGCCTGCAGGGCATTTTCTTAGTGATGGATGGGGGAAGGCCCAGCCTATTGTTGGGGGTGGTATCTCTACACTGGGGCCCTGGGTTCTATACAAAGTGAGCTGAGCAAGCTACTGAGGAGCAAGGCAGCAAGCAGCATCCCTCCAAGGCCTCTGCATCAGCTGCTGCCTCCAGATTTTGGCCCTGCTTGAGTTCCTGTCCTGACTGCGTTCGATGATGAACAGCAATATGGAAGTACAGGCCCAATAAAGCCTTTCCTTCTCAGTTTACTTTAGTCATGGCGTTTCATCACGCAGTAGTAACCCTAAGCTCCATGACCTTCCCGAACAGTGCCTGAGGACCAAGTGTTCAAAGACCTTGAGGCATGTTTCTCATTCAACCTCCCACAGTTATATCTTCAGGCCGTGAATGGCAGGAGGCATTGCAGTCTGAAGCTTTCACTAAAGGCTGTGTTCTGTCTCAAGGAGTACTTCCCAGAGTCTGGCTAGCCGCCACCCACATTCAGGGTCTCTCATGATAGCTTTGGCCATCGGTGTGATTTATTTTTTTTGTAACTAATTCTCCCATTCATGCAAACAAGTTTTACTTAGGGAAGAGTTTTTACATCATCACTCTAGGGAACACCAGTATTCTTAGCAATGGTAAAATAAAAGAAATACCACCCCTCCAAAAAAAAAATAACCAAAACCCTAAACATAAATGATTATGAATTCTGTAGAAGCCTGTTTGAAATTCTGAGCCAAGGGTGCACTGGCTCTTAGTTATAAAGGGAGATCGTTTTCAAATGAAGGCCAGCATCTATATCAGGAGTCTCACCATGAAACAAAGCCAAAACACCATGCAAACAAATCCAATGTTCTCTATTTGGAACTGGGTACACTCATTTCAAGGTGCTGGGATATCCTCCATGAATATGCACCACCTGGGCCCCGGTATCAGGCAGCCAGAGGAGGGGAGTAATAGAGTGGCCATTCTCTTCTGTGCTACTGGTTGAATAAAAACATCCTCTCTACTGCTGATTCATTGAGTTAATTTACAGAAACTGTCTGTTGTGCTTATATGTTTATCTGAACAAAAAATAAAAATTAAAAAAAATTTAAAGAAAGATCACCCATGGCTCTCTCCTTGTCTCCAATCTCCAGTTGGAGGAAGAGTTGGAAGCCACATGATCTTCTTATTCTGTGCACTTTCAGTAAAACATCAGGACTACAGACTGATGGCATCTGTTGTGTGTGTGTGTGTGTGTGTGTGTGTGTGTGTGTGTGCAATTATGTGTGTAAGCATGTGCTAAGGCCCATGTAGAGGTCAAAGGACACTTGCGGGAGTCAGCTGGGACTGAACTCATGTTTGCCGTCAGGCTTGGCTGTAGGTGCCTTGACCTACTGAGCCACTCTGACAGTTCAACAGCATTGTTTTGACACTGCTTGACTTTCTAGATTTGTAGACATTAATTAGTAAGTTATGTTTGGATTTTTAGTAACAAAGGTTTATAGCTACTTTTGTGCTTTTACCTATGAAGTATTATTTTAATGAAGTAATTTAAATCAAATTATAACATAGTTTAACATAGTCTTGGGCCAGTTTCACTTACAAATGCAAAAAAAAAAGTCCCAAAGGAAATACTGGTTTTAAAATTTAT
This sequence comes from Lophiomys imhausi, assembly GCA_907164525.1. Lineage (NCBI taxonomy): Eukaryota > Metazoa > Chordata > Mammalia > Rodentia > Muridae > Lophiomys > Lophiomys imhausi. The sequence continues at coordinate 914,218 of CAJQZJ010016246.1, read as the reverse complement.
AAATATGTGCATGAAAATAAATGATACCAAAGCCCAGGGACCTTTGCTGGCAAGGCTGGCTTTGCACTGACTGACAGAACAGACTTCACCACAGCCAAAGGATAACACCTACAAATCCACCCAGAAACAGAAAACCTTCCTTACAAGATCCAAACCCAAAGTAAAGAACAGAGTAAGAATCACAAGGGCAGCAATGACAGAGACACTGAGGGCATGGCAGAGGTAGAAATAACCTTCACATACTGAGGATATAAAACAAAGCATAAAACAAAAACAATGCCATTTCACACTACATGGTGAAAACCCGCAGGCAGTTCTTTAATGACTCATTCTTTCCCTGTTACTATGGTAAAACGCTCTGACAAAAGCAACTTTAGGGAGAAAGGGTTTATTCCATCTCACATTTCAAGGGAACAGTTCATTAAGGTGGTCACATTCCATGCACAGCCAGGAAGCAGAGAGCAATGGACACATGCTGACACTCAGCTTGGTTCCTCCATTATACAGTCCAGGGTCCCAGCCAGGGTGTGACACTGCCCATGGTTGCCATTCTTCTCATCTCAACTAATGCAACATAGATAACTGTCCCCATTTTCCATAACCAGGGACATGTTCCCAGGCTCTCCCAGATGTTTTTGAGTTGACAGTTAACACAATGGTCACAATCACATGTAAGATGAAGTTTTCCCATTATTAAAGTCTCCTCAGTACAGTGCTGGCAGTTGAGGAGGGAACAGTAGGATAAGATAAAGAAGCAAGGAGAAGAGAATGAAAAGAGAAGAAATGAGTTTGTTGTCATTTGGAGAGACTGTGGCTGCTGAATTCTAAACTGATGGAGTCCATGGACGTGAGAGAAGTTACAGGATGGGAAATCAGTAGGAAATGTCGTGTGGTTAGTAACTAGAACAGAAATGAGAAATGCCACAATTTAAAAATGAAATAATCAACACCAAAATTACCTAAGGAACATACCAAAGAAAACAGTTAAACCAAAAACTGCAATTAGTTTGTGGAAACATTTTGTAAAACTCCAGTGAAAGACATTTCTTTAAAAGTAAATGGGACTGGAGAGATGGTGCAGTGGTTAGAGTGCTTACTGCCTTTACAGAGGACAAGAGTTCAGTTCCCAGCACCCATATGGGGCTCACAACTACCCGTAACTCCAGTTCCATGTTATCCACCTCTTCTGGTCTCCAAGAGCACTTACACACATGTAGTGCATATTAACTCAGGCAGGCACACAAAACCACAAATGAATAAAACAGTTTTTAAAAGTACATGAATTGGGAACCATGACACACTCTGGCTAATTTTAGTAGCCAAAATTATAAATTCTTCCTCAACCTGTGTATAAATTTGATGAAATCCATGCTAATTTCCCAAGTATTTTTAAAGGAACTGAATAAAGTTATTCTAATTTGTGTATGTGTGTATGTGTATATGTATGTGTGTCTAAAGATGCATGTGTGTACACATGCACAGAGAATGCCAGAGACAGCTATGATCTTTAAACAAACAACATGTGTGTGGGAGTAGCAGCAGATAGTGCCAGGTCTATGATGACTAAGAATAAGAAAGGCAGAGGCAGCTCTGAAGAGCAGGGAAGGTGCTTCGTATCAGATACCAAAACCAATTTTGGATGAATTAAGGACCTAATGGTGAGAGGAAATTATAGAAGCATTAGAGGGGAATCTCAGTCCTGAGGATAGGAAAGACTTTCTTTTAGAAGACATGAGAACTTCAAACCATAAACGAATATATTTCATTGAAATGAACATGTCTCACTATCACAGCACACCCAAGTAAAAGAGAGAGCAGCTGGGCCAGACTTTATAAATCAGTAACTGGCAAGGACGTAGAATCCCACAAACACATGCACACAGAGGTGATTAACCTCCCAAGACATAACATGCAAACAGACAGGCATGCTGTTCATGGAAGATGTAGTATGAATAGGAAATGCGTGGATGGAAAGATGTCCAACTTCACCAGCAATCAAAACTGTGCAAGGCTTGAGTCTACAGAAACTGGCTCACCTATACTAAAGAGCACCTGCAAAATGTACCCAGCCCATTGTAAGATCAACAACAATAACAAAAAAATAAATAAAAATTAAAAAGACAAAAGAGGAGCTGGAGAGATGGGTCAGCGGTTAACCGCACTGTTGCAGAGGACCCAGCTTCCATCCTCGAAAGCTTACATAACTCAAATTCCAGAGGATCTTAAGCTCTTTTCTGACCTCCATAGGCACCAGTCATACAGGCAGTAAACACGCATGCACCACCACCACCACCACCACCACCACCACCACCACCACCACCACCACCACGCATGCACGCACGCGCATGCACACACAAAACATTCACACATAAAGCAAATCTTTTAAAAAATGAAATGACTGGCATACCCACAGACGGGAGAAGGGCATGATGACCTATTAGTGTAACAGGCTCCTACCACACAGCACTGAAGCCCGGTTACGACGGCTACATGTACCGACACATCTGTGAATACCACATGCAAGCCTGAATGCAAACACAAAGCTACATGGCAACAGTTCCACCAAGATAAAAACACACATGATATGTCTTATAGGGGCCCAGAAACATGCAGTCAAGTGTTTTCATATAGCATTGGGACAGTGTGAATGCATGTGGCAGAGGAGGGGACAGAACAGGTGATGATACAAGTCCCAAAGCGTCTTGGTAACGTTCCTATTCCATGCTGAGTGGTGGGAATACGAGCACGCACATTTACCCACCTACATTTATAAGATAATTAGGTAGTATACAAAATACACCTGCAAATAAGAGCAGTAGAATATGGAAAACTTAAAACAAATGGGAGGCCCGCTCTGGGAAGAGGCACATTGAACCTTACAGACTCAGACGGGGTTCACACACCATACAAACCGAATGTGAATCGCGCTGTCTTGTCTAATGACCCTTCTCTCCGAGAGGAAGGACTTGATTCAGTTTGGGGTTCAGTTCTGGTTTTGGGTTGGCAGCTCATGTATGCAACCTGTAAGGATGTCAGCTAGGTTGATGCTTCATCTGCTTTTAGAATTCCCGGAGTAGGGGAAAGTATGGGTGTCCAGTAATGACAGCAGTGGCCGTTCTGGGAGGCATCTCGATTTTGTGCATTGTAGATGGTCTGGATACAGGTGTCAGCATCCACAGTGAGGAGGACCCACGGCTGGTGGCTGCCTCAGTGCTTGCAGATGTAAGAATACAGCTGTCTCTTGGAAGCAGCAGGTTCCCTGGGAATGCTCGGACTGGTAATTTCAAATGGGACACGCACTCTTGTCAGTGTCCTGGAGGCTCAATGCCCATCCTTATGTATCATGTGCGTCATCATGACATTGGGGTTTATTGACTAAGTCCCTCGGGTCTGGTTCCATGCAGACATCCACACATGGGTACTCAAGGTGACTGTGGACCAGAAGCAGTTGGGACCAGAACTTGAACAGATCCTGAGGTGTACACTCTTTCCTGGTCCCCTGTGAAGCAGAGCTCTGGGCCCTTGCCCACGGTGAGTGTATGCATGCCAGCTGTGGTGACCTTGAAGGACAGTCACAGCTATGACCTGCCATCAGGAGCCTTTCATTTTACTAAGTGTACCCATGCTGTCGAGCCCTAGGCTAGGGAAATTTTAGGGTTTATTGGAAGGAAGGATCTACTGTTGAATTAGGAAATTACAGACACCTAGGTACGTTTCTTCTTTCCACCGCAGGACATAAGAGGCAGCTGAAGGGATGTTGACCAATGTGGTGCTGTGATCACAGCCGCAAACGCCACCCTGCTAAGGCTGTTGTTAGTACAACAACGAGGGGTTCTTGTTGTTTCATTAGCTTAGGAGAGAAAACCCGCTACCGACGACTTGTTCTTTTGTGACTCTGAGCCTTCAATTAAGGAGATATCAGAGAGGATCAATGTGATGTGGGAGACACACAGATTTACAAGGCAGAATTCGCTGAGCAAACCCCTTTCTGGGCTGACTTTGTTCTTTGGTGGTTAGATGGAGGTGACTTCAGAGGACAGTCTAATATGGCATGATTTCTGTCAGCAATCACTGGCTAACTTAAAAAATGTGAGTTTGTATGAGTATGGACAAGTCAGCTTAATTAAAAAAATACATTTGCCTGCATCTATGTTTGCTGGCCACTGGAATTTGTCTGAGTCTGACTTTGAACATGATAGTATGGGTGTGACTCACTGAATTTTCGGGAAACAAAGTCACCACATTACTCATGGCTTAAGATGAAAGGTCAGCCAACTTCCTCAATAATTTGGAAAAGTTGATAAAACAAGCTTAAAGGAAGAGATAGTTGCATTTTTACCTTGGGTAGTTAGTAAATGACCTTTAGTTGAGTCACTGTTCAGCATCTATGTGTGCTGCCGGCCATCTTTTCAGCAATGGCTGAGAAGTGTTAGCTTAAAGTCTGATCAGGAAGAAAAATAAGTGAATCAGAGTAGCGCGGTGGGGTACTTCCTCCTCCTGAGGTTGACTACCAAAGTCCAGCTAGCAAAGTATTTTAAGCTCAGCAATCAAAAGCCACCCCTGACTCACCTAATTGACACACCCAATCAAAATTAAACTCCGTATCCTAACACAGTGTTTTCCCTTTATAAGCCGACGTTTGTCTATGGGCCATGTCTGTGTCCTCTCTATCCAGAGGTAGCCCTTTGTGTTGTGCCGTCCATCTGCCCCCACCCCCATGTCTCCCCTTCCTCAGGGCTGTTGGCCACCATGAGTATGGTGGACAGACTTCTGGGAGACAACTTCAGTGAGACAGCTCAACTTTATTCAGGGTGAACAAAGGCTGTATAGATCTTGGGGAGTGGATAGGGGTGAGGCTGAGGTGCTGGGAATGCTTCATTTACATGAAGAGGAATTCCAGGTACTTGTTGGGCAGGTTCTTATTGGGAGAGAGGAAGTTGAACCTGTAATTTGGCCAAAGACTACAGTGACTACCCTCAGAGGTGGTGGAGCTGGGGGTTATGCGTGGAGACACTCTCCAGTTAGGGTCAGGCAGAGAAGAGGGAGCCTCACTGAGGAAGGAAGTCCTCCATTTTGTGCTGCCTTGGAGAGTTATCCAGATATGGTGGACTCTGACCTTAACTGCAGAGTCTTCCAACTCCCTGCTCCCCTACAAATACCCCTGCTCTTCTCCCTTTTCCCCTTCCCCTTCTCCCTTGTCCTCTATCTCCTGTCTTTGTCTCTTATTCTCTGACCTCTATCCCTCTGGGGCAAACAAATCTCCTTTGTGCTGAGAACTTGGTCTTGGGGGGTCCTGAGCAGATGCCCATGGCCAGAGAAGCCATGATAGTGAAAAACCAAAAGCATTCATATAAATAATTACAACTCAAAGAACAAACAAATCAACAAACACCAATTCCTTCACTTGCTGACCATTCTATAGAGTGGAAATAGCTGAACTAAAATTGCATTTAAAACCCTACATTCTCAAAGAAGTAAAACTTGTTCTGCCATTAAAACAGTTTCCCTGGTTATCTACACTTAGTCCTGTCACTCTTCGGAAGAAATTAGATGTCCATGTCTCCCATGAGCCTCGTGGGTTTTAAGAAACACTATGCCATGGAGCAGAGATGTGATGTTGTGATATATCAAGGGGCCCTTCAAAAGAGTGAAACAAACATGGCTGCTTTTCAGTATTTATAAAGATTTATTTTAAAATATTTGTTTTTAATCTGTGTGTGTGTGTGTGTGTGTGTGTGTGTGTGTGTGTGTGTGTGTGTATTTGTGCATGTGAGTACAGTATCTTAAGAGGCCAGAAAAGGGTGTCAAATGTACAGGCAGTTATGGGCCACCTAACCTAACCAAACTCAGGTCCTCTGAAAGAGCAGAATGTGCTCTTAACCCATGAGATGTCTGTCTGGTCCCACGATTAACAATAACCAGCTGGGCTAACAGTGTGGCTGAGGAGGAGTCCTATGGAGTTCATTGTGCAGAAAACCCACCGAATGCTGCAGCTCTGAGTGAAGTCTTGGTGAACATATATTATTGATATAGGCACAGCCATGTCAAGAGCCAATGCCTCAGGTCTAAGAGAGTGGCAAGTCCTTCTCCTGGTTAAGCCTGCCTTAGGTCAAAGTGTGAATATTGACAGTACGTGCATAACATGTTCACCACAGCTTTTTCCCCGCAGAAGTCTGCGGCCTGAACACTGCTCTCCTACAGAGACGGCCCTCAGAGACTGTTCCTACTAAGATGAGATAAGCCTGCCTTGTTCATCTAATATCCGCACCTCCCTGTTCAATGTATGTATTAAATACACTGAGCTTCTGGGGTCCTATTCCTCTGCAGATTGCCGAGGCCACCCAACCCACGCGTTTCTGTCTGTCTGTGTGCCTGTCATTTATTTATTCCCTTGCCACCCCAGTTAGGTCAGTCCCTAGAGACATACAGAGTGCTGCAATCATGTTTTCCATCCCATCTCGCACCCACCCTATCTCTGTTTAACAATGTAAAAGTTAACCCCTACTCCTTGGAAGTGGTTAGGTTGTGGGTCAAAGGAGGACATTGATCCCTAAGGTCTGACATTATGAACAAGGTCTCCTCTCGTGCCTTGGGAATCCAACAAGCTCTGACCTTTGGTCGATTGAGTTCAGTCTGTCGCTGCCAGGTCTCAACAATGACAATTTAGATCTTCATTGTAAGGTCTTTCATAGCAGAGTAAATATTTCAAGGAAAAAAAAGAAACCTAGTTGAAGATTCTAGCACCCTTCCTTGGGGTTGCTCACAGTGAATCGCAGAGTTAATTAACCATCAGACAAGTTGTTAAATCTAAAATCTTTTATGTAATAACATCAAGCTTTTCCAATTTCCATGAATTCTGGAACTTATGCCCATAAATTTGACATTTAATTTTACTTTCACTACAAGATATCATTCATTTAGTGAGTATCTGTTGAAATCCCACATTCTGCTCCACACTGAGCCGTGGAAGCCACAAATGTGATGGAAAACATCGTTTGTTCTTGCACAGCTCACATTTGATCTGGGAAATAAAGTTATTCAAAAGTGAAAAGTAGAATAATAAAACAAAAAAAGCGCATGATTAGCTGTCACAGGATGTGGGACCGGCGATCTTTAGAAGCTCACAGGGAGAAAAGATCCTGATTATTCTCTGTAGATGAGGAGATAGAGCCATTTTCCAATTATGAAGCAATTTTGGGATTTCAAGGAGAGGTGCCACCTCCACCCAGATGGTGCAACTACTAAAAGAGTCTTGTGTGCAGTACAGAGCGTGGGACCAGATATGCTGCCCATGCCGGCCCCAGGAAGCAGCTCCAGATCTTCAGCACCTGCACCCTTCCTGGCTGCAGACACAACTGCTACCACACGTTCCCTCAACACGTCAAAAAAGGCAACTTTAATTCCTAACTGCCTTGTTCCATTATCTCTGGGCTATCTTAAATACAGTTTTCTTTGATGTAGATCTCTGCTCCTGCTCCTAACTTCTCTGATAGATGATCATGAACCTCCCTAAGCTAATATTGCCAAGGCCGATGTGGAGACTGTCCGAATTTGATTTCCTTTAAGGAATACTACAGCATTCCAGCTGCAATTACAAAGGAAGCTCTGATGAGGATGGAACATGCAATGTGGTCAGTGCTGCTTGTAAAGCTCACATGACTTTATTCCTACTATCCTTTCATTAAGTGTGGGTTCCACTACCTTGCTTGTTTGTTCCTTTTTGTTCTTCTCCAGCCTTCCCTCCTGCTGTTCTCCTAGCCTCTGCTAATGGCTGCTCTGAGATATGGTTCATTGAGATTAACCTTTTCAGTTGTGACGTGTCAGTGGGGTCCTGTGGCTCTTCACTCTCTGTGTCTGGCTTATTTCACTTAACATAATGCTTCCACTCTTAACCGTGTTGACACAAATGGCAGGCTTTTGTGCTTTTTTTGGTTTCTATTGTGTATATATACCAGTTTTCACTCCCATTCATCCTGTATAGGCGGACTGAGGGACCCATTGCTGCAGTGAGCCCAAACTGTAGACGCTTCTTCAATACACTGGCATCGTTGCTGATGGATACGTGACCTGCAGTGATGGTGCTGGATCATGTGTAATAAACTGAGTGGAAACTCTCCACTCAGATTCCGTGGGGCTGAATTTGCATCCTCACCAACTCTTGCTGTATGGTCTGTCCTTCTGATGACAGCCATCTCATTGCAGAGAGGAGATACCTCCCTAAAGCTTACACCTGATTTCCATAGTGGTTTCTGATATTAAGTGACTTTTTAAAAAAAGATTTAGTGTGTATGAATGTTTTGCCTGCATGTATGTATATGTACCATATATGTGACTAATGTCTACAGAGGCCAGAAGAGGGTATCTGATACCCCGGAACTAGAGTTACAGATAGTTGTAAGCCACCATGTTGGTGCGGAGAACTGAAATTGGGGCTTCCATAAGAGCAATCCAATGCTCTTAACCATGGACCCATCTCTCCAGCCTATAAACATTTTTTTCATATACCAGTGGACCAATCTGATCAACCCAGGCCCATTACTTTAAATCAGATTATAATTTTACTGATGAGCTCTTTATCTATCCTGGGTATTTACCCCTGGATATCCCTTTCAGATGTATAATTTGCAAGTACTTTTTCCCATGTTGGAGGTTGTCTATTCTAATCATAATTTTTATTGTTTGTGTGATAGTTCTTCCAAACCATGGTTAGGGTCGGGGCCGGGGTCGGGGTCGGAGTTAACAATAGGCTGAGGTGAGCATGAAGGTTAGGGTTAGTGCTAGTGTTAGGGCTAGAGTTCAGTTAGGGTTTGTGTGAGGGTCATGGTTGGGGTTAAGGTTAGTATTAGTAGTATGGTATGGGTCAGGGTAAGGGCTGGGTTTTCCAAAGTAGCCCTTTGTAAACCACGTTGGATTCTCCAGCTTTTACAAGCTGTTTGTGTGGATAGCAGTGCTGTGGTGGTGCTTGTGTACCTGGCTTGGCTTCCCTGAGAAAGGAGCCCTTTGTCACACAGGTTTGCTTTATGTCTCTTATTGGATCTTACATTGTCTGATGAGTGAATTTCTCTTAGGTTCTTCTCTTATTGCCAAGGTATGATGAAAGGTTTAAATCTGCACATTTTTTTCACTTCTATAATCTCACAGCTATGAATTTTCTTTTATAGTTTTTGATCCTTTCAGAGAGGTATTCAGTAGCATGAATGAGGCACCTGAATCTTTAATAATTGAGTCCTAACTTTCCCATTTCTCTAACCACGATCCTGGCAGCTGAGACTCCTTCAGCCATTCTGGCCAGTTTCCAAGAACTTGCCTTATTTCCTTGAGTGCTAGTGGATATTGAAGTGATTTGGCCCCACATAGCTGAAAGTATGACAGGCGTGCTACATTTGAAGGAGACCCTTGGTAGAGCTCGTTAATCACTTGCTAAACCGCCTCCACCCTCATTTGAGGACACAGAAGGCGAACTCCATCCCTGTGATATTAATTTCTTGGCTACTTTCATGGATTCAGGGCCTGTGATGAATGTTTTTACAATGAATAACAAATTAACCCAAACTGATTAGCGTTTATAAGTTATTAATGTGATGTCACTCTGGTCTGGTCTTCTCTGCACGCACAATGTTTCATTAAATACTTTCTTCTTGCTGGGAAGATCAATCTTGCTTCCCTCACCACATTTGTCAACTTCAGCACAATGCTCCCTGCTCCTTGTTAGCATAGGCAGGCCCCAGGGGGTGACAATGCTCTTGGGAAAGTTGCATCCTGGGGTGGGTGCCTCCATCACTCAGTCCCTTGTTATTGTCCAGTGAGGACATCAATCTGAAGAGACTCTTGGGAGCTAGGTGGCAAGGCTATCTGGGATTGGGTTTATATGTCTCTTGGGGGCCAGGTGAACATGAACCTCAGTGGGACTTGGTATGGCTTGCAGGAGGTGGGTGGCATAGGTGGTGTGGCTGGATAAAATGGGAAATGTAGCTTTTTGGGTCCTGACAATACCTTCTTAAAGGCACAGGTACCAGCTCACAGGGAGCTGAAGACTCAGAGGAAACCAAATTGATATCGTGGTTCCTGAACCTCATCCTTGCTCCTCAGAGCTGGAGGAGGGCAGGGTGTACAGCCTGGGAGGTTACCCACAATCCACTAGTGTGCCACGGAGCCCACTGGGCACCCACAGAAACATATGGCTGCTAAACCGTTCTTCAAGAAAGCTGCCTCTCCTTCCAGACACCAAACTTCCTGTCACTTCCTTCCTTCTCTAACTTCCTTTATGTGGATGTTACAGCAACCAGGCAGCCATGATTTTTGGGGCTCATTCTTTACCCCAATGACTTTAAGTAAAGAACTTAGTAAATGCAGTGACTCTGTCCACTGTTAAGAGAGCTCCTGCACTGTGGGTGGAGATGTCAGTAGGGAAGGGTGGGGTCCATCTCCAGGGGAGGAACCCGAGGCTATGGGAGGTTTGGCATCTTAAAGTCACATCTTCATGACTGGGCAGAGGCATCCTATTGGCTTTTGACCTGGGTATGTGTTGTGGATCAAGGCAGATCAGCAGCCACTGAACCCTTCTGCCTGCTCTTGACCATACAAGGTGACCCTTCTCCATAGGCCCTGCTCTGCTCCATGACTGCAAGACAGAAGCTCCATCCCCAGGGCTGTAACCTCCCACACTATCACTCCACCTCACAGGCCATCCTGATGTTTTGAGGGGTAACATCTCATCTCCAGTTGGGTGGTAATGTGTTGGATTTTGTATTTCTAATGGAATACTATAGCATTCTTTAAGGCAGAGACCTAAAGGCCTCAGTGAATTAGGGTGCCTTTGAAAACTTTCAGCTCAGATTTCTGAATCCTTCACTGACTCACAGAAAATCAGTCAACTCACTGCCCAGGGGGAGGAGGGATAGACCCACTCACCAGTGGGAGGGACAGAGTGAGCCCCTCAATTCTCCTCAGGTGTTGATTGTGCATAAATGATAAACAACCTTAGGATGGGCTTGACTAAAGAACCCTGGTCATGGCTCTGGGGACATCTGTCACTAAGGAAGACAGCTCAGACCCATGCAGAGTGGAGAAGGCATGTGGGGAAGGGGAGGGAGGAAGAAGGGCTGAGACATCAGACCACATGTGAGCAGGGGCCAGGCCAGCCATGGTTACAGTGACCCAATTGGGACAGGAGGCCAGATCTCAAGGGCCAGTGGAGACTTGCTGGGGAGGTGAACTGACCTGAGGACCACTGGATCAAGCAGGCAGTGTGGGACCCAGAATGGAAAGCTTGTTTCCAGAGTTGTGCTCTGGGTAGCAATGTTTCATTAAGACATAGGATATAAAGGTCTTGGTTAAAAATGAAAAGGTCACACAGAGAGCAGCTGTCTACCTCCTGAAGCTTCTGTGTGGTGGTTTGAATGAGAATGGTCCCCATGGGCTCATGTGTTTGAATGCTTGGTCCCCAGTTGGTGGAACTGTTTGGGAAGGATTAGGAGGTGTGGCCTTATTGGTGGAGGTGTGTCTCTGAGGGTGGACTTTAGAGTTTCAAAAGCCCATGCCAATCCCTATTAGCTCTCTTTCTCTCTGACTTGTGCTTGTAGATCAGATGCAATTCTCCAGCATCATGCCCACTTGCCATACTCCCTGCCACGATCGTTATGTCACTATAAATAAGCTCCCAATTAAATGCTTTCTTTTCTAAGTTGTCTTGGTTGTGGTAGCAATAGAAAAGTAACTAAGGCATGTCACTATCATGGAATCTTTCCTGGGGTGGTTAGAGATAACAGTAGGTTGGAGACCATTTCAAGGGATGAGAAAGAGAGGGAGAGGAATCAGATAAGTGGCTGAGTGCTCATGAGTGCTCACAAGACAAGTGTTTTCTGTTAGAGGTAGTGAGCAGTAGGAAAAGAGATCATCTTTCTCCCAAGTTCCCAGAACCCAACAGCGTCTGAAGAGTTTGGAACAGGAGCAAATGGCTTTATGAAAGGAGGAAAGTGTGCACACAGCAAGGACTGGCCTCCACTGGTGGCTCACTGGACAGCCACAGCAGTCATTAGACACAGTGGTCATTCCCCAGAATTCTAGGGGAAGGGAGAAGACTTGCGAACACAGCTCACTTTGCCTCAACACCCTGCCAAAAGAGTTGTCCCAACCCCTCAAATACACCGAGTGATCTGAGTCATGATTCCTGACTCCCTATGCCCATGGCCTTTCCAAAGCAAAGCAAACAATAACAAAACAAAACAAAACAAAACAGAACAACTATTCTAAGGTCTAAACAGCCATATAATCCATGGAGTGCTTCACCTTCAAGTCTAAGTACTTAAGTCTCCTGATTTCTTAGCTGTATCCTCCTGTTGTAGAACAGTCACCTGATGCTGCTAACAGTCTCTCATGGCCAGGGAGGTTAAGAGCAGAGCAAGCATCCTTCTTTTCTCAGATGGAAGCAAGACCTTTGAACTCCTTCCTCGAACATCCCCACAACCATGTGCTGTGCTCACCTGCTCCTTGGGGTGTGCAGTCTTAGAGGCCTGCTCTCACCACCCACAGGCTTCCTGGCCAACTTCACTGAGTGTTCTTCATTTTTCACATCCTGAGCTACTGAAGATTTCCCAGAGGGCTTATTAAATGTTCTTTTCAAAGCTGCTCATTTATCACCGTCGAAGTGGCAAGCCAACCTGAGAGGAGCCCTCCCTTGGTCTCTGATCTTGAGAGCAGAGTCCAGCTCTGAATCCTCAGTGCTGTCTAACGCTGTGCACTGTCTCTGCAAAAAATTCCCATCATTCTTGAGCCCACGGGAAGAAAGCACTCCCCACCCCGAGAAACTTCATACACATTTCCTTGTGCACTGACCTGCTCAAGACAGGAAGTATCCTGGACTCTCACTATGCATTCTAAGAGGGAGGAAACCACTGTCCTATCTGTCCCTGCCTATCTGCTTTTATTAAATGGCTGTGACAAAGACAAAATGTAGGGGAGCAAAAAGATATTTCTAATCCAGTTGATTTGATCAGTGTAGGGAGCTCACATATGCCTCACATATGGGCTTCCAGAGCATCAGAGCTCCCCAGAGAAACCCTAGGCTCCTCAGTCAGGCAGGGGTTCATCTAAAGCAAGGAAAGGAAACAAGGAAGATGGTCCCCTGTGAAATTCCATACTTGCTGTAACTCTGCCTGGGCACCATGGAGTCCCTTTGAGACCTGTTTAATCTAGCCAAATTCATTTTTCTACATCTTCAGCTTTTGCAACAGTTTTGGAAGAACATAGGTCCCTGCTGTGGGCAACTGTAACTCTAATGCAACAAATAGGAGCTGGTGTTCCTATTTCCCTGGGGAAAATGTCTCCTTTGCCTACATTTACTCCCCCTCCCCTTCCCTCTCCTCTCCTCCCCTCTCTAGAAAGGGTCTCATATCATAGCCCAATCTGAGATGGAGCCTGCTATGTAACTCAGGCTGGCTTCTATAATCCTTCTGCCTCAGAGTTCTGATTTCCTGAATGGTAGGATTATAGGTATGAACTACCCTACACATCTCCCTCTGCTGTGATGGGGTACAAGGGTCTGGCCATCCATAGGGATATACTCATTCAGGACCACAGGATCTAAAAGTTCAGTAAGGAGAGAGCTGCTAACCAGAGGGACACAGGATGACCAGAAAGATTCTGGCTGATTTTTGTTTTTGTTTTTGTGAGTGGCTAGGTTCCACACCATAGGCATGGCTCAGCACCCTGAATGGTTGGGCTGCGGGGTTCTGAAAGCTGCTTAGTGGGGCTGACTGCAGCTGTGTTCTCTGCTCCCCAAGGAGATGCACTCACTGCAGCATGACTCGTTATCATTAGAGCAAATTTACTTCAGGAAGCAATATTTACCTTTAAAAATTAAATGGCAAGGAGGGATTTGTTGCCTGTCACTTAATAGATAAATGTTCGCAAGGCTCCTATTGTAGCTTTCCTTTGCAGACACACAGCTTGGGGACTGACTGTGCTCAGGGTGGTAGCCCTGGGGTGAGGATTCTCTCAGGTGAGGACACACAATGGGTCCACATAATCCTCCTGGGTCTGTAAGTGCTATTATAACATCACCATGCATGCTCATTTCTACACTGTTCAAAGCTGTGTTTTCATTAAATGGCAAGAGAGAAGTGGTTGGCAGAAACCTCAAGGCCTGACTGCATGGTCCCAAGAATCTACCATTACTAGACTTTGCTGATTTCCAACATATAAGACTCTTTCCCCACTATGGGTTATCCTGCTTCTTGGGGTCAGTTCACAGGGTGCTCAGTAAGTCTCTGAGTTAATGTAAATTCTTTAAAGTCAAGGATTCAGCAAGCCTGTTGGCTCACAGCACCAAGCCCAAATGTCAGATATGAATACTTAACTGGATACCGAGTTCCTTGAAATGGAAAGAGACTACTGTTTCCCTCACTGTGAGAGCTAAGCACAGCCCTAAGTCCTAGCTAGTTCCAGCCTTCTGATTATTTTATGCCTAATGATTAGACCACACACATGTACTAATGAGCTAGCTAAGCAATTCGCTTATGCATTCATTTTTTTCCAATACCAGTAAAAACATGTCAAAAATGTTTTTGGTCCAAAAGAGTACCAGGCACCTTTATGCTTTTATGCTCAGATTATGAAGAGAGAGACCTACCTGCACCTTACATGGCATTGCCTGTGACAAAAAAAATTCTACAAATCAAGATGTGGGACCCCACAGGAGGTTCCTAATAGAGTACCTGAATTGGGGATGTCACATCTGGGAAGGCACCGACACCTATTCTGTTTGTTGTTAGTTAGTCTTTAGGAGGTCAAACAAGGTCATGCTTGCCATCCCCACTCTGAGCAATGGCTCTGGCCAGGGAAGAGGCTGACCTAAGGAAAAGCTAGGAGAGTCTCTTCCAAATGCTGCTGGGTAGGAGAGCTCTAGAGCATGGGTTTGTCTCCTCCACTGTTGGATGGGCATGGGTGGGCAGATGACAGGTTGCATGTCCAGAAGCTTATTGCTAATCATGGCTTCATAAGGAGCAGGATACATGCCAAGCACACTGAGACCTCAGCAAGAAACTAAGTACTGGTGTCCCTTCCCAGTAACAGAAAAGAGAGCACTTTGTAAGGATGCGGGGTCTCATTTTCCTCCCCGACTGCTGTGGCTGGGCCTGGGTGCCAGGCTGTGCACACTGGGCTATTGGCCAACCAGTAGGGAGTACGGTGGTCATGTCCACAGAAGGTTTTAAAACACTTTTTTTATAAGTCAACTCTTTAAAAAATACTTTGTGTGTGTGTGTGATATGTGAAGATGCCTGTGGAGGCCAGAAGACAGCGTCAGGTCTGCTGGAGCTGGAGTTACAAGTAGGGGTTAGCTGCCTGACATGGGTCTCCTGGAAGAGCAACAAATGCTCTTTACTGCTGAGCCATCTCTGCAGCCACACTGACCCAGAGATGCAGGTGCTAGTACATTCTGTAGGCTCCAGGACAAGGCTGCAGGTACTTCCTGTGAACGAGGGACTGGTTACACCTGCCAGGTCCCCTCTTCAATGTTTTTTCCCAATCGCCACATAGATTTTGGCCAAGTAGGCCCATTGAAATCTCCAGTTGGCTAGACCTGTGAGGAATTGCTAAGATTCTTCTGTGGCTCAATATTTTTGCTTATTTGAATTAACTCAAGACAGAGGAACTGAGGGGCAACCAAGGAAATAGAACCTCAGAGAGGGGGACTACAACAACGCTTTCATTTGTAACACAGATTTCCGATCCAACACCACCCCAGCAAGATTTCAAATGCAATCATGTTTTAGGAAAAGCCAGCTAAAAGTAGCTTTAGTTAATCTTCTTACAGATGGAAGAGAAAACAGTGATTGGGTCACAGCCAGCAAGCCATTGGATCCAAACTCCAGAGGCGCTCTGTGCAGGGAGGCCCTGACTCTTGAAACGAAGCTAAACAGGACTCATAGCAATTACCTGGTCACTTGGGTGTGACACCTGTCACACTGGGGTCATGGCACACACATTCTTGTCTTAGTTGTCCTTCTCATCCTTATCACAAACAGCCATGAGTGGCCATGGTCAGCTAGTGATGAAATCTGGGTTGCGAATCTTACACCAAGGCTGCTAGTTACAGGCCTTCTTCATTACACTGTGACAGTTACCACGATTGGCAACTGGACAGAATCTAGGACCACCAGGAATTCCCATGCAATCCTCTGAGGAACTTCACCTATGCACATGGTTACAGGGGCCACCACTCAACTAAGTACACTGGACGCGAGATCTAAGAATGTGCTATGGCTTGGATATACTCTGGTCCCTGAGATGCATGTGCTGAGAGCTTGGTCCCCAGGTGGTGGTACTTCTGAGGGATGATTGGCTCACAAGGATGCTAATGTCATTCATGGAATAATTCATCAACAAATTCACAGCCAGATGCGTCAAATAGTAGACGGAGGCTGACTGGAGGCTGAGTGGTTCGCCAGGGCATGTCCCTGAAGGGTGAATCTCACCAGTGCCCCCACCCCCGTGCTTTTCAGCTACCATAGGGTGAACAATGCTGCCTCACCACACATCTTTCCAAAATGGTGTTATTCTTCCTCATGAGCCCAGAAATGAAGAAGACAGCCAACCATGGGTTGAAACTTCTGAAATTCTGAGTTCAGAGAACTCATTCCAGATTGTTTTCCAAGGTGTTTTGTCATAGTGAAGGAAATCTGTTGGTCATAATGATATTCCGTGTGTGTGTGTGTGTGTGTGTGTGTGTGTGTGTGTGTGTGCATGTGCCTGTACACACATGTGGAGGCCAGAGTTTGAGATTAGGTGTCTTCCTCTGTCACCCCCTTAGTTTTTTGTTTTTTTTTGAGGCAGGGTCTCTTGCTGAACCCACAGTGCTCTATTTTAGCTGGACTGGCTGGCCTACGAGTCCCTGTGGTCTGCCTGTCTCCATGCCCAGTGCTGAGAGATAGGTGTCCTCCCCAGCCCATTACGGTACATTTTTTAAAAGATGAAAATTCTCTATCTGAAAAGAAACAATGATTTTGTATAATGAGATACTTTGGTGCATTTATCTAAAACTGACACACACACACACACACACACACATACACACACACACACACACACACACACACACACACACACACACACACACCATAAATGGTAAAAATCAAAACACAGCTGCTGAACCCAGCTTGCTTACCAGCTGCTGGCCTTTCGGGCCCCACCCTGCATACTGCAGCTTTGCGTTGCTGACTTCTGGTGGGTCCAGACTCTGAGGGTCCCTGAGGAAACAGACAGACAAACAGAAACAAAGCACAATGTTGGGAACCAAGGATATACTGCGCTTCCACTTATCTCCGGCAATCTTACTCTCTTCCTATCTCTTAGTTGTTGAACAATATGTCTCACTCAGCTTCCACCGGATTTCTGTAGATGTACATAATTCATATAAAGTTGAAATATGTCCACTGCTACTTAATCCAAATGGTAAATATTCATCAAGAGAAAACATGCAGAGAACTATATAGATCAATTTTTAAAATGTCCAAGACAGTTAAAATTAAACGAAATCCACAGCCAAGCAGCAATAAATCCCACACCCAATGTCTTCATCGTTGGCTCTCTTTGCAGATAATTCTTTTCTAATATGAAGCCAGGTCATTCTGACCTTTGAGAGCCAGTGACCTAAGGGTGAATTGTATTCTCTCACAGAGAATGAGAAAGGGAGAGGATATGGGAGAGGGAAAGAGGAAGACGAATTGAAAGATATTTTCCATATTCAACGTCTCTTATATTTTTCTTTCTTTTTTTTTAAATTTTGGATATTTTCCAATTGTGTCTACTTGGGAGCCAGCCTGTACACACAACAAGAGGTGCACTGTGTATGAATGTATACGTGCTCAGGTGTGTGTGCATACATGCATGTGTATGTGGGAGTCAAAGGTTGATGAGAGATATCTTTTTCAATGCCTCTCTATCTTAATTTTGGAGCCAGGGTCTCTCACTGAGCCTGAAGATTGTCAATCTGGTCAGTGTGGATGGCCAGTAACCTCTAGAGGTCCTCCTGTGTCTGCCATCCCAGTGCTGGGACCATAGAGCATGCTGGGACCACAGAGCATGCTGGGACCACAGTGCATGCTGGGACCACAGTGCATGCTGAGACCACAGCTCATGCACTTAGCTTTTGTACAGGTGTTGTGTATACCAACTCTCCATACTTTCATAGCAGCATTTTACTGACTGATCCATCTCCCAAGCTCCATATTTTTAATTTTTAATTGACATATATGAAAAATACCTTGACAACAAAATACTGTCTATATATTCAAATGTCCTAATAAATAAAAGACATGGTAAAACACCACGAAAACATCTGTAACACTGTTATAACTTGAATATTTCAGTATTGTTTGTAGCTGCTACTGTCTTTCAAGGGTGCAAAGACTCATCTCCATATTTTTTGAGGGTACTACCCCATCTGCAGAGCGGCATCTGCATTCTGGGGGAGCGAGATTGCCAGGGGAGCACTCTGCCCTGATATTTTAGTTCCTGCACTGAAGACAGAACCATGAGTGTTTGTTCATGAGTAGCGAGAAGATAGATGAACCATCTTCGGGAAGGGAAGACAGAGTTTTTGGAGTTTCACAAAGGGAGGAGGCAAGAGGGAAGATGTATGAAGGGAAGATGTATGAAGTAGGCCTTTACATAACCAGGGCTTCAAACACAGAAAATTCTAGAATAATTTGAATAACACTGTAATAATCAAGACAGACAAACAAAACCAGGAAGAAATAGAGGAGGAGAAGACGGAGAGGCGAAATTCTCCAGCACCTCAAGGGAGTGTGAAGACGTGACAAGAGGCCCGATGTGGGGGAGGCAGCTGAGCAGAGAAGCTAAGAGACATGGGGGTCCAAACATTGCACATTATAGATGGGTTTTTAATAAACTCCAGAAACACACACACACACACACACACACACACACACACACCATACACACACTCACATACATGCATACAGGTGTGTGTGTGTGTTCTTGGAATTTGTATATACATATACATATATATCCACACATACATACATATATATCCACACACATACATGCATATATGTATCCATCTCTACATCTCTCTCTATCTCCATGTGTGCTAAGCCATCTCTCCAGCCCAGCAAGCAGGTTTTGTGCCATTATAAAAAAGACTAGGTGATGTGATGGATATGTTAGTGAGCCTGAGTAATCTATACTGGTAAATAAAAAAAGAATCATTTAAACATCCTAAAAGGCATATTTATCATTTGTTAGTTTCATCCTTCCCTCCTCTCCAAAATACCTTGGCACACAGCAAAGCATAGGGAGGCTGTGAAGAAGAACAAAGTTTCCTATAGATGACAACAGAGTGACGGGTGTCGCAATCCCAGAAGAGCACATGCAGTCCACTAGCTGGAACCTCTCAAGGGGATTTAAGAAAATATACAGGCATGAAGTCATGAAAAAGAAGCAAGGAGATCTGAAGCCAATGAGAGAGGTCAGATAGCTACGGGGTTGGGTGGAATGGGTGGAAGGCCTGGGGTGAGGGAAGGTGGTATTTCTCAGAGCTTGTGCTTCGGTATCAAATCAGCAGAGACCCAGGAGCCTCCTCAGGAAGTAGGTCCATGGTCTCTCTCATCTAAGAGTGTTGTGAGAGTCAAGAGAGATGACATATATTAACTCAACATTACTCCAAAGATGTGGTTCTCTCATTTTTTCCTAGCTTGTGAGTCTCTTAATGTCTCAGACTTTCTAAGTCAGTCCAAGTGATTCCAAGATCCCCAAGGTGAGCTGCCTGCTGGGGCTGCAGCAATCCATCTAGGATGTCCCCAAGTGGAGGAAGCCAGGAAGTGGTAGGATTCCACCACTAACAGCACAGATCTTGGGCCAGTAGAGTAACTCAGCCCAAGTGCCTTTTCCTCACATGTGAAGAGGGAGTATTAATGCTTGCCTTGTAGATAATGTCCAGTAGTACACCACACATGGAGACAGGCAGCACAGGGCTCAGGCAGCCATGTTCCAGAGACGCCTTGATAAACTGACAGTGGTCTGACTTGGCCACACATCACAGTGCATGTGTGTGTGTCCTTACCTCTTCATGTAATTAGTTGGACTAGTGAGTTGAGTATTGATAAAGTGTTATTGTAATGACTATCTACATGAACATTGTTTAAAGGGGACAATAATTTATCAGACATAAAGACAAGTTTGTTCTTTGGAACTCAGCAATGGAAGCAAATCTGTGAATCCATAAGGGGGCAGGTGGGCTTAGGGTCTCCACCCCATCACCCAAACCTGCTATGGTGAAGTAAATATCTATTTTTACACTAGGATACTACCATATCAGATTGTTTTGCCTTTAGGGTGGTACTCCCAGTGTCCCTCCACTGTGTGTCCTTGCTCAGTGAATATTCTGCAGTTTCTTATCATCTGTCCAGCCCCAACCCCCCACATGACGGTGGCTCTTATATAGTCCTGCCCAGCCTTGCAAACACAAGATTTTCATTGAATGTGCCCCATGCAACCACACAAGGACCATGGAGAACCACTGAAGAGCTGCACAGAACCACAGTGTGTGTGTGTGTGTGTGTGTGTGTGTGTGTGTGTGTGTGTGTGT